>JAPTMU010000024.1:3910059-4018552 GCA_028583405.1 Pogonophryne albipinna | reverse complement strand
GACCCACCTGGTCCGCACCGCATTTGACTGACTATCCTTTCTTTTCTTTATTTTGTATTCTAACCTTTTATGCTCTTAACCTTTTTTATATTACCATATTTTATTCAATATGCTCCTTAGATAACTTTTTATTTTATTCTATTTTCTCCTCATAGCCTTGTGAAGCTCCTTGAGATGACGTTGTTTTTAAAGTGTGCTATATAAAGGAAATGTATTATTATTATGAATGTGTTTCTGCTGCTTTCTCTCGTGTTGAAAGCTGTGTAAATGAATCCTCCTTTCCTTGCAGACCTCAGAGACCCTCCCCCCCCACGCCGCCTCCCCCCTGCTGACCTCCCACTGTGACTCCCAGCTCTCTCTGAACGCCACCCCCCACCCCACCGAGGACCTGATGGACCACCCCCCCAGGACTCAGAGGCTGGGGTCCTTCTCCTCGGCTGCCATGGACATCCTGGAGGAGGCGGGCGGGGCCCTGAGCTGCCCCAGCTTCACCAGCATGGCCACCTGCAGCAGCTTCTCGGAGCCCCCCCCCTCAGAGTACTCTGTGGACGGGGAGGGGTACTACACCTCCATGCACTACGACTGTGGCTTCTCCGACCCCCCTGAGGACGACCTGTCGGGGGTTCGCTGCCTCTCCCTCAGGAGGCCCAGGTCCCGGCCCCCACCCCCCAAGAGGAGCTCGTCTTTAAGGAAGATCTGCAGCGAGGGACCCCCGCCCCCCAGGGACCAGGAGTGTCCCCTGGTACGTTGGGTTGCTGGGTAGGAGCCACACACTGTAGCTAATGTACACATGAAAAGCCTTGAATTTCCAATCTTGAATCACGGAAGGAGAGGACATGAGTATAGAGCCGTGATCATTATACAACTTACATGTATAAAGCGCCTTCAGGGGACCCAAGGGCGCTTCACCGAAGAAAACAGTCAGACGAACAGTCCGGCGCCAGGAGCTGCTGATGAATGGACTCAACTTTCGCCTGGAAGACGTTGAGGAATTTGGAGCAGAGATCGGGAGCACCAGAGGGCTGGGGGGCGTCGGGGGGGCGGAGTAGGCGGTTGATGGTGGAGAACAGTGTTCTAGGGTTGCTTTGCTGGGCACCGAGGAGACGAGAGTAGTAGAGTGTCTTTGCATGGGAAAGAGCTTTCTTGTAGGCTGTCACATGGTCACGAAAGGCCCGGAGGGGGACCAGGACAAGAAGTACCTTATTGGTCCCAATTGGGGAAATGTTAGCGTTGTACATTAGAGACATTGAAAGACTAGAAATAATCAATCTAAAATGTAAACATCTCAAATAGAAATAGAAAAGTAGAAAATATACTTGTTGAAATACAGATGTACAGTACGCTAAATGTAGAGCAGTGATATACTGTACATGAAGTGTGTGAGGAATGGAATTGTTGACCCTCTCTTCTTCTTCACCAGATCCAGAACTCCCAGGTGTTCTTTCATCGAGAGGATAAATGGGGGGGGGTCTCCGATGGTCTCCCTGATTTCGGCGTCTTCAGCTCCATAGACTCTTTTAAAGATGGGGGGGCGGTGCAGAGCGACTACGCAGACTTGTGGCTCCTGAGTGACCTGAGAAGGGGGGGGGACCTGAGAGGGGGTGGGGACCCGTACCGCTCGCTGTCCAACTCCAGCACCGCCACAGGGACCACCATCATCGAGGGCCCCCCCCGGAGCCAGGAGACCCCCGACTCCCCCACGGCCCCCTCCCCCCCCTCGCTGGGGGGCCTGGGGAGCCCCTCCAGTGGTTACTCTAGTCAGAGCGAGACCCCCACCTCCTCCTGCCCCCCCCCCGCCTCCGTTTTCCCAGGGCCACAGTCTAAGAGGAGACCCCAAGTCCCAGAGAGGAAGTCCTCGCTGTCCTGCAGGGACCTGAACCCCCCCAGGAGAGACCCCCCCTCACAGCTGGACCTGGACCCCCCCTCACATCTGGACCTGGACCCCCGCAGGACAGACCCCCCCTCACAGCTGGATCCCCCCAGGAGAGACACCCCCTCACACCTGGACCCCCCCTCACAACTTGACAACCCCTCACACCTGGACCCCCCCTCACACCTGGACCTAACCCTTCATGGGTTCTTCATCACCCCCACCGTGCTGCACTCGGTTCAGCTGCGCTCCTTCAACAGGGGAGTTGGAGGTCTGGGGGAGAAACCAGCCTCCTGCCCCCCTCCCTCAGAGTCTCTCCTCATCCCCCCTCCCTCAGACTCTCTCCTCAGCCCCCCTCCCTCAGACTCTCTCCTCAGCCCCCCTCCCTCTCTGAAGGCCTCCTCAGACTCTCTCCTCAGCCCCCCTCCCTCTCTGAAGGCCTCCTCAGAGTCTCTCCTCAGCCCCCCTCCCTCTCTGAAGGCCTCCTCAGAGTCTCCCCTGACCCCCCAGGAGGAGGAACCTGTAACAGACTTCAGACAGGAAGTAGAAACATCTGTTCTGCAGAGAGGTGAGGAAGAGGAGGAGGATGAAGAAGGTCCTCTCCCTGGATTGGTGGAGGACAGAATGAGTGCTGACGGCCAATCAGAGGACATCCTGGAGAGCCTCCTCAGAGCTATAGGAACCTCGGAAGAAGAAGAAGAGTTGGAGTCCTCCAGAGATGCAGGAACCACAGAAGAAGAGTTGGAGTCCTCCAGAGATGCAGGAACCACAGAAGAAGAGTTGGACTCCTCCAGAGATGCAGGAACCACAGAAGAAGAGTTGGAGTCCTCCAGAGATGCAGGAACCACAGAAGAAGAGTTGGAGTCCTCCAGAGATGCAGGAACCACAGAAGAAGAGCTGGAGTCCTCCAGAGCTGCAGGAAGCACAGACGAAGAAGAGTCCTCCAGAGCTGCAGGAACCACAGAAGAAGAAGAGTCCTCCAGAGCTGCAGGAACCACAGAAGAAGAAGAGTCCTCCAGAGCTGCAGTGACACAACACTTCTGCAGACAGACAGGTACGTCATGTGATCTGTCTCTCTCCGGGTCGTTAGTGGTTCTATCAGAGCCCCAGGTCGGGCCCCATGTTGAGGACCTGCTTCTGTATTGATCCTCCTGATGGACCAGAAGTTATGTAGTCTACCTCCTGGATCAGGTCTCCACTAACTTCTGGAGAACCAGGTTCAATAAACAGCTGTCTTAAGACAGACCACGTTCTGGATCCAGATTGGCTTTACGTAGGCCCCATCCTTGGGGTTGTTATTTAGAGAAATGGTCCACACTCTCCCAGGGTTTCAGGGAACATTTCCTTATGTCTCAGTTTTAAGCTGGAAGGACTGGAAGGGTTTATGACACATGTCTCCTTCACCTCTGCTGTAGGATATTAAGTGTTAATTTCTGTTAACAGACTTCCCCCCCACTGACGCTGGAGACTTCTCCCTGAGTGAAGAGTCTAAACCGGAGGAAGATGGCGTGTTTGCATCCCCGACCAGGACTCGAACCACTGAGGACCTGTTCGCTCTGATCCACAGGTCAGCAGAAAACCCTTTATAGCTAAGAACTGGTCCCAGGTCAGCCTGAACCAGCCCTCACTATAAGAGGAGAGTCTTCAGTCTATAGCAGCAGGACTAGCAGCTGGTCCCAGGTCAGTCTGTACCCTCACTATAAGAGGAGAGTCTTCAGTCGATAGCAGCAGAACTAGCAGCTGGTCCCAGGTCAGCCTGAACCAGCCCTCACTATAAGAGGACAGTCTTCAGTCTATAGCAGCAGAACTAGCAGCTGGTCCCAGGTCAGCCTGAACCAGCCCTCACTATAAGAGGACAGTCTTCAGTCTATAGCAGCAGAACTAGCAGCTGGTCCCAGGTCAGTCTGTACCAGCCCTCACTATAAGAGGACAGTCTTCAGTCAATAGCAGCAGAACTAGCAGCTGGTCCCAGGTCAGCCTGAACCAGCCCTCGCTATAAGAGGAGAGTCTTCAGTCTATAGCAGCAGAACTAGCAGCTGGTCCCAGGTCAGCCTGAACCAGCCCTCACTATAAGAGGAGAGTCTTCAGTCTATAGCAGCAGGACTAGCAGCTGGTCCCAGGTCAGTCTGTACCCTCACTATAAGAGGAGAGTCTTCAGTCTATAGCAGCAGAACTAGCAGCTGGTCCCAGGTCAGCCTGAACCAGCCCTCACTATAAGAGGAGAGTCTTCAGTCTATAGCAGCAGGACTAGCAGCTGGTCCCAGGTCAGTCTGTACCCTCACTATAAGAGGAGAGTCTTCAGTCTATAGCAGCATAACTAGCAGCTGGTCCCAGGTCAGTCTGTACCAGCCCTCACTATGAGAGGACAGTCTTCAGTCTATAGCAGCAGAACTAGCAGCTGGTCCCAGGTCAGTCTGAACCAGCCCTCACTATAAGCGTTCTTGTTGCAGGTCTAAGAGGAAGGTGTTGGGGAGAAAGGATTCCTCTGATCTGAACTCCAGGACCCATCTTGGTGCCGCATCGACACCCCCCCCCTCCCCCGCTGTGACCCCCCCGGTCTCCCCTCTTCCCCCCCCCTCCCCCGCTATGACCCCCAACAGAGTCTCCGGGTCCATCGTCAGGAGCGCCAGGAAGTCCAGCACCTCCAACGAGGACTTCAAGCTGCTGCTGCTGAGGAAAGGCAGCCGATCTGAGTCCGGGTTCCGCATGTCAGCCACCGAGATCCTGAGGAGCCCCTCGTCTCCCCGCCCCCCCGGAGACCCCTTGCTGGCCTCTCCCCGGCCCCCCAGGGAATCGTCTTCTTCCCCTCTGCCTGGCAGCCCCTTCCTCAGGACCAACGCCGAGTCTTTCTCCCCGAAATCCTGCCCCCCATCCAGGTCAGGACGCTGCAGAATCCCCCCCCCATGCAGCAGCAGCCGCTACGGGGCACGATGCCGACTCCCTCCCTCCCCCATGCAGGCCATCTCTGAGGGGGAGGCGGAGAACTCTGACGGGGGTCCTCAGGACGAGCGCTCCCCCCCCCAGGACCCTCGTAGAACACTAACGGACCAGTTTTAATATATTTTAAAGGACCTGATGACGGTGTTTGCTCAGAAACGAGAGGATCATGCATCTGCAGAGAAACATTGCATATTCTGCAAAACCCTCTTCTTCATGTCTCTTCTACATCAACATGTGTCCCCTCTTCTCCATGTCTCTTCTACATCACCATGTGTCCCCTCTTCTTCATGTCTCTTCTACATCACCATGTGTCCCCTCTTCTTCATGTCTCTTCTACATCACCATGTGTCCCCTCTTCTCCATGTCTCTTCTACATCACCATGTGTCCCCTCTTCTTCATGTCTCTTCTACATCACCATGTGTCCCCTCTTCTCCATGTCTCTTCTACATCACCATGTGTCCCCTCTTCTCCATGTCTCTTCTACATCACCATGTGTCCCCTCTTCTTCATGTCTCTTCTACATCACCATGTGTCCCCTCTTCTTCATGTCTCTTCTACATCACCATGTGTCCCCTCTTCTCCATGTCTCTTCTACATCAACATGTGTCCCCTCTTCTTCATGTCTCTTCTACATAAACATGTGTCCACTCTTCTTCATGTCTCTTCTACATCAACATGTGTCCCCTCTTCTCCATGTCTCTTCTACATCACCATGTGTCCCCTCTTCTTCATGTCTCTTCTACATCACCATGTGTCCCCTCTTCTCCATGTCTCTTCTACATCAACATGTGTCCCCTCTTCTTCATGTCTCTTCTACATAAACATGTGTCCACTCTTCTTCATGTCTCTTCTACATCAACATGTGTCCCCTCTTCTCCATGTCTCTTCTACATCAACATGTGTCCCCTCTTCTTCACGTCTCTTCTACATCAACATGTGTCCCCTCTTCTCCTTGTCTCTTCTACATCAACATGTGTCCCCTCTTCTTCACGTCTCTTCTACATCACCATGTGTCCCCTCTTCTCCATGTCTCTTCTACATCAACATGTGTCCCCTCTTCTCCTTGTCTCTTCTACATCAACATGTGTCCCCTCTTCTTCATGTCTCTTCTACATCAACATGTGTCCCCTCTTCTTCACGTCTCTTCTACATCACCATGTGTCCCCTCTTCTCCATGTCTCTTCTACATCAACATGTGTCCCCTCTTCTCCATGTCTCTTCTACATCAACATGTGTCCCCTCTTCTCCATGTCTCTTCTACATCAACATGTGTCCCCTCTTCTCCATGTCTCTTCTACATCAACATGTGTCCCCTCTTCTTCATGTCTCTTCTACATCAACATGTGTCCCCTCTTCTTCATGTCTCTTCTACATCAACATGTGTCCTCTCTTCTTCATGTCTCTTCTACATCAACATGTGTCCCCTCTTCTTCATGTCTCTTCTACATCAACATGTGTCCCCTCTTCTTCATGTCTCTTCTACATCAACATGTGTCCCCTCTTCTGCATGTCTGTTCTACATCAACATGTGTCCCCTCTTCTTCATGTCTCTTCTACATCAACATGTGTCCCCTCTTCTTCATGTCTCTTCTACATCAACATGTGTCCCCTCTTCTTCATGTCTCTTCTACATCAACATGTGTCCCCTCTTCTTCATGTCTCTTCTACATCAACACGTGTCCCCTCTTCTACATGTCTCTTCTACATCAACATGTGTCCCCTCTTCTTCATGTCTCTTCTAGATCAACATGTGTCCCCTCTTCTACCTCAACATGTGTCATGTGTCCCCTCTTCTACATCAACATGTGTCCCCTCTTCTACCTCAACATGTGTCATGTGTCCCCTCTTCTACATCAACATGTGTCCCCTCTTCTACATCAACATGTGTCCCCTCTTCTTCATGTCTCTTCTACATCAACATGTGTCCCCTCTTCTACCTCAACATGTGTCATGTGTCCCCTCTTCTACATCAACATGTGTCCCCTCTTCTACATCAACATGTGTCCCCTCTGTGGAAAGAGACTCTGAAAGTTTCAGGATCAAAGATTTTCTCTCTTTTTGATCCATTTCTATAAAAACCTGTCTGAAAACGAGGTGATCAGATTTTGGCCACTTTGTGATGTCATAACGATGTTTTGTCTTGTGTAACCATTAGCCAATCAGCAACCAAGGTAACCCCCCCCCCCCCCTTATCACCTGAATGTCCTCTAGAGCACCATTGAGTTCTTTGTAACCAAATGTCTCTCAGAGGGGCGTGGGGAGGGGCTCCTTATTTCCATCTAAAGTAACAGACAGAGAATCAGCACTTTGGAAACAGGGCTGAAACAGAGAGGATTATGGGTAATGCTGCAATGACCTGTTTGGTGTTTCAGCCAATCAGAGACAGGCTCTGGATCTATCTGAGACCTGTGATACAGTGATGAAGAGGAGGATGACAGGGGACCTTTCAGACTTCCCTCAGCCCGACGTCATCAACATTCAGAAACTAAAACCACTCTCAGTTTTGATCCAAGGAAGAAGCACTGACTGTATTCTGTGAATACCCATCAGCCACTCTGTTCATTAGAAACCATGCCAACACAAAGGTGCGACACATCTTCATGTGATCACATTTGAAAATAACCCTTTGAACATTTGAGGTCCGTTTCCAACAGAGAGGTGTTTCTGTTTCCTCTGTCCATCATAGATTACATATTAAAGATAGCTCACTATTACAGTTCATATTCTAATGCAATAAGTGACTGGCAGGAGGAGGAGGAGGAGGAGGAGGCGTCAGGAGGAAGAGGAGGAGGCGTCAGGAGGAGGAGGCGTCAGGAGGAGGAGGAGGAGGAGTCAGGAGGAGGAGGCGTCAGGAGGAGGAGGAGTCAGGAGGAGGAGGAGGAGGAGTCAGGAGGAGGAGGAGGAGTTTTAGGCCTCAGCATGTTTCTGTGATGTTTTGAGTTTGATGGAGGATGTATGTTTAAAAACGAGCCGGTTGTCATGGTGATGGATTATGGGATGTTGTACCAAATGCTCAAACCTGCCACGCAACGAGTTGAGATGTTATATCAGACACACGCACGGCAGGCTGTGTTTACATATCCACAATCACATGATCCATGGATGTGTTTACTGTGACTCAGGCCGTCTGTAGACAGACTGCTACGGGAGAGAGCGAGGGACACGTGGAAACACGTGTCCCTCGCTCTCTCCCGTAGCAGTATGGCTACATGTGGTTACATGTCCGTGAGATCCGACAACATCTACGTTCTGAGTAATCATTTAAATTCTGAGAAAAATGTTTGAATTCTGAGAAAAAGTCAGATTTCAGAGTAAAATGTGACTTTAGTTCAGAACCAAATAAACGGGGGTCCTGGTCCTCTTAGCGTGACTCCTACAGACCCTCCTCTTCCTCTTTGTACAGATCTGTAAATATATGGATAGGTTTTGGGTCACAAAGGTGGACGAATTGTTTGTGTAAAGATGTTTTAAAGTTTACATTGAGCTGTGGATCACTTTGTATTTATTTAGTCACCTGTCCCTCAGTAACCACAAAGAAATAAAAGTGACTCTGAAACAACCTGTGGCTCGTTGTTATTCTAGATCTCTTCATCACGTCTCTCTCCAACAGGTGTGAAGAAACCCTGTCTGTTAGCATTAGCCTCATTAGCATATGATGTGCTCTCTCTACCTGTGCCCCCTCTCACCTTTGACCCTCTCTATCCAGCTCCTTATATGCCCTAGGGCCCTTACAGTCTCCTTCTCTTAGGGACCGAGTGACTCTCCTTCCCTTAGGGGCCCCGTCTCAGGTCGGTTAAATGGAGTCCTCGCGTCCCTCACTTGCGTTGTTTCCCTGCGACTAGTCCCTCCCTCCAGGGAAGCATGGAGGGACGCAAGGAAACCACGAGAAGCAGGAAATGATTTTTAAGAGCAATGGGACATCCTTTCCTCCGGGGCGTCACGTGAAGCGACGTCCGTTTGTGATGACGCCGCACAGCTGATCGTCTGACAGCAGCTCTGTCCCCGTTGTTTCCACAAACACCCCCCCCCCCCCCCGCCTCTGTTAGCACACATTTACTGACACACACATGTGTATCATCTGTTGTAGACCCCAATAAATAAAATAAAATAAGAACTCATTCTCAAAAAAGATAAACGCCATTCTTAAAATGTATAAACGAACAATAGTTGGATTAATATTGATTAGAGCACAATAGAAACAATTGAGAGAAGAAACAGAGATATATTATCTATCAGAACCCAGTTAGATGAACATTCATTGGATTGCACACTGTGTGTGTTTGTGTGGATATGCAGCACATTCACATTTTAATAGACTTAATGACTGGATGGAAATGACAATAAATGAAAATGTAAAACGAAAAAAGCGATCATGAAAATGTTTCCAAAAAATGAATAAAATGATTTTTGAGCACTTTGTTGTTCAGATATATCACATATTTGTAACTAAATGAAACATGAATTGAAACAAAGCACGGTATAAACTGAGGAGTGAGTCCCGTGAGTTTCATGTGTTTTCTTCACTCCGCTGGGAAACTGCTCTCATGTCAAGAAGCATGAGATCAGTGCATGCGCTGCCTCGTCCAATCAGTGAGCGATACACAGTAAGGGGGCGGGGCGAGTATCTGAGGATTTCATCGGAGGATGGTCTGGTGATTCCTCGATTATCGCTTCTCCATTATCGCTCCTCCATTATCGCTCCTCGCTCCTCGCTCCTCCGGCAGAAATAAGAGCCATGGGACGCTACTCAAGATGGCGCAGACAAATCAACTTCCGGTGAGACCGAGGACCGAGGAGCGAGAAAATGAAAAAAGTCGACCTGAGACAGGACCAGGGTCTCCTTCCCTTAGGGACCGAGTGACCCTCCTTCCCTTAGCGACCGAGTGACCCTCCTTCCCTTAGGGCCTCCTTCCTTTAGGGACCGAGTGACCCTCCTTCCCTTAGGGCAGTGGTTCTCAAACTTTTTTGTCTTTCCCCACTTTGAACAGGGGGGCCTTTTCAAGCCCCACCTGTTCCTCGCTGCTCCAATAAAATGGTAGGCCAAGCTTAAAATGGTCAAATGTATCGTTCTATAACAGGGGTCAGTAGTAGTAACAATCCCGCTTTCGTCACATTAGTATGTATAAAAAGTGACAAGTGAACACGCCCCCAAGTATGCAAATGAGCTAAGTCCCGCCTCCCATTGTTTGAGACCCTTTGATGTGAGATAACAGGTAGGTGTGAAAAGCCCCCCTGTGTAGTGCCTTTGTTGTCTAATTCTTTGATGTGTTGATTAAGGTAGTCTCTTTGAAGTTATGTTGTCTGGCCCCTGTCCCCCCTTGTAGTCTAAGCCTTTGATGTGAGATAACAGGTAGGTGTGAAAAGCCCCCCTGTGTAGTGCCTTTGTTGTCTAATTCTTTGATGTGTTGATTAAGGCAGTCTCTTTTGAAGTTATGCTGTCTGGTCCCCTCAGGGTTGTATAATCTAATTAGCCTTTGATGTTTTGCCCTTTGATGTGGTGTGTTATAAGCCTTTGATGTTAATCTAAGTGTCTCTTTGAAGTTATGCGTGAGACTGTCTAACCCCCTCCCAGCCCAGGCCTCTCCCCCCGTTCTCCACCCCCTTCCTTTTGGGCTATGAGGCTAGCAGATAGTGGGGGAGAGAATTAGGTGAAAATAGAAATATGCTCAAACTAATTAAAAGACAGTAATTTCCACTTACCAAGTCACCTTGCAAAAAAGAAAATTGGCCAATAGACGCCTGTGACAACTTACCGCCATCCGTCCGGAGCGCCAGTCAAGAAACGAATGCCACAGCTGTGCGGGAGTCAGACGCCTACAGCCAGAGATCTTTGCATAAACTTATCTCGTGCCCTCTTTTGGGCGTGTGAGCGCGTTCATGTGTGCTGGAGGAGGGGCTCTGTGAGGAAATGGCAGATTTTCGGTTGTGTACTTTTCTAATTCTAGCTCACTCGAGCTGGTTTCTCCAAGATGATCTACCCCTACCTTTAAGAACAATTAACACACACACACACACACACACACACACACACACACACACACACACACACGTTGGAGTTGGCCTTTGATGTGAGGGTTTGAGATAAGCCTGGGATGTAAATCTATATGTTGATTAAGACACTCTCTGTGAGGTGAGGTCTCCAGGTCTCCCTTGAAAAAGAGATCATTGATCTCAATGGGATTTTACCTGGATAAATAAAGGTTTTGAATTGAATTGAATTGAATTGTGAGAAGCGAGGGGATGGAGTTAGTTTTTCAAAAAGAAATACGCTCAAACTAAATAAAACAGCCATTAATTTTCACTCACTAAGACACCTAAAAACGTTATTGTCCTCTCTAGATTTGATTCAGGGTTTTGCTTTAAATGATTAGTGCTTGCTAAGGATGTTTCTTTTCAAGTTTTTGTGAAACTGTTAACTACAAGGAAGTATCTGTTTGCAAAGAAGGTATTCATATTAATTTAAAAAAGATCTTATTTAGGTTTTAATAGTGATAACTAAGTTTCACTCTGTGGGGGGATAAAAGAAGCATTGTTAATCACCTGGATAAAGGACTCTTTAAAGCAGAGATACCATATGCAGACACACACACCTGAATATCAGCAGGAGAGGACTCTCTAAAGTAAATACATTATAGGGTTAAAATAAGATATATATATGTGGTGGAATTAGTTTAAAACAGTCACCTTACACTTTTTTAGTTGTCCTCTCTAAATTAGATGTAAGGTTTTTTTTAAATGATTAGTGTTAATTAAGGGCTATTGTTATTTTGGTTTATAAGGGGATAAGAGTTCAACTTTTAAAAATTGCACAGGATCATTCTAAGAAGAGTGAGAGGGCTAATGAGCCAGCACCATATCTCCTCTATGCATTTTCTTGACCTGTATCTGATCTTGAAAAACTCTGGTAAGTACTTTTTTATTTTTATTTTATAATATCATGTAATTATTAAATGTTGTTTTTTTTGGTAGGGGTTAAACTAGTATATTATGTGGATAGTATATTATTAGATACTTACAAATGTTATGTTTTTTCTGTTTACAGTAGAGACCCTGTGTGCTGAAATCTCCTGACACAGAGTACTTCATGATAGTGGTCAGCTTTTTAACACAAAAGTGTATCTTTCTCAGAGAATTTAAGCACAAATCTGTCAAATGTTCAAAACAGCCTTCACTGAAATAGCCTCAAAATCACAAACTGCCATTAAGAGTCAGATTCTTAACGAAATCTACTCAGAGTACTTCATGGTAGTGGTCAGCTTTTTAAGTACAAAAGTGTATCTTTCAGTAACTTTTTGAGAGAATTTAAACATAAATCTGTCAAATGTTCAAAACAGCCTTCATTGAAATAACCTCAAAATGACAAACTGCCATTAAGAGTCAGATACTTAATTAAATGTACTGACACAAATGATACTTCATTATCTACTTTTTCAGCTTTTATACACAAAAGTGTATCTTGCAGTAACTTTCTCAGAGAATTTAAACATAAATCTGTCAAATGTTCAAAACAGCCTTCACTGACATAGCCTCAAAATGACAAACTGCCATTAATAGTCAGATTCTTAACGAAATCTACTCAGAGTACTTCATGGTAGTGGTCAGCTTTTTAAATACAAAAGTGTATCTTTCAGTAACTTTCTGAGAGAATTAAGCATAAATCTGTCAAATGTTCAAAACAGCCTTCACTGAAATAGCCTCAAAATGACAAACTGCCATTAAGAGTCAGAATCCTAACGAAATCTACTGACACAGAGTACTTCATTATCTACTTTTCAGCTTTTAATACACAAAAGTGTATCTTTCAGTAACTTTCTCAGAGAATTTAAGCATAAATCTGTCAAATGGTCAAAACAGCCTTCACTGACATAGCCTCAAAATGACAAACTGCCATTAATAGTCAGATTCTTAACGAAATCTACTCAGAGTACTTCATGGTAGTGGTCAGCTTTTTAAATACAAAAGTGTATCTTTCAGTAACTTTCTGAGAGAATTAAACATAAATCTGTCAAATGTTCAAAACAGCCTTCACTGAAATAGCCTCAAAATGACAAACTGCCATTAAGAGTCAGAATCCTAACGAAATCTACTGACACAGAGTACTTCATTATCTACTTTTCAGCTTTTAATACACAAAAGTGTATCTTTCAGTAACTTTTCTCCGAGAATTTAAGCATAAATCTGTCAAATGTTCAAAACAGCCTTCACTGACATAGCCTCAAAATCACAAACTGCCATTAAGAGTCAGAATCCTAGAGAAATCTATTCAGAGTACTTCATGGTAGTGGTCAGCTTTTAAATACAAAAGTGTATCTTTCAGTAACTTTTTGAGAGAATTAAGAATAAATCTGTCAAATGTTCAAAACAGCTTTGTTTCACTGAAATGGCGTCAAAATCACAAACTGGCTGAAACTATACAGTGAATTGGAGAAATTACAGCACAGAGTTTTCTACTACGACACAGATAGTATAATCTATGTGACAAGACAGGGGCAGTCTCCAGTACTTTCATGGTAGTGGTCAGCTTTTTAAATACAAAAGTGTATCTTTCGGTAACCTTTTGAGAGAATTAAGCATAAATCTGTCAAATGTTCAAAACAGCCTTCACTGAAATAGCCTCAAAATCACAAACTGCCATTAAGAGTCAGATTCTTAACGAAATCTACTGACACAAAGTACTTCATTATCTACTTTTCAGCTTTTAAAAAAGAAAAGTGTATCTTTCAGTAACTTTTTGAGAGAATTAAGCATAAATCTGTCAAATGTTCAAAACGGCCTTGTTTCACTGAAATGGCGTCAAAATCACAAACTGGCTGAAACTATACAGTGAATTGGAGAAATTACAGCACAGAGTTTTCTACCACGACACATATAGTATAATCTATGTGACAAGACAGGGGCAGTCTCCAGTACTTTCATGGTAGTGGTCAGCTTTTTAAATACAAAAGTGTATCTTTCTGAGAGAATTAAGCATAAATCTGTCAAATGTTCAAAACAGCCTTCACTGAAATAGCCTCAAAATCACAAACTGCCATTAAGAGTCAGAATCCTAACGAAATCTACTCAAACAGAGTACTTCATTATCTACTTTTCATCTTTTAAACACAAAAGTGTATCTTTCAGTAACTTTCTGAGAGAATTTAAGCATAAATCTGTCAAATGTTCAAAACAGCCTTGTTTCACTGAAATAGCGTCAAAATCACAAACTGGCTGAAACTATACAGTGAATTGAAGAAATTACAGCACAGAGTTTTCTACTACGACACAGATAGTATAATCTATGTGACAAGACAGGGGCAGTCTCCAGTACTTTCATGATAGTGGACAGCTTTTAAAAAGAAAAGTGTATCTTTCGGTAACCTTTTGAGAGAATTAAGCATACATCTGTCAAATGTTCAAAACAGCCTTGTTTCACTGAAATAGCCTCAAAATGACAAACTGCCATTAAGAGTCAGATGCTTGACGAAATCTCATGGTAGTGGTCAGCTTTTAAACATAAAAGTGTATCTTTCAGTATCTTTTTGAGAGAATTAAGCATAAATCTGTCAAATGTTCAAAACTGCCTTGTTTCACTGAATTGGATAAATGTATCCGAAAATAGTGTCTCTTAAGGCGGATATAGTCCCCTGATAACTCCCGTTACATTCCTCCAGAGTCAGAAATAGTGTAAGTTAACTTTTGGAAGAACCAGAGAAAAGGGTGAAAATGGATAAAATATATCCGAAAATAGTGTCTCTTAAGGCAGGTAGAGTCCCCTGACAACTCCTCTTACATTCATCCAGAGTCAGAAAAAGTCTGCCACGAAACATTTAAAGTGTATCATGTGCTCTCATTGTATGCTCTGTTTTTGACACAAAGATGCATTACATCTAAAAAAAACAGAGCATACAATGAGAGCACATGATACACTTTAAATATTTCGTTTACAATACTATTACTATATATGAAAGCAAAAAAAAAAAAAACACATTTTCATTTTGTAATGGTTGTTTAATTGAAAACACAACATTCAACGCATTTTCATAAAAAAAAAAAAACACATTACATTTTACCAAGTTAGTGTCGTAGTGCATACAAGGTGATAGACTTAACGATTTTCACTGCTGCTTCTCTCCGCGTTTCATTTACAGTGATCGGTTTATCGTTCAATTCCCATACTCTACCCGCCTTAAGAGACACTATTTTCGGATACAATTTCTCCATTTTCACCCTTTTCTCTGGTTCTTCCAAAAGTTAACTTACACTATTTCTGACTCTGGAGGAATGTAACGGGAGTTATCAGGGGACTATATCCGCCTTAAGAGACACTATTTTCGGATACATTTATCCAATTCAGTGAAACAAGGCAGTTTTGAACATTTGACAGATTTATGCTTAATTCTCTCAAAAAGATACTGAAAGATACACTTTTATGTTTAAAAGCTGACCACTACCATGAGATTTCGTCAAGCATCTGACTCTTAATGGCAGTTTGTCATTTTGAGGCTATTTCAGTGAAACAAGGCTGTTTTGAACATTTGACAGATTTATGCTTAATTCTCTCAAAAGGTTACCGAAAGATACACTTTTCTTTTTAAAAGCTGTCCACTACCATGAAAGTACTGGAGACTGCCCCTGTCTTGTCACATAGATTATACTATCTGTGTCGTAGTAGAAAACTCTGTGCTGTAATTTCTCCAATTCAGTGTACAGTTTCAGCCAGTTTGTGATTTTGACGCTATTTCAGTGAAACAAGGCTGTTTTGAACATTTGACAGATTTATGCTTAAATTCTCTCAGAAAGTTACTGAAAGATACACTTTTGTGTTTAAAAGCTGACCACTACCATGAAGTACTCTGTTTGAGTAGATTTCGTTAGGATTCTGACTCTTAATGGCAGTTTGTGATTTTGAGGCTATTTCAGTGAAGGCCGTTTTGAACATTTGACAGATTTATGCTTAATTCTCTCAAAAAGTTACCGAAAGATACACTTTTCTTTTTTAAAAGCTGAAAAGTAGATAATGAAGTACTTTGTGTCAGTAGATTTCGTTAAGAATCTGACTCTTAATGGCAGTTTGTGATTTTGAGGCTATTTCAGTGAAGGCTGTTTTGAACATTTGACAGATTTATGCTTAATTCTCTCAGAAAGTTACCGAAAGATACACTTTTGTATTTAAAAAGCTGACCACTACCATGAATGTACTGGAGACTGCCCCTGTCTTGTCACATAGATTATACTATCTGTGTCGTAGTAGAAAACTCTGTGCTGTAATTTCTCCAATTCACTGTATAGTTTCAGCCAGTTTGTGATTTTGACGCCATTTCAGTGAAACAAGGCTGTTTTGAACATTTGACAGATTTATGCTTAATTCTCTCAGAAAGTTACTGAAAGATACACTTTTGTATTTAAAAGCTGAAAAGTAGATAATGAAGTACTCTTAGTCAGTAGATTTCATTAGGATTCTGACTCTTAATGGCAGTTTGTCATTTTGAGGCTATTTCAGTGAAGGCTGTTTTGAACATTTGACAGATTTATGCTTAATTCTCTCAAAAAGTTACTGAAAGATACACTTTTGTATTTAAAAATCTGACCACTACCATGAAGTACTCTGAGTAGATTTCGTTAAGAATCTGACTCTTAATGGCAGTTTGTCATTTTGAGGTTATTTCAATGAAGGCTGTTTTGAACATTTGACAGATTTATGTTTAAATTCTCTGAGAAAGTTACTGAAAGATACACTTTTGTGTATAAAAGCTGAAAAGTAGATAATGAAGTACTCTGTGTCAGTAGATTTCGTTAGGATTCTGCCTCTTAATGGCAGTTTGTGATTTTGAGGCTTGAAACAGAGGCTGTTTTGACCATTTGACAAAATTATGCTTAATTCTCTCAAAAAGTTACCGAAAGATACACTTTTGTGTATTAAAAGCTGAAAAGTAGATAATGAAGTACTCTGTGTCAGTAGATTTCGTTAGGATTCTGACTCTTAATGGCAGTTTGTCATTTTGAGGCTATTTCAGTGAAGGCTGTTTTGAACATTTGACAGATTTATGCTTAATTCTCTCAGAAAGTTACTGAAAGATACACTTTTGTATTTAAAAAGCTGACCACTACCATGAAGTACTCTGAGTAGATTTCGTTAAGAATCTGACTATTAATGGCAGTTTGTCATTTTGAGGCTATGTCAGTGAAGGCTGTTTTGAACATTTGACAGATTTATGTTTAAATTCTCTGAGAAAGTTACTGCAAGATACACTTTTGTGTATAAAAGCTGAAAAAGTAGATAATGAAGTATCATTTGTGTCAGTACATTTCATTAAGAATCTGACTCTTAATGGCAGTTTGTCATTTTGAGGTTATTTCAATGAAGGCTGTTTTGAACATTTGACAGATTTATGTTTAAATTCTCTCAAAAAGTTACTGAAAGATACACTTTTGTACTTAAAAAGCTGACCACTACCATGAAGTACTCTGAGTAGATTTCGTTAAGAATCTGACTCTTAATGGCAGTTTGTGATTTTGAGGCTATTTCAGTGAAGGCTGTTTTGAACATTTGACAGATTTGTGCTTAAATTCTCTGAGAAAGATACACTTTTGTGTTAAAAAGCTGACCACTATCATGAAGTACTCTGTGTCAGGAGATTTCAGCACACAGGGTCTCTACTGTAAACAGAAAAAACATAACATTTGTAAGTATCTAATAATATACTATCCACATAATATACTAGTTTAACCCCTACCAAAAAAAACAACATTTAATAATTACATGATATTATAAAATAAAAATAAAAAAGTACTTACCAGAGTTTTTCAAGATCAGATACAGGTCAAGAAAATGCATAGAGGAGATATGGTGCTGGCTCATTAGCCCTCTCACTCTTCTTAGAATGATCCTGTGCAATTTTTAAAAGTTGAACTCTTATCCCCTTATAAACCAAAATAACAATAGCCCTTAATTAACACTAATCATTTAAAAAAAAAAAAAACCTTACATCTAATTTAGAGAGGACAACTAAAAAAGTGTAAGGTGACTGTTTTAAACTAATTCCACCACATATATATATCTTATTTTAACCCTATAATGTATTTACTTTAGAGAGTCCTCTCCTGCTGATATTCAGGTGTGTGTGTCTGCATATGGTATCTCTGCTTTAAAGAGTCCTTTGTCCAGGTGATTAACAATGCTTCTTTTGTCCCCCCACAGAGTGAAACTTAGTTATCACTATTAAAACCTAAATAAGATCTTTTTTAAATTAATATGAATACCTTCTTTGCAAACAGATACTTCCTTGTAGTTAACAGTTTCACAAAAACTTGAAAAGAAACATCCTTAGCAAGCACTAATCATTTAAAACAAACCCTGAATCAAATCTAAAGAGGACAATAACGTTTTTAGGTGTCTTAGTGAGTGAAAATGAATGGCTGTTTTATTTAGTTTGAGCATATTTCTTTTTGAAAAACTAACTCCATCCCCTCGCTTCTCACAATTCAATTCAATTCAATTCAAAACCTTTATTTATCCAGGTAAAATCCCATTGAGATCAATGATCTCTTTTTCAAGGGAGACCTGGAGACCTCACCTCACAGAGAGTGTCTTAATCAACATATAGATTAACATCCCAGGCTTATCTCAAACCCTCACATCAAAGGCCAACTCCAACGTGTGTGTGTGTGTGTGTGTGTGTGTGTGTGTGTGTGTGTGTGTATGTGTGTGTGTGTGTGTGTTAATTGTTCTTAAAGGTAGGGGTAGGTCATTTTGGAGAAACCAGCTCGAGTGAGCTAGAATTAGAAAAGTACACAACCGAAAATCTGTCATTTCCTCACAGAGCCCCTCCTCCAGCACACATGAACGGGCTCACACGCCCAAAAGAGGGCACAAGATAAGTTTGTGCAAAGATCTCTGGCTGTAGGCGTCTGACTCCCGCACAGCTGTGGCATTCGTTTCTTGACTGGCGCTCCGGACGGATGGCGGTAAGTTGTCACAGGCGTCTCTTGGCCAATTTTCTTTTTTGCAAGGTGACTTGGTAAGTGGAAATTACTGTCTTTTTAAATTAGTTTTGAGCTTATTTCTATTTTCACCTAATTCCCTCCCCCACTATCTGCTAGCCTCATAGCCCAAAAGGAAGGGGGTGGAGAAAGGGGGGAGAGGCCTGGGCTGGGAGGGGGTTAGACAGTCTCACGCATAACTTCAAAGAGACACCTAGATTAACATCAAAGGCTTATAACACACCACATCAAAGGGCAAAACATCAAAGGCTAATTAGATTATACAACCCTGAGGGGACCAGACAGCATAACTTCAAAAGAGACTGCCTTAATCAACACATCAAATAAATAGACAACAAAGGCACTACACAGGGGGGCTTTTCACACCTACCTGTTATCTCACATCATAGGCTTAGACTACAAGGGGGGACAGGGGCCAGACAACATAACTTCAAAGAGACTACCTTAATCAACACATCAAAGAATTAGACAACAAAGGCACTACACAGGGGGGCTTTTCACACCTACCTGTTATCTCACATGAAAGGCTTAGACTACAAGGGGGGACAGGGGCCAGACAACATAACTTCAAAGAGACTACCTTAATCAACACATCAAAGAATTAGACAACAAAGGCACTACACAGGGGGGCTTTTCACACCTACCTGTTATCTCACATCTCGAACAATGGGAGGCGGGACTTAGCTCATTTGCATAATTGGGGGGCGTGTCCATCGGTCACTTTTTATGCATACTAATGTGACGAAAGCGGGATTGTTACTACTACTGGGGTCTCCAACCTTTTTTAGGATGAGGGCTACTTTCAAAACATAAAACAAGTCGAGGGCTACTTTTACTCCTCTTTTGTGTTTTTTTGCAGTGTATATATTTAGCACATTTTAACATTATTATATGCTACCTTTAACCTTTGAGTGCTGTTTGGGTCTGTGGGACCCGTTTGCAGTGTTTACTAAAATAAAATGTAGCAATTTAATTATTTTAACCTGCTTTATTTGGTGGTGGACGTCACATCCTCTAGGGGGGTCCAGGGGCATGCACCCCCAGGAAGATTTGTTTTAAATGTTGAAGTTAAATGCATCAATCTGGTGCACTTTGAGCTAGGGCTGCTCAATTCATTGTATTTTAATCGCAATTACGATTTTGGCTTGCAACGGTTATGAAAACAACATAATCGAGATAAAACGATTTTATTTATTTTTAAATAGGTTTTTCAGTTGAGTTATACTTAAAGTTCAGGGAAATCAACTGCTAAAAACATACTTTTCAAATTATTTTCTTCAATAAATTGATGTTTTCAAAGTAAAGTTAATCGTTTTTAATAATCGTGATATCAATTATTGACCCAAATAATCGAGATTATGATTTTTGCCATAATCGAGCAGCCCTACTTTGAGCCCAACATGAATTTATGGAAACAGCTCTCAACACTCAGATGAAAGGGAGCTGTATACTTTTCAATAATCCAAACATCTTCAGAATATGATCACAACCAATCATTTAAACTTGTTTATTCTTATCTTATGTTACCTAGTTAGCATTCTTTCTTTTTATTTATGCATATTTGACTAATCCCTCCCCTTTTAAACTTTTTACTGTCCAAGAGTACACATCTCTCTCTCTCTCTCTCTCTCTCTCTCTCTCTCTCTCTCTCTCTCGCTCCACATTGCTTTTCTTCCCGACTGCAACGCTGCTGTGTGTGTCTGTGAGAACGTTTCACATGTGTGTATGAGAGATTTTTACCAGTGGCGAGCCTGTCTCTGAGGGCCTAAGATTTTCTACAAAATAATATTTAAAAACATTAAAACAAATTATATTTTTCTTTATATATATTTTTTTAATATGTTTTTAGTAATATTTGTCATTGGTTTTACCAAAAATAACTTGATTAAATTGTATTGAAAATAACATTTCCAAAGATATAAATCCTTTGAATCTGCCTATTCAGTTTCTGTTGGAATGTGAAGGGTTAAATGAAAGAAGCTCGTCTCTGGAGGTGAAGGCAGGAGCTGATTGGACGTCCAGCTGTGAACTCACAGAGGGCCGCTATAGTAACTGAAGAGAGAGTAATGTCAACTGACAGTACAATTGACCAATCATATCTTCCCTCTAAATGGGTGGGCTTTATTATCGCGGACTTTATGACAAGTTCTGCCCGCTGTGAAACGTTTCTTGTTTCCATAGCAACAACAACTGTCAACAGCGGAAACTCGCCTTCAAAATAAAAGCATGCCAAATTACACCTAAGACATACAACTGCAACGAAAGTAACAAACACAATGCAGTATCCTTTTCAATTTCAAAGAACACAAATTGGGTTATTTACAGGTGTTGTTTTGTGTGGTAGAGGGTCGCTTTCATTGATGCGTTTTGCACCCGGGCCGTTGTTTTGATATTCCACCAGTGTGAAAAAATAAATAAATATTTTTATTATATTATATTCACCTATCACATCTCTGCGCCCCACCAGTGGGGCGCACCCCACACTTTGAGAAACGCTGCCTTAGGGTCTCCTTCCTTTAGGGTCTGAGTGACCCTCCTTCCCATAGGGACCGAGTGACCCTCCTTCCCTTAGGGTCTCCTTCCTTTAGGGCAGGGGTGGGGAACCTCCGGCCTCCGGGCCGTATACGGCCCGCGAGACAATTTGGTACTGCCCTCGAGGTAATTTATATAAACACACGCAAAAAAGAAAAAAATGTAAGAAATCTAGACCGCAAAAAAATGAAACAAGCGAGTGCCTGTTTTTCCTGGCCAAGGTCAGGGTCCTTGAACACAACACGAGCCTAACGTGTCATCACGTGGTATATGTCTCGTCTGACAGGAGTGCAGTTCTGACGGAGAGCACCAGAACGCGGCTCCGGCACTTCCACAAACTGCAGTACCCATAAGGAGCCGGACACATGCCGCAGTTTCTGCGTGTCTTCAGCTGAAAGCCCAGAGGCATCGGTTCATCTGTCATTCTGATCATACAGTCAATAACTGTGTTGTTATTAGCATCTGGTTAGCTAGCTATGCTAACGAATATAAGAAGCCTTTTCTCCAACCAGTGAGGTAAAGGCACATCTTTATATGATCATTATAGTTATCAAAACACAAGAGAATAAAGTAAACAGGTATAAAATACTATATGACAGTAAAAAAAAGTTGTTATTAATAAAGAAGAATACAGTTTGAAAGGAGAGTGATTTGTCAAATATTCATAAAGAAAAATAAATCTGCTTAGAGTTCTGTTTCATCTGGATGTTGAGAGATGTTTCCATAGATCTCCTCATGTTGCTCTCAAAGTGCACCAGATTGATGCTTTCAACTTCCCGGAGCATGCCCCCCCGGACCCCCCTAGAGGAGGTTAGGTCCCCCCTAGAGGAGGTTAGGTCCCCCCCCACTTAAATCATGTTCACATGGATAGGAAACTAAATACATTTGCACACATCTTGTGTCCATATCTTTCTGTTTGGTGGTCACGCCACACCGTGCACGTGCATGCGCGAGTCATGGTGAGATCTCTGGATTCAGAGGTTGCTTTTTCTTTGCACAGCATGAAATGAGTGGGCTGTGATTTTAGTATTTTTAAGCAGAGGTTGAGTTCAATAATTTGTACGGCCCTCGGAGGATATTGTAAAAATTGAAATGGCCCTTGAGAGGAAAAAGGTTCCTCACCCCTGCTTTAGGGTCAGATAACCCTCCTTCCCTTAGGGTCTCCTTCCCTTAGGGACAAAGTGGCCCTCCTTCCATTAGGGCCCCCTTCCCTTAGGGTCTCCTTCCCTTAGGGTCTCCTTCCCTTAGGGTCAGAGTGACCCTCCTTCCCTTAGGGTCTGAGTGACCCTCCTTCCCTTAGGGCCCCCTTCCCTTAGGGTCTGAGTGGCCCTCCTTCCCTTAGGGTCTCCTTCCCTTAGGGTCCGAGTGGCCCTCCTTCCCTTGGGGCCTCCTTCCCCTAGGGTCCGAGTGGCCCTCCTTCCCTTAGGGTCCGAGTGGCCCTCCTTCCCTTAGGGTCCGTGTGACCCTCCTTCCCTTAGGGTCTATACACCTGAACATCAGCAGGAGAGGACTCTTTAAAGTAGAGACACTACATACTGATATACACCTGAACATCAGCAGGAGAGGACTCTTTAAAGTAGAGACACTACATACTGATATACACCTGAACATCAACAGGAGAGGACTCTTTAAAGTAGAGACACTACATACTGATATACACCTGAACATCAGCAGGAGAGGACTCTTTAAAGACCTCCTCTGAATCACTTCTTTCACTCATTGAAAACACACAGACGTCTTGGTGTTTTTATCAGGTTTATAAAAAGGAAATACTCAACGTCAGAAACACACTGTTTATCTGGTGGACAGATATGTTCAAGTAGTCTGAAGAAGACGAGGAGATGAAGGGCTCCCTCTGGGGATCTTATGGCACTGTGAAAGCAGGAAGGAGTAACAGCAAAGACTGTCAATTATTATAGAAACAGCTACAAAAGAGCAGACAGGACCTGAGAGACGCTGCAGGAAGCAGACCTGTGACTACGAGTGATTATCAAAGAGAAGCCTTGTCTTCACATTTCTAACTGTGTGTGATTTCTTTAAAATATTTCTACAAAATGTACATTCTGTCGCTGATACTCATGGTTAAACCCATAAAACTGTACACTTCTGTTCTCATGCTAACAGGGATTAACGGGATGACGATCAGAACAAAGATCAGGGATATCTGCAGGATGGAGACGTCCAACACGACCTTAGAGAAGCTAAACATTACCCTGTCCTTATTTTCATTTATTAGAATAGTCTTGAGTTTTTTAAATAGCGGACAGAACTGTCTCTTAAACCACAGGAGAGCTACAGGTAATGGACCTGAGGGTCAGGTGTTCCTCTCCTGATCTGCAGCTGTTACAGAAACCTCCCGACGTCATTATCATACAAATAGTTCACATTGGGTTAGGGTCTATGCGTCCACACTGTTCCGTCGCATTGAAGCTTGCCGGTGGGCGTGTCTGACGTGCGACCAACAACCAATCACATTAATCTCCCGCCCCGGACACACAGGCACGCGGTTTGATTGGCTAGCGATTGTACTGGCATATGATTTGATTGGCTGGCGTTTCTGTCGACGCTTGAAAAGTTGAATTTTTCTCAACTTTTGAAACGAGCAACGGAGGCAAAGCGTGACGTCACCCCATTCAAAGTGAATGGGAAGCGTCTCCGTTACCCTAACGGAACCGTGTGGACGTACCGTAACTCTTCTCATTAACGGTGAATACAAACCCTTTGTGAATTTAAATCTATTTTAAAACACAGAATGAAGTTCAGTTTGATCAAAAGAAAATAATATTTTCAGTTTTTACAAAACACAAGTTTCTGTTTTACATAAAAGAGAATTATTTCACTAAAACAAGGATTCAAAAATATACTTTTAAATCTCTTTTGTTTTGATCAGAGTTTCAGATTATAGGGTTAGTCATGTTGGAACATTGACTATTAAATGTTTCTCAGCTTTATTTGACTGCATCTGGTCCGAGGTCTTTTGTTCTGAAAGGACCTGTGGAGGACCTGTGGAGGACCTGTGGAGGACCTGTGGAGGACTCACGATCTCCAGATCAGGAACCCATAAGACCCGGGTCATAAATAAGAAGTCTCAGTGATTCCCATCCCTGATGATGAAGATGAAGAGGAGTTCTGCAGGTCTTCAGGAGATCTGCAGGAAGCTCACAGGAAGCTGGAAGCTAACATAATAAAAGCCTCTCTGGAGGAGGAAACGGAATGAGGTCCAGGTGATAGACCCCCCCGTCCTGCAGGCTGACATGTGACCAGTCTCCGTCATGTGATCATAACAATAAAGATGTGAGGCTCCTGGGAGTCAGTGGGAGTCAACGGAAGTAAAAACAGGAGAAGAAGAAGAAACATTCTCCGTCTGCGGATCAGTCAGTCGTCAGCCTGGGAGCGTGCACGAGGGCCACGTGCACGAGGATCACAGGAAGCACTGCAGGCCTTTGGGATGCACGTTATCCTGAGGGTGAGGTGTCTCCCCTCTGGAGGTGTGGCTCTCAGAGTCTGCAGTAACATGGGGCCCCCGATGCCCAGTGGCCCCCTGGTGGCCCTGAGACCCTGGATGCCCCCCTGGTGGTTCTGTGGCCCCCCTGGGTTATTGCTGGTTGTGGCCCCCCTCACAGCCGGCCCTGCTTCAGCCTCTCGATGTGGTGACACAGCTTCAGCGCGGGGCCCAGCTTCAGACCCATGTACTTCATGATCATGTCGCTGCGCAGCAGCAGCAGGGCCCGGCCGTCGATCTCCTGAAACATGAGAACTAGATTAGATCAATTCAGATCAGACGGAAGAAGGCTGTGCTCGATGGTTCTGTGTTCCTACAACCCGGGGTTCACATTCAACCACTCAGAGCCTCCTGAGAGTCAGAGGCTCTTTAGAACCAACATGCAGACACTCAGAGCCTCCTGAGAGTCTTTTATGGCGCGTTTCCACTGCAGGCCTCGCTCGGCCTCGCTCGGTTTGGTTAGGCCTCATTAGGCCCGGCTCACTTTAATGCTGCGCTTCCATTACAGTTTAGGAACTGGGATAGTTACTATAGTAACGCAGTGTAGGCGGAGCCGTGACGTCATCTTCAATGAGAGCCCCAGAAAAACAACACAGCCGTTAGCTGTTAGCACTTAGAGCTCACAGCTCTTCATATCTGTTCAGAAACTAGACACAAGTGAAACAAGTACAAACCACAGACTGTCTGTGTCATGGAGAATACAGTCGCTGGTTTATTTATGTCTGTAGGCCGTTGCTGTGAGTGTGGACGGTCGGAGCATATATAACGTTAGCTTAGCCGATCTCCATTCAGAAAACACACATTTTAAAAGGTGTTTCTCTGCCGTCTGTCTGCAGACTTGTCAAAGCGTTAACTCATGGTTTTTACTAACCGGTATCAGTATGTTGTTACTTCGGCATCATTTAGAAACGTGTATTACAATTAAATCACGGTCAGATATGTTCATCTTGTTGTAGCTGTAGCTCCCTTGTCAGCGATTCTCTCTCTAGTTTAGCATACTCAGCCCGACTCAGCCTGGTTGTTCCTGGCCCTAGAACCACGATTTTATGGGGCCAGAAAAATTGTGAATTAGGACCCGCTAGCCGGTACCAGGCCAAGTGGAAACGCAACCAAAAACGGGCCCCGCACGGCTCGGCACGCTTAAAGCGAGCTCCCCGCTGCAGTGGAAACGCGCCATTATTGTGAAAGGAACTCATGTTATTGTGAAAGGAACTCATGTTATTGTGAAAGGAACTCATGTTATTGTGAAAGGAACTCATGTTATTGTAAAAGGAACTCATGTTATTGTGAAAGGAACTCATGTTATTGTGAAAGGAACTCATGTTATTGTGAAAGGAACTCATGTTATTGTGAAAGGAACTCACGTGTTTCCTGAAGAGCTCGGCGTGGGGGGCTAACGCTGCCGGGTCGGCCTCCCTCACAAACTGCATCACCTCCTCGATGCTCCAGCAGGACGGATTCCTGCCGGGACCCTCAGAGACCCCCCCCACCTCGGGCCCCGTGGTGGAGCTGGCTGCTGGAGAACACACTGTGCATTAGAGGAGCTCAAAGTAACATCTGGAGCTATATACTGATAAGAGTCCCGATGCTCAGTGTACCCAAAGGAAGGACACACACACACACACACACACACACACACACACACACACACACACACACACACACACACACACACACACACACACACACACACACACACACACACACACACACACACACACACACACACAGCTGTTCAGAGGAATCCACTGCTCACTGATTGGTTAATGAGCAGGGCTGCTGTAAGAGCCATTTAGGCCTATTATTCATGGTAATTATGGATGTGTTGATGACCCAATTGCTGAATAACTATGAATTATAATTATACAGTTTCTGTAACGTCTTGTTTTGCTTATGGACTGCTCTAGTTTTATGTTATTATTTATAGAAAGCAGAATGCTCTTGAGCATACATGACACAGCAGGAAGCCTAGAGAGGAAGTCTGAAAAGGTTCAGAGTCGACAGTGAGCCGCCAGCTGATCAATTGAATGGAGTAAACACGTGAATGGAACGATGCAAGGTATTTGGGCCTACTAGGGCAGGCGCCATCTTACCTTAAAGAACTCATTATACCCTACTGTCCTACTAGGGCATTGCGTTCCAAGAATGCAGGGTTGTTGGTTGTTCCTAGAGTCTCTAAAAGTACAATGGGAGCCAGAGCCTTTTCTTATCAAGCTCCACATTTGTGGAATCAGCTTCCAGTTTGTGTTCGGGCGGCAGACACCCTATCCGTTTTTAAGAGTGCGCTTAAGACCTTCCTTTTTGATAAAGCTTATAGTTAGGGCTGATTAGATTCAAGGCAAGGCCATTTTATTTATATAGCACTTTTCAGCACGTGGCGATTCAAAGTGCTTTACAGATTAAAAGCAAAAGACATTGAAGAACAAATACAGCATAAATACATTATTAAAAAGGCATTTAAAAACAGGCATAAAAAGATAATGAAATTAATAAAATAAATAAACACAGCAGGTCCAGAATACATGACTGAAAGGCATACTGTAGAGTGAGTATGGGCAGCTCAATTAAAAGCAGCAGCAAATAGGTGCGTTGTCAGTCTGGATTTCAAAATAGGAATTGTTTCAGCGGACGTGCACGATGTGGGCAGTTTGTTCCAGATTGTTGGGGCATAATGACTAAAAGCTGCTTTTCCATGTTTAGCTGTTATTCTCGGAACAGAGAGCAGACCCCACCCAGAGGACCTGAGACTCCTGGATGCTTCATAGTGATGCAGGAGGTCGTCTATATACCTCGGTCCTAAGCCATTTAGAGATTTAAAAACTAGCAGTAGTATTTTAAAACCTATTCTTTGGCAGACTGGAAGCCAGTGTAATTCAGCCCCTAGTTTTGCTGCTATAGGCTTAGACTGTCGAGGGGACACCTTACTTCTTCCTTCTCTCTGTCTGTACCTGTGTACTCTCATGTTCCGAATAACCCAGCTTCCCCAAATGTCTTTTTGGTGATCCTGAGTCCTGGGTTGCGTTCCGATAATCCAAAAATCAGCTCCTAACGTCTATCCCTATCGTCTCCTCCTTTCCTCTGAGTGAAAGGTCACGGGGTTAAGGGATAGTGGATAGGAGAATTCAAAAGGACTTAGGAGAAGAGACTGCGGTGCTTTAGAGAATCGACTGCACTTTCACTGTCCAACGTGTTTATGATGCGCCAGCGGACGTCCTGAATGTGCGTCTGCTGCTGTGGGGAAACTATGGAAACTACAGTTTTCTATACAGCGGACTACAAACATGGATGTTCAATAAGAAGGAGGGACTACTGTAAACTCATCTAGAGACTCTGTGCTCTGATGCTGTTGCTTTAGGCTTTATGAACGTGGACAACAGAGAAACAGATTCTTCAGGACCAAAGTTGGAATTGAAATAAAAAAGGAAAGTGAAACTTCTGCTCGTCACCCTCTCCCTCCGGTCCACATTAATACAAATGATCCCAATACGTATGATTGATGAAAAGATCAATCAATACAGATGTATTTATTATAAACGTTAGTCCTTAACATCTATCACTGTGTATATCACCATTCAAACATCTTTTAAAAGTTGAACAAACTCCACACAGCTCAGTAAAGACTGTGAGATGTTGACTTTATTTGATCATTTCAGTAAAAACTAACGTTCATATTTCTCTCTTTGATTATAATACTGATGAACGTTCAGAACAAAGCACTTTGGCAACTTCCCACATACGTTTTAAAAAGCTTAATAAGCACCGTAACTTTCATGATATCATTTCTCCGTCATAATCGGTTGTTTCCGTGAACGGCCGACTGTTGAGTGACGGCAAATGCTGCGGCTGCAATGCATTGTGGGGCAGCATTTTCTCCTCTCCTCTCGGTGAGGGAGGTCCAGTGGTTCCTAAGCTAAAGGAGGTTAGAAAGGAAGCTTGAAAGCTCCTTTCCTATCATCTAGAGAATCAGCTCTTATCATGGCTGCCACTGAGGGACTTCCGGGTCATTTCACTCCGTTCGGAAGGTTCCTGAGCTAAATAGACTATTCGACTGCAGCCCTAGACTTCGAGTCGTGGCTGAACCTGTCTCTGCGGTCCTGCCTTGGGTCTCGTCATGCTGCTTCCCTGATGGCTTCCTCAGGATTGTAGCTGACATCCTCGTGGATTCATCTTCTTATTACAGACACATGCATTTCCTAACATTCGGTCTATATGCTGTAAAATGTATTATCTCTTCAATCTACACACGGCATCTATTGCACGTCTGTCCGTCCTGGGAGAGGGATCCCTCCTCTGTTGCTCTGTCTGAGGTTTCTCCCATGTTCCCCTTAAACTGTGGGGTTTCTCTGGAAGTGTTTCCTTGTACGATGTGAGGGTCTAAGGACAGAGGGTCTGAGGACAGAGGGTCTAAGGACAGAGGGTCTGAGGACAGAGGGTCTAAGGACAGAGGGTGTCGTATTGTGATTACATGTTACTTGTGAGTCGCTTTTATTCAAAGCGACTCACATACTCAATACAGTGGGCAATCCCCACAGGAGCACTTTGGGGTGAAGTGTCTCAGGGACACAACGACCTGTGCTCCCCTGATCCCAACACCAACGCACTAGTCCACTGCACCACACGCCTCCGTGTATTGTCATACTGATATTCTGTACAAACTGTGAAGTCCACTGAGACAAATGTAACATTTGTGATATTGGGCTATAAATAAACATTGATTGATTGATTTGGATATCTTTAAGTTTACGTGAGTCAATACTTGAATTCGCCTCATAGGCTAAGTGGACTTTGAACATTCTATTATGCAAACTCGGCCACTACAGCTGCTAACTAGCTAACAGCGGCGAGGGTCACTTCCTGTGAGGTCACTTCCTGTGAGGATCTACCCCTGACCCCCCCACCCTGACACATTAGTGGTTTATATATCACATGCGTACCTTCCACCTGTCGGAGGGGCTGCTTGGCCCCCGGCTCTGAGTGGGGGGAGGCGAGGCGTCGGGGGGTGCTGCCGGGGTGGGGGGGGCGGGGGGTGACGGAGGCAGAGTCCATGAAGCGCTGATCCTTCATCAGAGTGCTGTCCTCATGTGTCTCTGCTGGGGGGGGACATTCAAATGATTCATATTTCAATACTCTGTGATAGTCTCTGATAGTCTCTTATAGTGTCTGATAGTCTCTTATAGTGTCTGATAGTCTCTTATAGTCTCTGATAGTCTCTGATAGTCTCTGATAGTCTCTTATAGTGTCTGATAGTCTCTGATAGTCTCTGATAGTGTCTGATAGTCTCTGATAGTCTCTGATAGTCTCTTATAGTCTCTTATAGTGTCTGATAGTCTCTTATAGTCTCTGATAGTCTCTGATAGTCTCTGATAGTGTCTGATAGGCTCTGATAGTCTCTGATAGTCTCTTATAGTCTCTTATAGTCTCTGATAGTGTCTGATAGTCTCTGATAGTCTCTTATAGTCTCTTATAGTGTATGATAGTCTCTTATAGTCTCTGATAGTCTCTGATAGTCTCTGATAGTGTCTGATAGTCTCTGATAGTCTCTTATAGTCTCTTATAGTGTCTGATAGTCTCTTATAGTCTCTGATAGTCTCTGATAGTCTCTGATAGTCTCTTATAGTGTCTGATAGTCTCTGATAGTCTCTGATAGTGTCTGATAGTCTCTGATAGTCTCTGATAGTCTCTGATAGTCTCTTATAGTCTCTTATAGTGTCTGATAGTCTCTTATAGTCTCTGATAGTCTCTGATAGTCTCTGATAGTCTCTGATAGTCTCTGATAGTCTCTTATAGTGTCTGATAGTCTCTTATAGTCTCTTATAGTCTCTGATAGTCTCTGATAGTCTCTTATAGTGTCTGATAGTCTCTGATAGTCTCTGATAGTGTCTGATAGTCTCTGATAGTCTCTGATAGTCTCTTATAGTCTCTTATAGTGTCTGATATTCTCTTATAGTCTCTGATAGTCTCTGATAGTCTCTGATAGTCTCTGATAGTGTCTGATAGTCTCTTATAGTCTCTTATAGTGTCTGATAGTCTCTTATAGTCTCTGATAGTCTCTTATAGTCTCTGATAGTCTCTGATAGTCTCTGATAGTCTCTTATAGTGTCTGATAGTCTCTGATAGTCTCTGATAGTGTCTGATAGTCTCTGATAGTCTCTGATAGTCTCTGATAGTCTCTTATAGTCTCTTATAGTGTCTGATAGTCTCTTATAGTCTCTGATAGTCTCTGATAGTCTCTGATAGTGTCTGATAGTCTCTGATAGTCTCTGATAGTCTCTGATAGTCTCTTATAGTGTCTGATAGTCTCTTATAGTCTCTGATAGTCTCTGATAGTCTCTTATAGTGTCTGATAGTCTCTGATAGTCTCTGATAGTGTCTGATAGTCTCTGATAGTCTCTGATAGTCTCTTATAGTCTCTTATAGTGTCTGATATTCTCTTATAGTCTCTGATAGTCTCTGATAGTCTCTGATAGTGTCTGATAGTCTCTGATAGTCTCTTATAGTCTCTTATAGTGTCTGATAGTCTCTTATAGTCTCTGATAGTCTCTGATAGTCTCTGATAGTCTCTGATAGTCTCTTATAGTGTCTGATAGTCTCTGATAGTCTCTGATAGTGTCTGATAGTCTCTGATAGTCTCTGATAGTCTCTTATAGTCTCTTATAGTGTCTGATATTCTCTTATAGTCTCTGATAGTCTCTGATAGTCTCTGATAGTCTCTTATAGTGTCTGATAGTCTCTGATAGTCTCTGATAGTGTCTGATAGTCTCTGATAGTCTCTGATAGTCTCTTATAGTCTCTTATAGTGTCTGATATTCTCTTATAGTCTCTGATAGTCTCTGATAGTCTCTGATAGTCTCTGATAGTGTCTGATAGTCTCTGATAGTCTCTTATAGTCTCTTATAGTCTCTGATAGTCTCTGATAGTCTCTGATAGTCTCTTATAGTGTCTGATAGTCTCTGATAGTGTCTGATAGTCTCTTATAGTATCTTATAGTGTCTGATAGTCTCTGATAGTCTCTTATAGTGTCTGATAGTCTCTGATAGTGTCTGATAGTCTCTGATAGTCTCTTATAGTGTCTGATAGTCTCTTATAGTGTCTGATAGTCTCTGATAGTGTCTGATAGTCTCTGATAGTCTCTTATAGTGTCTGATAGTCTCTGATAGTGTCTGATAGTCTCTGATAGTCACTGATAGTCTCTGATAGTCTCTTATAGTGTCTGATAGTCTCTTATAGTCTCTGATAGTCTCTGATAGTCTCTAATAGTGTCTGATAGTCTCTTATAGTCTCTGATAGTCTCTGATAGTGTCTGATAGTCTCTTATAGTCTCTGATATAGTGTCTGATAGTCTCTATAGTCTCTGATAGTTCTCTTGATAGTCTCTGATAGTCTCTTATAGTGTCTGATAGTCCTCTGATAGTGTCTGATAGTCTCTATAGTATCTTATAGTGTCTGATAGTCTCTGATAGTCTCTATAGTGTCTGATAGTCTCTTATAGTGTCTGATAGTCTCTTATAGTCTCTTATAGTGTCTGATAGTCTCTTATAGTGTCTGATAGTCTCTTATAGTCTCTATAGTGTCTTAGTCTCTAATAGTTCTGATAGTCTCTTATAGTGTCTGATAGTCTCTTATAGTCTCTGATAGTCTCTGATAGTCTCTTATAGTGTCTGATAGGTCTCTGATAGTGTCTGATAGTCTCTTATAGTATCTTATAGTGTCTGATAGTCTCTGATAGTCTCTTATAGTGTCTGATAGTCTCTTATAGTCTCTGATAGTCTCTGATAGTCTCTTATAGTGTCTGATAGTCTCTGATAGTGTCTGATAGTCTCTTATAGTATCTTATAGTGTCTGATAGTCTCTGATAGTCTCTTATAGTGTCTGATAGTCTCTAATTGTGTCTTATAGTCTCTTATAGTGTCTGATAGTCTCTTATAGTGTCTGATAGTCTCTAATAGTGTCTTATAGTCTCTTATAGTGTCTGATAGTCTCTTATAGTGTCTGATAGTCTCTAATAGTGTCTGATAGTCTCTTATAGTGTCTGATAGTCTCTAATAGTGTCTGATAGTCTCTTATAGTCTCTTATAGTCTCTTATAGTGTCTGATAGTCTCTTATAGTGTCTGATAGTCTCTTATAGTGTCTGATAGTCTCTAATAGTCTCTAATAGTGTCTGATAGTCTCTTATAGTGTCTGATAGTCTCTTATAGTTTCTTATAGTCTCTTATAGTGTCTGATAGTCTCTTATAGTTTCTTATAGTCTCTTATAGTGTCTGATAGTCTCTGATAGTGTCTGATAGTCTCTTATAGTGTCTGATAGTATCTTATAGTCTCTGATAGTCTCTAATAGTCTCTTATAGTGTCTGATAGTCTCTAATAGTGTCTGATAGTCTCTTATAGTCTCTTATAGTGTCTGATAGTCTCTTATAGTCTCTGATAGTCCTCTAATAGTCTCTTATAGTGTCTGATAGTTTCTAATAGTGTCTGATAGTCTCTTATAGTCTCTTATAGTGTCTGATAGTCTCTTATAGTGTCTGATAGTCTCTTATAGTCTCTGATAGTGTCTGATAGTCTCTAATAGTGTCTGATAGTCTCTTATAGTGTCTGATAGTCTCTTATAGTCTCTTATAGTGTCTGATAGTCTCTTATAGTCTCTTATAGTGTCTGATAGTCTCTAATAGTGTCTGATAGTCTCTGATAGTGTCTGATAGTCTCTAATAGTGTCTGATAGTCTCTTATAGTGTCTGATAGTCTCTTATAGTCTCTGATAGTCTCTGATAGTCTCTTATAGTGTCTGATAGTCTCTTATAGTCTCTGATAGCCTCTAATAGTGTCTGATAGTCTCTTATAGTCTCTGATAGTCTCTTATAGTGTCTGATAGTCTCTGATAGTGTCTGATAGTCTCTTATAGTGTCTGATAGTCTCTTATAGTCTCTGATAGTCTCTTATAGTGTCTGATAGTGTCTGATAGTCTCTAATAGTGTCTGATAGTCTCTGATAGTGTCTGATAGTCTCTTATAGTGTCTGATAGTCTCTTATAGTGTCTGATAGTCTCTGATAGTCTCTAATAGTGTCTGATAGTCTCTTATAGTGTCTGATAGTCTCTTATAGTCTCTTATAGTGTCTGATAGTCTCTAATAGTGTCTGAGAGTCTCTGATAGTGTCTGATAGTCCTCTTATAGTGTCTGATAGTCTCTTATAGTGGTCTGATAGTCTCTGATAGTGTCTGATAGTCTCTTAAGTGTCTGATAGGCCTCTAATAGTGTCTGATAGTCTCTGATAGTGTCTGATAGTCTCTTATATGTCTGATAGTCTCTGATAGTCTCTAATAGTGTCTGATAGTCTCTTAATAGTGTCTGATAGTGTCTGATAGTCCTCTTATAGTGTCTGATAGTCTCTTATAGTGTCTGATAGTCTCTTATAGTCTACTTATAGTGGCTGATAGTCTCTAATAGTGTCTGATAGTCTCTGATAGTGTCTGATAGTCTCTTATAGTCTCTGATAGTGTCTGATAGTCTCTTATAGTCTCTGATAGTCTCTAATAGTGTCTGATAGTCTCTTATAGTCTCTGATAGTCTCTATAGTGTCTGATAGTCTCTGATAGTCTCTGATAGTCTCTTATAGTGTCTGATAGTGTCTGATAGTCTCTAATAGTGTCTGATAGTATCTGATAGTGTCTGATAGTCTCTTATAGTGTCTGATAGTCTCTGATAGTGTTCTGATAGTCTCTAATAGTGTCTGATAGTCTCTGATAGTCTCTTATAGTGTCTGATAGTCTCTTATAGTCTCTTATAGTGTCTGATAGTCTCTAATAGTGTCTGATAGTCTCTGATAGTGTCTGATAGTCTCTGCTAGTGTCTGATTAGTCTCTTATAGTGTCTGATAGTCTCTTATAGTGTCTGATAGTCTATGATAGTCCTCTTATAGTGTACTGATAGTCTCTTATAGTCTCTGATAGTGTCTGATAGTCTCTTATAGTCTCTTATAGTGTCTGATAGGCTCTTTATAGTGTCTGATAGTCTTTATAGTGTCTGATAGTCTCTTATAGTCTCTTATAGTGTCTGATAGTCTCTAATAGTGTCTGATAGTCTCTGATAGTGTCTGATAGTCTCTAATAGTGTCTGATAGTCTCTTATAGTGTCTGATAGTCTCTTATAGTCTCTGATAGTCTCTGATAGTCTCTAATAGGTCTGATAGTCTCTTATAGTGTCTGATAGTCTCTTATAGTCTCTGATAGTCTCTTATAGTCTCTTATAGTGTCTGATAGTCTCTTATAGTCTCTTATAGTGTCTGATAGTCTCTAATAGTGTCTGATAGTCTCTTATAGTCTCTAATAGTGTCTGATAGTCTCTTATAGTGTCTGATAGTCTCTTATAGTCTCTTATAGTGTCTGATAGTCTCTTATAGTCTCTTATAGTGTCTGATAGTCTCTAATAGTGTCTGATAGTCTCTGATAGTGTCTGATAGTCTCTAATAGTGTCCTGATAGTCTCTTATAGTGTCTGATAGTCTCTTATAGTCTCTGATAGTCTCTAATAGTGTCTGATAGTCTCTTATAGTGTCTGATAGTCTCTTATAGTCTCTGATAGTCTCTATAGTGTCTGATAGTCTCTTATAGTCTCTTTAGTGTCTGATAGTCTCTTATAGTCTCTGATAGTCTCTAATAGTGTCTGATAGTCTCTTATAGTGTCTGATAGTCTCTAATAGTGTCTGATAGTCTCTTATAGTGTCTGATAGTCTCTTATAGTCTCTTATAGTGTCTGATAGTCTCTTATAGTCTCTAATAGTGTCTGATAGTCTCTAATAGTGTCTGATAGTCTCTTATAGTGTCTGATAGTCTCTAATAGTGTCTGATAGTCTCTTATAGTCTCTAATAGTGTCTGATAGTCTCTTATAGTCTCTTATAGTGTCTGATAGTCTCTTATAGTCTCTAATAGTGTCTGATAGTCTCTTATAGTGTCTGATATTCTCTTATAGTGTCTGATAGTCTCTTATAGTGTCTGATAGTCTCTAATTGTGTCTTATAGTCTCTTATAGTGTCTGATAGTCTCTTATAGTGTCTGATAGTCTCTAATAGTGTCTTATAGTCTCTTATAGTGTCTGATAGTCTCTTATAGTGTCTGATAGTCTCTAATAGTGTCTGATAGTCTCTTATAGTGTCTGATAGTCTCTAATAGTGTCTGATAGTCTCTTATAGTGTCTGATAGTCTCTTATAGTCTCTTATAGTCTCTTATAGTGTCTGATAGTCTCTTATAGTGTCTGATAGTCTCTTATAGTGTCTGATAGTCTCTAATAGTCTCTAATAGTGTCTGATAGTCTCTTATAGTGTCTGATAGGCTCTTATAGTTTCTTATAGTCTCTGATAGTCTCTTATAGTCTCTTATAGTGTCTGATAGTCTCTTATAGTGTCTGATAGTATCTTATAGTCTCTGATAGTCTCTAATAGTCTCTTATAGTGTCTGATAGTCTCTAATAGTGTCTGATAGTCTCTTATAGTGTCTGATAGTCTCTTATAGTCTCTGATAGTCTCTGATAGTGTCTGATAGTCTCTAATAGTGTCTGATAGTCTCTGATAGTCTCTGATAGTCTCTGATAGTGTCTGATAGTCTCTAATAGTCTCTTATAGTGTCTGATAGTCTCTAATAGTGTCTGATAGTCTCTTATAGTCTCTGATAGTCTCTGATAGTCTCTAATAGTGTCTGATAGTCTCTTATAGTCTCTGATAGTCTCTGATAGTCTCTGATAGTGTCTGATAGTCTCTGATAGTCTCTGATAGTCTCTTATAGTCTCTTATAGTGTCTGATAGTCTCTTATAGTCTCTGATAGTCTCTTATAGTGTCTGATAGTCTCTGATAGTCTCTGATAGTGTCTGATAGTCTCTTATAGTCTCTTATAGTGTCTGATAGTCTCTGATAGTCTCTGATAGTCTCTGATAGTCTCTTATAGTGTCTGATAGTCTCTGATAGTGTCTGATAGTCTCTTATAGTATCTTATAGTGTCTGATAGTCTCTGATAGTCTCTTATAGTGTCTGATAGTCTCTAATAGTGTCTGATAGTCTCTTATAGTCTCTTATAGTGTCTGATAGTCTCTTATAGTGTCTGATAGTCTCTTATAGTCTCTAATAGTGTCTGATAGTCTCTAATAGTGTCTGATAGTCTCTTATAGTGTCTGATAGTCTCTTATAGTCTCTGATAGTCTCTGATAGTCTCTTATAGTGTCTGATAGTCTCTGATAGTGTCTGATAGTCTCTTATAGTATCTTATAGTGTCTGATAGTCTCTGATAGTCTCTTATAGTGTCTGATAGTCTCTAATAGTGTCTGATAGTCTCTAATAGTCTCTTGTAGTGTCTGATAGTCTCTAATAGTGTCTGATAGTCTCTTATAGTCTCTGATAGTCTCTGATAGTCTCTGATAGTGTCTGATAGTCTCTGATAGTCTCTTATAGTCTCTTATAGTGTCTGATAGTCTCTTATAGTCTCTGATAGTCTCTGATAGTCTCTTATAGTGTCTGATAGTCTCTGATAGTCTCTGATAGTGTCTGATAGTCTCTGATAGTCTCTGATAGTCTCTTATAGTCTCTTATAGTGTCTGATAGTCTCTTATAGTCTCTGATAGTCTCTGATAGTCTCTGATAGTCTCTGATAGTGTCTGATAGTCTCTGATAGTCTCTGATAGTCTCTTATAGTCTCTGATAGTCTCTGATAGTCTCTGATAGTCTCTTATAGTGTCTGATAGTCTCTGATAGTCTCTGATAGTGTCTGATAGTCTCTGATAGTCTCTGATAGTCTCTTATAGTCTCTTATAGTGTCTGATAGTCTCTTATAGTCTCTGATAGTCTCTGATAGTCTCTGATAGTGTCTGATAGTCTCTGATAGTCTCTTATAGTCTCTTATAGTGTCTGATAGTCTCTTATAGTCTCTGATAGTCTCTGATAGTCTCTGATAGTCTCTTATAGTGTCTGATAGTCTCTGATAGTGTCTGATAGTCTCTTATAGTATCTTATAGTGTCTGATAGTCTCTGATAGTCTCTTATAGTGTCTGATAGTCTCTGATAGTGTCTGATAGTCTCTGATAGTCTCTTATAGTGTCTGATAGTCTCTAATAGTGTCTGATAGTCTCTGATAGTGTCTGATAGTCTCTGATAGTCTCTTATAGTGTCTGATAGTCTCTGATAGTGTCTGATAGTCTCTGATAGTCTCTTATAGTGTCTGATAGTCTCTAATAGTGTCTGATAGTCTCTTATAGTCTCTTATAGTGTCTGATAGTCTCTGATAGTCTCTGATAGTCTCTGATAGTCTCTGATAGTGTCTGATAGTCTCTTATAGTGTCTGATAGTCTCTTATAGTATCTTATAGTGTCTAATAGTCTCTGATAGTCTCTGATAGTCTCTTATAGTATCTTATAGTGTCTGATAGTCTCTGATAGTCTCTTATAGTCTCTTATAGTGTCTGATAGTCTCTGATAGTCTCTTATAGTCTCTTATAGTGTCTGATAGTCTCTGATAGTCTCTGATAGTCTCTTATAGTGTCTGATAGTCTCTGATAGTCTCTTATAGTGTCTGATAGTCTCTGATAGTCTCTGATAGTCTCTTATAGTGTCTGATAGTCTCTGATAGTCTCTTATAGTCTCTTATAGTCTCTTATAGTGTCTGATAGTCTCTTATAGTATCTTATAGTGTCTGATAGTCTCTGATAGTCTCTTATAGTCTCTTATAGTGTCTGATAGTCTCTTATAATCTCTTATAGTGTCTGATAGTCTCTAATAGTGTCTGATAGTGTCTGATAGTCTCTTATAGTGTCTGATAGTCTCTTATAGTATCTTATAGTGTCTGATAGTCTCTGATAGTCTCTTATAGTCTCTTATAGTGTCTGATAGTCTCTGATAGTCTCATATAGTGTCTGATAGTCTCTAATAGTGTCTGATAGTCTCTGATAGTCTCTTATAGTGTCTGATAGTCTCTTATAGTCTCTGATAGTCTCTTATAGTGTCTGATAGTCTCTTATAGTCTCTGATAGCCTCTAATAGTGTCTGATAGTCTCTTATAGTCTCTGATAGTCTCTTTATAGTGTCTGATAGTCTCTTATAGTGTCTGATAGTCTCTTATAGTGTCTGATAGTCTCTTATAGTCTCTGATAGTCTCTTATAGTGTCTGATAGTGTCTGATAGTCTCTAATAGTGTCTGATAGTCTCTGATAGTGTCTGATAGTCTCTTATAGTGTCTGATAGTCTCTTATAGTGTCTGATAGTCTCTGATAGTCTCTAATAGTGTCTGATAGTCTCTTATAGTGTCTGATAGTCTCTTATAGTCTCTTATAGTGTCTGATAGTCTCTAATAGTGTCTGAGAGTCTCTGATAGTGTCTGATAGTCTCTTATAGTGTCTGATAGTCTCTTATAGTGTCTGATAGTCTCTGATAGTGTCTGATAGTCTCTTAGTGTCTGATAGGCTCTTAATAGTGTCTGATAGTCTCTGATAGTGTCTGATAGTCTCTTATAGTGTCTGATAGTCTCTGATCTAATAGTGTCTGATAGTCTCTTATAGTGTCTGATAGTGTCTGATAGTCTCTTATAGTGTCTGATAGTCTCTTATAGTGTCTGATAGTCTCTTATAGTCTCTTATAGTGGCTGATAGTCTCTAATAGTGTCTGATAGTCTCTGATAGTGTCTGATAGTCTCTTATAGTCTCTGATAGTGTCTGATAGTCTCTTATAGTCTCTGATAGTCTCTATAGTGTCTGATAGTCTCTTATAGTCTCTGATAGTCTCTTATAGTGTCTGATAGTGTCTGATAGTCTCTGATAGTCTCTTATAGTGTCTGATAGTGTCTGATAGTCTCTAATAGTGTCTGATAGTCTCTGATAGTGTCTGATAGTCTCTTATAGTGTCTGATAGTCTCTGATAGTGTCTGATAGTCTCTAATAGTGTCTGATAGTCTCTGATAGTCTCTTATAGTGTCTGATAGTCTCTTATAGTCTCTTATAGTGTCTGATAGTCTCTAATAGTGTCTGATAGTCTCTGATAGTGTCTGATAGTCTCTGATAGTGTCTGATAGTCTCTTATAGTCTCTTATAGTGTCTGATAGTCTCTTATAGTCTCTTATAGTGTCTGATAGTCTCTGATAGTCTCTTATAGTGTCTGATAGTCTCTTATAGTCTCTGATAGTGTCTGATAGTCTCTTATAGTCTCTTATAGTGTCTGATAGTCTCTTATAGTGTCTGATAGTCTCTTATAGTGTCTGATAGTCTCTTATAGTCTCTTATAGTGTCTGATAGTCTCTAATAGTGTCTGATAGTCTCTGATAGTGTCTGATAGTCTCTAATAGTGTCTGATAGTCTCTTATAGTGTCTGATAGTCTCTTATAGTCTCTGATAGTCTCTAATAGTGTCTGATAGTCTCTTATAGTGTCTGATAGTCTCTTATAGTCTCTGATAGTCTCTTATAGTCTCTTATAGTGTCTGATAGTCTCTTATAGTCTCTTATAGTGTCTGATAGTCTCTAATAGTGTCTGATAGTCTCTTATAGTCTCTAATAGTGTCTGATAGTCTCTTTATAGTGTCTGATAGTCTCTTATAGTCTCTATAGTGTCTGATAGTCTCTTATAGTCTCTTATAGTGTCTGATAGTCTCTAATAGTGTCTGATAGTCTCTGATAGTGTCTGATAGTCTCTAATAGTGTCTGATAGTCTCTATAGTGTCTGATAGTCTCTTATAGTCTCTGATAGTCTCTAATAGTGTCTGATAGTCTCTTATAGTGTCTGATAGTCTCTTATAGTCTCTGATAGTCTCTAATAGTGTCTGATAGTCTCTTATAGTGTCTGATAGTCTCTTATAGTCTCTGATAGTCTCTAATAGTGTCTGATAGTCTCTTATAGTGTCTGATAGTCTCTAATAGTGTCTGATAGTCTCTTATAGTGTCTGATAGTCTCTTATAGTCTCTTATAGTGTCTGATAGTCTCTTATAGTCTCTAATAGTGTCTGATAGTCTCTAATAGTGTCTGATAGTCTCTTATAGTGTCTGATAGTCTCTTATAGTCTCTAATAGTGTCTGATAGTCTCTTATAGTCTCTTATAGTGTCTGATAGTCTCTTATAGTCTCTAATAGTGTCTGATAGTCTCTTATAGTGTCTGATAGTCTCTTATAGTGTCTGATAGTCTCTAATTGTGTCTTATAGTCTCTTATAGTGTCTGATAGTCTCTTATAGTGTCTGATAGTCTCTAATAGTGTCTTATAGTCTCTTATAGTGTCTGATAGTCTCTTATAGTGTCTGATAGTCTCTAATAGTGTCTGATAGTCTCTTATAGTGTCTGATAGTCTCTTATAGTCTCTTATAGTCTCTTATAGTGTCTGATAGTCTCTTATAGTGTCTGATAGTCTCTTATAGTGTCTGATAGTCTCTAATAGTCTCTAATAGTGTCTGATAGTCTCTTATAGTGTCTGATAGTCTCTTATAGTTTCTTATAGTCTCTTATAGTGTCTGATAGTCTCTTATAGTTTCTTAGTCTCTTATAGTGTCTGATAGTCTCTGATAGTGTCTGATAGTCTCTTATAGTGTCTGATAGTATCTTATAGTCTCTGATAGTCTCTAATAGTCTCTTATAGTGTCTGATAGTCTCTAATAGTGTCTGATAGTCTCTTATAGTCTCTTATAGTGTCTGATAGTCTCTTATAGTCTCTGATAGTCTCTAATAGTCTCTTATAGTGTCTGATAGTTTCTAATAGTGTCTGATAGTCTCTTATAGTCTCTTATAGTGTCTGATAGTCTCTTATAGTGTCTGATAGTCTCTTATAGTCTCTGATAGTGTCTGATAGTCTCTAATAGTGTCTGATAGTCTCTTATAGTGTCTGATAGTCTCTTATAGTCTCTTATAGTGTCTGATAGTCTCTTATAGTCTCTTATAGTGTCTGATAGTCTCTAATAGTGTCTGATAGTCTCTGATAGTGTCTGATAGTCTCTAATAGTGTCTGATAGTCTCTTATAGTGTCTGATAGTCTCTTATAGTCTCTGATAGTCTCTGATAGTCTCTAATAGTGTCTGATAGTCTCTTATAGTGTCTGATAGTCTCTTATAGTCTCTGATAGTCTCTTATAGTCTCTTATAGTGTCTGATAGTCTCTTATAGTCTCTTATAGTGTCTGATAGTCTCTAATAGTGTCTGATAGTCTCTTATAGTCTCTAATAGTGTCTGATAGTCTCTTATAGTGTCTGATAGTCTCTTATAGTCTCTAATAGTGTCTGATAGTCTCTTATAGTGTCTGATAGTCTCTTATAGTCTCTTATAGTGTCTGATAGTCTCTTATAGTCTCTTATAGTCTCTTATAGTGTCTGATAGTCTCTGATAGTCTCTTATAGTGTCTGATAGTCTCTTATAGTGTCTGATAGTCTCTTATAGTCTCTGATAGTGTCTGATAGTCTCTTATAGTCTGATAGTCTCTTATAGTGTCTGATAGTCTCTTATAGTGTCTGATAGTCTCTTATAGTCTCTTATAGTGTCTGATAGTCTCTAATAGTGTCTGATAGTCTCTGATAGTGTCTGATAGTCTCTAATAGTGTCTGATAGTCTCTTATAGTGTCTGATAGTCTCTTATAGTCTCTGATAGTCTCTGATAGTCTCTAATAGTGTCTGATAGTCTCTTATAGTGTCTGATAGTCTCTTATAGTCTCTGATAGTCTCTTATAGTGTCTGATAGTCTCTTATAGTGTCTGATAGTCTCTAATAGTGTCTGATAGTCTCTTATAGTCTCTAATAGTGTCTGATAGTCTCTTTAAGTGTCTGATAGTCTCTTATAGTCTCTTATAATGTCTGATAGTCTCTTATAGTCTCTTATAGTGTCTGATAGTCTCTAATAGTGTCTGATAGTCTCTGATAGTGTCTGATAGTCTCTTATAGTCTCTTATCGTGTCTGATAGTCTCTAATAGTCTCTTATAGTGTCTGATAGTCTCTAATAGTGTCTGATAGTCTCTAATAGTCTCTTATAGTGTCTGATAGTCTCTAATAGTCTCTTATCGTGTCTGATAGTCTCTGATAGTCTCTGATAGTCTCTTATAGTCTCTTATCGTGTCTGATAGTCTCTTATAGTCTCTTATAGTGTCTGATAGTGTCTGATAGTGTCTGATAGTCTCTTATAGTCTCTTATAGTCTCTAATAGTCTCTAATAGTGTCTGATAGTCTCTTATAGTCTCTTATAGTGTCTGATAGTCTCTGATAGTCTCTTATCGTGTCTGATAGTCTCTTATAGTCTCTTATAGTGTCTGATAGTCTCTAATAGTCTCTTATAGTGTCTGATAGTCTCTTATAGTCTCTTATCGTGTCTGATAGTCTCTTATAGTCTCTTATAGTGTCTGATAGTCTCTTATAGTCTCTTATCGTGTCTGATAGTCTCTTATAGTGTCTCATAGTCTCTAATAGTGTCTGATAGTGTCTAATAGTCTCTTATAGTGTCTGATAGTCTCTAATAGTCTCTAATAGTGTCTGATAGTCTCTTATAGTCTCTTATAGTGTCTGATAGTCTCTTATAGTCTCGTATAGTGTCTGATAGTCTCTAATAGTCTCTTATAGTGTCTGATAGTCTCTAATAGTGTCTGATAGTCTCTAATAGTCTCTTATAGTGTCTGATAGTCTCTAATTGTCTCTAATAGTGTCTGATAGTCTCTAATAGTCTCTAATAGTCTCTTATAGTGTCTGATAGTCTCTGATAGTCTCTGATAGTCTCTTATAGTCTCTTATCGTGTCTGATAGTCTCTAATAGTCTCTTATAGTGTCTGATAGTCTCTAATAGTGTCTGATAGTCTCTAATAGTCTCTTATAGTGTCTGATAGTCTCTAATAGTGTCTGATAGTCTCATATAGTCTCTTATAGTGTCTAATAGTCTCTAATAGTGTCCAATAGTCTCTTATAGTCTCTTATAGTGTCTGATAGTCTCTTATAGTCTCTTATAGTGTCTGATAGTCTCTGATAGTCTCTAATAGTCTCTTATAGTGTCTGATAGTCTCTAATAGTCTCTTATAGTCTCTTATAGTAGTCTGATAGTCTCTTATAGTCTCTTATAGTGTCTGATAGTCTCTGATAGTCTCTAATAGTCTCTTATAGTGTCTGATAGTCTCTAATAGTCTCTTATAGTCTCTTATAGTGTCTGATAGTCTCTAATAGTCTCTTATAGTGTCTGATAGTCTCTAATAGTGTCTGATAGTCTCTAATAGTCTCTTATAGTCTCTTATAGTGTCTGATAGTCTCTGATAGTCTCTTATAGTGTCTGATAGTCTCTAATAGTCTCTTATAGTGTCTGATAGTCTCTTATAGTGTCTGATAGTCTCTGATAGTCTCTGATAGTCTCTTATAGTCTCTTATAAGTGTCTGATAGTCTCTAATAGTCTCTTATAGTGTCTGATAGTCTCTGATAGTCTCTGATAGTGTCTGATAGTCTCTTATAGTCTCTTATCGTGTCTGATAGTCTCTAATAGTCTCTTATAGTGTCTGATAGTCTCTAATAGTGTCTGATAGTCTCTAATAGTCTCTTATAGTGTCTGATAGTCTCTAATAGTCTCTTATCGTGTCTGATAGTCTCTGATAGTCTCTGATAGTCTCTTATAGTCTCTTATCGTGTCTGATAGTCTCTTATAGTCTCTTATAGTGTCTTATAGTGTCTGATAGTGTCTGATAGTGTCTGATAGTCTCTTATAGTCTCTTATAGTCTCTAATAGTCTCTAATAGTGTCTGATAGTCTCTTATAGTCTCTTATAGTGTCTGATAGTCTCTGATAGTCTCTTATCGTGTCTGATAGTCTCTTATAGTCTCTTATAGTGTCTGATAGTCTCTAATAGTCTCTTATAGTGTCTGATAGTCTCTTATAGTCTCTTATCGTGTCTGATAGTCTCTTATAGTCTCTTATAGTGTCTGATAGTCTCTTATAGTCTCTTATCGTGTCTGATAGTCTCTTATAGTGTCTCATAGTCTCTAATAGTGTCTGATAGTGTCTAATAGTCTCTTATAGTGTCTGATAGTCTCTAATAGTCTCTAATAGTGTCTGATAGTCTCTTATAGTCTCTTATAGTGTCTGATAGTCTCTTATAGTCTCGTATAGTGTCTGATAGTCTCTAATAGTCTCTTATAGTGTCTGATAGTCTCTAATAGTGTCTGATAGTCTCTAATAGTCTCTTATAGTGTCTGATAGTCTCTAATTGTCTCTAATAGTGTCTGATAGTCTCTAATAGTCTCTAATAGTGTCTGATAGTCTCTAATAGTGTCTGATAGTCTCTTATAGTGTCTGATAGTCTCTTATAGTGTCTGATAGTCTCTGATAGTCTCTTATAGTGTCTGATAGTCTCTTATAGTGTCTGATAGTCTCTAATAGTCTCTTATAGTGTCTGATAGTCTCTAATAGTGTCTGATAGTCTCTAATAGTCTCTTATAGTCTCTGATAGTCTCTTATAGTCTCTTATAGTCTCTTATAGTGTCTGATAGTCTCTTATAGTCTCTTATGGTGTCTGATAGTCTCTTATAGTGTCTGATAGTCTCTAATAGTGTCTGATAGTCTCTGATAGTCTCTAATAGTGTCTGATAGTCTCTTATAGTGTCTGATAGTCTCTAATAGTGTCTGATAGTCTCTGATAGTCTCTTATAGTCTTTTATAGTGTCTGATAGTCTCTTATAGTCTCTTATAGTGTCTGATAGTCTCTTATAGTCTCTTATGGTGTCTGATAGTCTCTTATAGTGTCTGATAGTCTCTAATAGTCTCTTATAGTGTCTGATAGTCTCTTATAGTGTCTGATAGTCTCTAATAGTGTCTGATAGTCTCTGATAGTCTCTAATAGTGTCTGATAGTCTCTTATATTGTCTGATAGTCTCTTATAGTGTCTGATAGTCTCTGATAGTCTCTAATAGTGTCTGATAGTCTCTTATAGTGTCTGATAGTCTCTAATAGTCTCTAATAGTGTCTGATAGTCTCTGATAGTCTCTGATAGTGTCTGATAGTCTCTAATAGTGTCTTATAGTGTCTGATAGTCTCTTATAGTGTCTGATAGTCTCTAATAGTCTCTTATAGTGTCTGATAGTCTCTAATAGTCTCTTATAGTCTCTTATAGTGTCTAATAGTCTCTAATAGTCTCTTATAGTGTCTGATAGTCTCTTATAGTGTCTGATAGTCTCTAATAGTCTCTTATAGTGTCTGATAGTCTCTTATAGTGTCTGATAGTCTCTAATAGTCTCTTATAGTGTCTAATAGTCTCTAATAGACTCTTATAGTGTCTGATAGTCTCTTATAGTGTCTGATAGTCTCTTATAGTCTCTTATAGTGTCTGATAGTCTCTAATTACATTACATTGCATTTAGCTGACGCTTTTATCCAAAGCGACTTACAATAGTGTCTGATAGTCTCTTATAGTCTCTTATAGTGTCTAATAGTCTCTAATAGTGTCTTATAGTGTCTGATAGTCTCTGATAGTCTCTTATAGTGTCTGATAGTCTCTAATAGTGTCTGATAGTCTCATATAGTCTCTTATAGTGTCTAATAGTCTCTTATAGTCTCCAATAGTCTGTAATAGTCTCTAATAGTATCTAAAAGTCTCTAATAGTCTCTTATAGTCAGGGCTGCACATAACTGGTGCGCAGGTGCGCATGCGAAAAAAGAGCACCGGGTCATTTGAAAAAAGGCGCATTTGCGTACCAACATTGAGAGAGGGCGAGAGAGAAGAGAGAGAGAGAGAAGAGAAGAGAGAGAAGGGAGAAGAGAAAAGAGAGAAGAGAGGAGAGAGAGAGAAAGATATTTGCGAGTTGCATATGAACTCAGGGCCGGCCCGTAGCACTGGCTAGATGTTCAGCCTAGGGCGCCAGATCTGGGAGGCGCTGCGCTGGCAGCTCAGGGAGGGAAAAACACATTTTTGATTGTTGGGGTTCATCCTAATTTTCGGCCTTGATCTAACAATATTCATAATTAAGTAAATGTAACACCCTTTTCATTTGCCCTGTACGATGGGCGCTGTAAGTGATGAAAATGGGGGATGTTGGCTTATCTGGCACCCGCTGCTCACAGCCAAAATGCGAGTGAGCGTGGGAGCGAGCGAGGGAGAGAGAGAAGGGCGCACCGCCCCGGTACCGGCGCTGTAGTTATTAGCATCTGGTGCTAGCTGCTCTAACGGAAGAAGAAGATGTTGGGAGAGTCCTCTCCAGTCAGACTGAGAGGCTGATACTACAGCTCAGTGAGGTAAAGGACTCTGAGTGTTTAGATAGTTCACTTTAGTCTAAGTTCAAACGGTTTGATCACAATTTATGTAAACACATATTTCCAAGGCACTCCTTTATAATTATTGGGATAAACAGGTTTGAAATCATTCCAATGTAAACTATAGGACAGTAAACCAGACATATCGTTTTAAACTGGAGAGATACAAAAAAATGCATAAATAAATAAATGTTAAGGTAAAATAAGATATGAATGAACAACAAAAATAAAATAAGTTACATTAATTTGTTATTGGCTATGGTAGGTTATTGGTTATGTTCACATACTTATTTGATTACATCCACTTGTCTAAGATGATAACAGAGACTTTCGACCCAAAACCAGCTGTTGACTTGTGGATGCAAGCAGCTAATCACAGACTCAAGAGAGAAAGAAGTAGGCCTACATCATCAGCTACCATGTCTGACAGAGAGGAAGACAGTGAGGAGAACAGTCAGGAGAACAGAGAGGAGAACAGAGAGGAGGACAGTGAGGAGAACAGTGAGGAGAACAGAGAGGAGAACAGAGAGGAAGACAGAGAGGAAGACAGTCAGGAGAACAGTCAGGAGGGTAGTGATGACAGCTTGTAGGATTACTGGTCGTGCTAATGTTGTCTTGTGTTCACCTCTGCATGTGTGTTCTGTGTTCACCTCCGCATGTGTGTTCTGTGTTCACCTCCGCATGTGTGTTCTGTGTTCACCTCTGCATGTGTGTTCTGTGTTCACCTCTGCATGTGTGTTCTGTGTTCACCTCTGCATGTGTGTTCTGTGTTCACCTCTGCGTGTGTGTTCTGTGTTCACCTCTGCATGTGTGTTCTGTGTTCACCTCTGCATGTGTGTTCAGTGTTCACCTCTGCATGTGTGTTCAGTGTTCACCTCTGCATGTGTGTTCTGTGTTCACCTCTGCATCTGTGTTCAGTGTTCACCTCTGCATGTGTGTTCTGTGTTCACCTCTGCATGTGTGTTCAGTGTTCACCTCTGCATGTGTGTTCTGTGTTCACCTCTGCATGTGTGTTCAGTGTTCACCTCTGCATGTGTGTTCAGTGTTCACCTCTGCATGTGTGTTCTGTGTTCACCTCTGCATGTGTGTTCAGTGTTCACCTCTGCATGTGTGTCCTGTGTTCACCTCTGCATGTGTGTTCTGTGTTCACCTCTGCATGTGTGTTCTGTGTTCACCTCTGCATGTGTGTTCAGTGTTCACCTCTGCATGTGTGTTCAGTGTTCACCTCTGCATGTGTGTTCAGTGTTCACCTCTGCATGTGTGTTCTGTGTTCACCTCTGCATGTGTGTTCTGTGTTCACCTCTGCATGTGTGTTCTGTGTTCACCTCTGCATGTGTGTTCTGTGTTCACCTCTGCATGTGTGTTCTGTGCCGTGTGTCTGGCAAATAAAGTCAAGACCCCCTCAAAAGTTACGGTTTATTTCATTTTAAGGATGAGCACCAAGCAACATCTCCAGGTGCTCCTTTGAGAACCAGGGCAAAAAAGTTATATGCACCCCTGCTTATAGTCTCTAATAGTCTAATAGTATCTAAAAGTCTCTAATAGTCTCTAATAGGGTGTAATAGTTTGTAATAGATACTCTAATAGCCTCTAATAGTCTAATAGTATCTAATAGTCTCTAATAGTCTAATAGTATCTAATAGTATCAATAAGTATCTAAAAGTCTCTAATAGTCTCTAATAGGGTGTAATAGTCTCTAATAGCCTCTAATAGTCTTATAGTCTCTAATAGTCTAAAAGTCTCTAATAGCCTCTAATAGTATCTAATAGTCTAATAGTATCTAATAGTCTCTAATAGTCTCTAATAGGGTGTAATAGTCTCTAATAGATACTCTAATAGTCTCTAATAGTATCTAAAAGTCTCTAATAGTCTCTTATAGTCTCTAATAGGGTGTAATAGTTTGTAATAGTCTCTAATAGATACTCTAATAGTCTCTAATAGCCTCTAATAGTATCTAATAGTCTCTAATAGTATCTAAAAGTCTCTAATAGTCTCTCATAGTATCTAAAAGTCTGTAATAGTGTCATAGTCTGCTCCATCATTCAACAGTAGTTTTCCATTCACCTGTCTCACCTGTTTTCCACACCCACTCGTTAGCTCACTCTCTTTCTCTTCTGCACCCATTAGTTTCTGCCAGTATTTAAACCCACACCTTACACACACTCTTTGCCAGATTGTACTTTGCCTCATGCTTGTCTTTCCCGCGTTTGATACCAGATTGCCTACCCGGTTCCGACCCTGCCTGTCCTCGATCTGCCTGCTCTGCCTGTTCCCTGATCCTGCCTGTCCCTCGACTATCCTGTCTGGCCTGTTATCTGACCCTGCCTGTATCTACGCTGACCGCCTCGCTTACTCCCTGACTCTCTGCCTGTCCCTGACTCACCTTCTGCCCTCTGTCCTCCGGTGCGTTAAACTGCTCGATTGGTATTCCTCAGATCCAGTGGAATCTCCAATAAAGTTTATTACCAATTCTCCTTGGTTTCTCGAGTGCTGCATTTGGGTTCTCCTTAAGATTGTGACAGAACAATCTGGCCAGAATATGGACCCAGCGCACTCCTCTTCACCTAGAGACCGTTTCGAGAGAGTTGAGGACGCTCTCCAGAGGCAGGACGCCTCGATAGCCGCCCTGGCCACCGAGGCTCATCATGCTAACTCTTCACATGACCAGACGCTAACCTATTTATCTGCGCAGCTACAGCAGCTAACGGCTACTGTGCAGCAGCTAGTGGCAGGAGTGGCCGCTCCAGCGCCTCTTCCTATGCCGTCGACACCCGCTTCTGCATCACCTCTGATGGGATTTACCCCGGAGCCTCGGGTGGGAACTCCGGAGCGCTACGCCGGGGAACCGGAGGGCTGCAGCCCGTTTCTTACGAACTGTTCTATCCTGTTTGCGCTGCAGCCACACACTTTCGCTTCTGAAGCTGCTCGTGTGGCGTTCACGGTCAATCATTTGACTGGGAAAGCCCGACTGTGGGGCACAGTGGAATGGGAGCAACAAACACCCGCCTGCTCTTCGTTCCCCGCTTTTTCTGCGGAGCTGCGCAAGGTGTTTGGACCCGTGTCTGTGGGTCCAGACGCTGCAGGAGGACTACTGAACCTGAGCCAGGGTAATGGATCTGTGGTGGATTATGCCATTGAGTTTCGCACCCAGAGCCGCCTCAGCAACTGGAATTCTGCAGCCCAGTGTGACGCCTATCTGCGTGGTTTGGCGGATTACATTAAAGACGAGCTGGTGTCGTTTGATCTGCCCAATTCACTGGATGGGTTGATTGAACTGACTTCCCGCATGGATCGGCGCATCCAGACACGGAGACGGGAGCGACGATCGGAGGGAGTTCAACATGCCTGGGCGCCCCGACGTCCGAGTTTGGCTGCGACTCCTCACCTCACTCCAGAGCCGCAACCAGGGGGGGATGAGCCCATGCAGGTGGGTCGCACCAACCTCACTTTGGAGGAACGTGAGCATCGCAGACGTCGTAACCTGTGTCTCTACTGCGGCCGGGCCGGCCATTTTGTTTCTCACTGCCCGGTAAAAGGCTCAGCAGTAATGGGGAACATACTGGTGAGCCAAACCCCTGGATTTGTTCCCGCTCAGAGACCATTGAGCCACGCCAGGTTGCTATTACCGGATAGCTCTCAGGCTCTTGCTGTTTTTATTGACTCTGGTTCGGACGCGAATATTATGGACGAGAAGCTTATGCTGCAGTTGGGAATAGACCGGGTTCTTTTGTCTCGCCCAGTTCCAGCCAACGCCTTAGACGGTCACCTGCTGGGGACAGTGACTCATCAGACTGTACCCGTTCACATGCTCCTGTCTGGGAACCATCATGAAACTATTCAGTTTCATGTTCTCCGGTCTCCACATATTCCGCTGATCCTGGGTTATCCATGGCTCCGCCGCCACAACCCTAACATTAACTGGGAGACGGGAGCCATTTTGGGTTGGAGTCCTTCTTGTCATCTGATCTGCCTGAAACAGGCTGCCGCGCCTCAGCGTTCGGTGAACCCCAGCCAAGTTCCAGATGTTACAGGGGTTCCACCGGAATATCTGGACTTCAAGGAAGTATTCAGCAAGTCGGGGGCTACTTCCTTACCACCACACCGGCCCTACGACTGTGCCATCGACCTGCATCCCGGCACCAGCCCTCCCAGGGGTCGATTGTACTCCCTGTCTGCTCCGGAAAGAGTTTCCATGGAGACTTATATCAATGACTCTCTGGCGGCTGGGATTATTCGCCCGTCCTCATCACCTGCTGGCGCAGGGTTCTTCTTTGTGGAGAAGAAGGACAAGACCCTAAGGCCCTGTATCGACTTTCGGGGTCTTAATGACATTACGATCAAGAATCGATACCCACTGCCTCTTATCTCTTCTGCATTCAAGTTGCTGCAGGGAGCAACCATATTCACAAAGCTGGACTTGCATAACGCGTACCACTTGGTACGTATTCGCGAGGGGGATGAGTGGAAGACCGCCTTCAACACCACCTCGGGGCACTACGAGTACCTAGTCATGCCTTTTGGGCTTACCAACGCCCCTGCAGTATTCCAGGCGTTGGTAAATGACGTGCTCCGAGACATGTTGGACCGACACGTGTTTGTTTACTTGGATGACATCCTGATCTTTTCCAAGACGCTGAAAGAACACGTGCACCACGTCCAGGCGGTTCTCAGGAGATTGCTCGAGAACTCGCTGTTCGTTAAAACGGAGAAGTGCGAGTTTCACACATCCTCTGTCTCTTTTCTGGGATACATCGTGGGACAGGGGAGCATCGAGATGGATCCTTCCAAGGTTGATGCAGTCACTTCCTGGCCGGTTCCAGAATCCCGGAAGCGGCTACAACAGTTCCTCGGGTTCGCCAACTTCTACCGGAGGTTCATTCGTGGATACAGTACCTTGGCCGCTCCTCTCACAGCCCTGACCTCCTCTAAGGTTATGTTCCAGTGGTCCTCCTCGGCAGAGGAGGCGTTCCAGAACCTTAAGGCCAGATTGTTCTGTCACAATCTTAAGGAGAACCCAAATGCAGCACTCGAGAAACCAAGGAGAATTGGTAATAAACTTTATTGGAGATTCCACTGGATCTGAGGAATACCAATCGAGCAGTTTAACGCACCGGAGGACAGCGGGCAGAAGGTGAGTCAGGGACAGGCAGAGAGTCAGGGAGTAAGCGAGGCGGTCAGCGTAGATACAGGCAGGGTCAGATAACAGGCCAGACAGGATAGTCGAGGGACAGGCAGGATCAGGGAACAGGCAGAGCAGGCAGATCGAGGACAGGCAGGGTCGGAACCGGGTAGGCAATCTGGTATCAAACGCGGGAAAGACAAGCATGAGGCAAAGTACAATCTGGCAAAGAGTGTGTGTAAGGTGTGGGTTTAAATACTGGCAGAAACTAATGGGTGCAGAAGAGAAAGAGAGTGAGCTAACGAGTGGGTGTGGAAAACAGGTGAGACAGGTGAATGGAAAACTACTGTTGAATGATGGAGCAGACTATGACAAATAGTCTCTAATAGTCTGTAATAGTCTCTAATAGTCTAATATTCTCTAATAGTCTCGAATAGTCTCATAGTTTCTAATAGTCTCTTATAGTCTCTACTAGTCTGTAATAGTCTCTAATAGTCTCATAGTTTCTAATAGTCTGTAATAGTCTCATAGTCTCAAATAGTCTAATAGTCTCTAATAGTCTAATATTCTCTAAAAGTCTCTAATAGTCTCATAGTCTAATATTCTCTAAAAGTCTCTAATAGTCTCTAATAGTCTGTAATAGTCTCTAATATTCTCTAATAGTCTCTTATAGTCTAAAAGTCTCTAATAGTCTCTAATACTCTAATAGTCTGTAATAATCTCTAATAGTCTGTAATAGTCTCAAATAGTCTGTAATAGTCTCTAATAGTCTCATAGTTTCTAATAGTCTCTAATAGTCTCATAGTTTCTAATAGTCTCATAGTCTCAAATAGTCTGTAATAGTCTCTAATAGTCTAATATTCTCTAAAAGTCTCTAATAGTCTGTAATAGTCTAATATTCTCTAAAAGTCTCTAATAGTCTCATAGTCTCTAATAGTCTGTAATAGTCTCTAATAGTCTAATATTCTCTAAAAGTCTCTAATAGTCTCATAGTCTCTTATAGTCTAAAAGTCTCTAATAGTCTGTAATAGTCTCTAATAGTCTAATATACTCTAAAAGTCTCTCATAGGCTCTAATATTCTCTAAAAGTCTCTAATATTCTCTAATAGTCTCTTATAGTCTAAAAGTCTCTAATAGTCTCTAATAGTCTGTAATAGTCTAATATTCTCAAAAAGTCTCTAATAGTCTGTAATAGTCTCTAATAGTCTCTAATATTCTCTAAAAGTCTCGAATATTCTCTAATAGTCTCATAGTCTCTAATAGTCTCGTATCGTCTCTAATAGTCTAATATTCTCAAAAAGTCTCTAATATTCTCTAATAGTCTCTAATAGGCTAATAGTCTGTAATAGTCTGTAATAGTCTCTAAGTCTCTAATAGTCTCTAATATTCTCGTATCGTCTCTAATAGTCTCTTGTAGTCTGTAATTGTCTGTAATAGTCTCTCTGTTTATAGGGTGGTACCTTCTGAGGGGTGGGCTTCAGGCCGGAGTAGTTTCGGGGGAGAGGGGGGCAGCGTACGGGGGGGAGACCCCAGAGAGACTCCTCTTCCCCCCCCGAGCCAGAGAGGGAGCCTCCAGAGCCTCCTGCTTCACTGAGACACAACACAACACTACTGACTCAATAGAAACTCTGTGCTGAGGCTGATCAGGACCCCCCACTTGTGTGTGTGTGTGTGTGTTGATGATAGTGCAGTGGTTACCTGACTTCCTGTGGTACAGGCTGAAGGGCTGGCTGCTGAACAGACTGTCACACTGAAGATGTCGACACATGTTCTCCAGGAACCGAAGCACGAAGGAAGCACTAGAGGCCGAGGGCAGGCGGACCACCCGGACCCGTCCGTCCGTCCTCACTGAGACAGACAGGACAGGGTTCATTTAAATCTTATTAACAGGTGATATCAGTGTGTGTGTGTGTGTACCTCTGACGGCCCCCCCCTCCGGCCTGGCTCTGCAGGGTTAGTGTTAACAGGGGATATCAGTGTGTGTGTGTGAGTGTGTGTGTGTGTGTACCTCTGACGGCGCCCCCCCCCCCGGCTTGGCTCTGCAGGCTGCTCAGCAGGACTCTGGGCTGGGGGGTGCAGCTGATGCAGGCCTGCACCACCTCCTGCAGCACAGAGTTCACTGGCCCCGGGCCGAAGTGATCCGGCAGACGCTGCATCTGCTTCCTGTCCAGGTGGGGGCCGCAGTCCCCACTCTTATTCACGTACACACACACTGCAACACACACACATGAGATACTATATCTTTTAATGTTATTATAGTTTTCTTAAAATAGTTTTATTTTTACTTTTATGTATGCACCACGTCACCAAGTCAAATTCCTCGTACGTGTCAATCTACCTGGTGATAAACCTGGTTCTGAGATAATGAGAGCAGAGCTGTGATTGGATAACCAGAGGAGGGTTAGTTTACCTGTCGAGACCACAGAGGTGAGGCTGGGGGGGCCGTCCTGAGGGACCTGACTGCTCTGCAGCTGGGGGGGGCTCTGCAGCATCTTGGACTTCCTCTGGAAAACACACACTCATCAGCACACACTCATCAGCACACACTCATCAGCACACACTATTACAATGAAGTCACAACAAAATATTAGGGCCGTCAAACGATTACAAATGTATCACAGCTTAAAAATTAATTAATCAGATTAATCACCATTCGAACAATGTCCAAAATATGCCATTTCTTTATGTATATTGTGGGAATGGAAAGATAAATGAAAGAAGGCGGATATATCCATTTAACATACAGTATGTTTATTATAACATTGTCCTGTGTGTCAAAATGAAAGACAGCCCACACACCTATCACTCATCAAACCGTGGGGTCTCATTTCATTACGTGTTGATTTCTATCAACACGTAATGTTGTATCGATGTATATAGAGATGTACTACAGCAGAAGTATTCTCCGTGGGGACTTCCTGCAACAACACCACGCCGTTATCTTGATTCTGATTGGCCAGAAGACATTATCAAAGATGTTCTATTGAGAAGACGATCACTACGTGACAAAAGTTTTCAAAACCGTTTCTAGTCTTCGGTATTTCCAGACAAGTGGCTTCTGAAATCAATCTTACTAACTGCTGTCTGTGCAATGTACTCCGCCCGAGTTGGCGGACTTTATTTTGCTTACTTTAACATCATTTTTCATGGTGGGGCTAAGCCATTTCTTGGTATGGCTGTAGCTTACCCCAGCCATACCCTGGCGCCGCCACTGGTGTGATGTATGGGGCGGGCCATTCTGCACATGTATTAAATGCGTTAAATATTTTAACGCAATTAATTAAAAAAATGTATTACCGCCGTTAACGCGATAATTTTGACAGCATTACAAAATATGTTTATGTTGTTCTTGGTTTCTACATGGAGATGAGCCCCGCCTCCTTCAGTGCGTCTGGTTTGAATGACGCGAGTAAACACCAATGATGCGGCCGTAAGACTCGTGCGAGGGCGAACCCTAACACCAGCCGTGTGTCAGCGAGTCGTCTCTCAGGCTGCGGTCAGATTGTCACTTTATAAACCCGTGACCTTTCACACAGAGGAGAGGGGAGACGAGAGGAGAGGATTTTTGGACTATTCCACAGCAACCTAGGTGAGTCTCCAGAGTCTCGGATCAGGTCTCAGGTCTAGGGTCAGGTCTCAGGTCTAGGGTCAGGTCTCAGGTCTTAGATCAGGTCTCTGATCAGGTCTCTGAGTCTCTGATCAGGTCTCAGGTCTAGGATCAGGTCTCAGGTCTAGGACCAGATCTCAGGTCTCACCTTGCTCCCTGGTTTGGGGCCCCTCTTCTTGGGAAGTCTGGTCTCCAGGTCTGGGATCAGGTCTGGGATCAGGTCCTGGTCTCCAGCTGTGTTCAGGGCTTTGGCCTCAGCCAGACCCCTCAGCAGGGCCAGGGTCTCGCTCTTGGGCCGGCGGCCTCGGACCCCCTTCCTGACTGGCAGGGGGGTCATGGGGGGGATCAGCCGGTGGGGGGGCTGCAGGGACCTCCTGCTGGGCTTACATGGGGGGGAGGCAGGGAGGGGGGGCAGGGGCTTCTGGAGGGAGACTGTGGGACCAGAACCACAAAGAGAGAGGTTAGAAACCTGAAGAACTGAACTGAGGTCAGTCCTACAACAGATAGATGTACCAAAATATACCTAATATAATATATATAATATAATATACCTAACTCTGAACAGAACCAGCCTCACGTGTTTCAGAGGAATCACCACTTTTTATTATCTTATTATTTATAAGTGTGTGAGTTTCACTGCCTGTCTCTAAGAATAACTGCAGAGCAGAATATATAAATACCTGATCGGTGTGTGTGTGTGTGTGTGTGTGTGTGTGTGTGTGTGTGTGTGTGTGTGTGTGTGTGTGTGTGTGTGTGTGTGTGTGTGTCCTCACCACTGTTCCCTGGTGCCTGCAGGCTGTGTGTAGTGAGGGAACACCAGCCCACTGGGAACATGTCTCTGGACTCGTAGAGGCACCAGTAGTCGAAGGCTCCTCTCCAGCCGTCGAACATCACGAACACCTCGTCTCCCTTCACCTCGCCCACGGTTGCCGGGCAGATTAGGTAGGGGTTCTTCTTGTCCACGGCCTCCAGCTTCATGCCGGGTCTGAACAGGTTCTGGGGGGGCCGCGGGGGCTCCTGGACACAGGGAGACCCTCATTGGAACAACGCTTCTCATATCATATCTCATCATATTTGAAATATTTCTTAAAGGAACCTTTTTGAAGGCGGTGGCCGGAGCCATCTCCGCTCCGTTCAGAGTGCGGAGCAGAAACATGGGCCAGGAGGACGCGTTCATCCGGAAGCCTGCGAGGGTAATAATGCATACTCAGTGTGTCCAACAACAGCCCGCGTGAGAGGACATTCATTTAGAACAGTATTTACCCAGGGGGGGGGCTGCAGCATGTCTCTATATAATAATAATACCCAGGGGGGGGGGGGGGCTGCAGCATGTCTCTATATAATAATAATACCCAGGGGGGGGGGGGCTGCAGCACTGTCTCTATATAATAATAATACCCGGGGGGGGGGGCTGCAGCACGTCTCTATATAATAATAATACCCAGGGGGGGGGGCTGCAGCACGTCTCTATATAATAATAATACCCGGGGGGGGGGGGCTGCAGCACGTCTCTATATAATAATAATACCCAGGGGGGGGGGGGCTGCAGCATGTCTCTATATAATAATAATACCCAGGGGGGGGGGGCTGCAGCACGTCTCTATATAATAATAATACCCAGGGGGGGGGGGGCTGCAGCATGTCTCTATATAATAATAATACCCAGGGGGGGGGGGCTGCAGCACGTCTCTATATAATAATAATACCCAGGGGGGGGGGGCTGCAGCATGTCTCTATATAATAATAATACCCAGGGGGGGGGGGCTGCAGCATGTCTCTATATAATAATAATACCCAGGGGGGGGGGCTGCAGCATGTCTCTAATAATAATAATAACACCCAGGGGGGGGGCTGCAGCATGTCTCTATATAATAATAATACCCAGGGGGGGGGGGGGGCTGCAGCATGTCTCTAATAATAATAACACCCAGGGGGGGGGCTGCAGCATGTCTCTATATAATAATAATACCCAGGGGGGGGGGGGCTGCAGCATGTCTCTATATAATAATAATACCCAGAGGGGGGGCTGCAGCATGTCTCTATATAATAATAATACCCAGGGGGGGGGGGCTGCAGCATGTCTCTATATAATAATAATACCCAGAGGGGGGGCTGCAGCATGTCTCTATATAATAATAATACCCAGGGGGGGGGGGGGGCTGCAGCATGTCTCTATATAATAATAATACCCAGAGGGGGGGCTGCAGCATGTCTCTATATAATAATAATACCCAGGGGGGGGGGGGGGCTGCAGCATGTCTCTATATAATAATAATACCCAGAGGGGGGGGCTGCAGCATGTCTCTATATAATAATAATACCCAGGGGGGGGGGGGCTGCAGCATGTCTCTATATAATAATAATACCCAGGGGGGGGGCTGCAGCATGTCTCTATATAATAATAATACCCAGGGGGGGGGGCTGCAGCATGTCTCTATATAATAATAATACCCAGGGGGGGGGGGGGGCTGCAGCATGTCTCTATATAATAATAATACCCAGGGGGGGGCTGCAGCATGTCTCTATATAATAATAATACCCAGGGGGGGGGGGGGCTGCAGCATGTCTCTATATAATAATAATACCCAGGGGGGGGCTGCAGCATGTCTCTATATAATAATAATACCCAGGGGGGGGGGGGGCTGCAGCATGTCTCTATATAATAATAATACCCAGGGGAGGGGGGCTGCAGCATGTCTCTATATAATAATAATACCCAGGGGGGGGGGGGGGCTGCAGCATGTCTCTATATAATAATAATACCCAGGGGGGGCTGCAGCATGTCCCCGTTCTTCTCGCAGCTTCCGATTGGCTGGATGTCGGACGAGTCCACGAGTCTCCAGAAGTCGTTGGAGTTGTCGCTGCCGTCGAGTCGGAGTCGCAGCCGGACCCCTGTGAGACCCATCACCGTGGCGATGCAGACAGACGTTGAGTTTCTGGGGTCCCGAGCCTCAAGTTTCATCCCCGTCTTAAAGTCATTAGAGGGGGGGACCCTGGCCTAAAGAAACAGCAGAAGATATCATTGTTTAGTACCAGTCTATCTTTAGTCTACCTTCAGTCTACCTTCAGTCTATCTTTAGTCTATCTTTAGTCTATCTTTAGTCTATCTTTAGTCTACCTTCAGTCTATCTTTAGTCTATCTTTAGTCTACCTTCAGTCTACCTTCAGTCTACCTTCAGTCTATCTTTAGTCTACCTTCAGTCTATCTTTAGTCTATCTTCAGTCTATCTTTAGTCTACCTTCAGTCTACCTTCAGTCTATCTTCAGTCTATCTTTAGTCTACCTTCAGTCTACCTTCAGTCTATCTTTAGTCTACCTTCAGTCTATCTTCAGTCTATCTTCAGTCTATCTTTAGTCTATCCTTAGTCTATCTTTAGTCTACCTTCAGTCTACCTTCAGTCTACCTTCAGTCTACCTTCAGTCTATCTTTAGTCTACCTTCAGTCTATCTTCAGTCTATCTTCAGTCTATCTTTAGTCTATCCTTAGTCTATCTTTAGTCTATCTTTAGTCTACCTTCAGTCTACCTTCAGTCTACCTTCAGTCTATCTTTAGTCTACCTTCAGTCTATCTTTAGTCTATCTTCAGTCTATCTTTAGTCTACCTTCAGTCTACCTTCAGTCTATCTTCAGTCTATCTTTAGTCTACCTTCAGTCTACCTTCAGTCTATCTTTAGTCTACCTTCAGTCTATCTTCAGTCTATCTTCAGTCTATCTTTAGTCTATCCTTAGTCTATCTTTAGTCTACCTTCAGTCTACCTTCAGTCTACCTTCAGTCTACCTTCAGTCTATCTTTAGTCTACCTTTAGTCTATCTTTAGTCTATCTTTAGTCTATGTGGTGGCGTCTTGATGCTTGTCTACAATTTAATAGCCCACCTCTATCGGGGTTGTGGGTTCTGACGCGCCTCTCTTTGTTTCCAAACAATTCAGCGGAGATCGTAGTTGAATCAGATGAGCTTTATTCATTGATCCACACGGTACAGACAGGAGGACACGTTTCTTCGCTTCATAGTAACTAAAAAGTATCATTTTCCAACAGAACAAAAAGAACACGGTCAAAAGACTTTTCCGTTTCCCCGTCTATCACCCCAGCTGTGTCCTATCAATCTACCATATATAGGCATAGCCATGCACGTGATACTGACGCACATATAACAAATAATAAGTGAGCCTTAAATTAATGCATTTTAAACCATAATGTGACTCACAACAAATAGCCGATCATTTACAGTATAATCTAATTTATATTATTATTAAGCCTAACATTCAGACAATAATAACAAAAGGTAAAATGGCTCTAACATACCAGCCCCTAATTGCTTATTACATAGCAATTACCAATAATAATACATCAACAGAGTCATTTTAACAAAAACATAACGTCCGTCCGTAGCATATTTGTATACTTTCAAGTCCATGTAAGACCAGTACTGGAGTGTGTAGGTCTAGTACTAATTGTCTGTAATGGCCTGCGTTCAAAAGGCAGCCTTTGATGGGGAGGGGGTAGGAGACCAAGAGTCTAGTCCTTTGGTCTAACAGTCAGAGGTGCATGTGACTGAAAGGCTAAGGCTTAGTAGGCTCAGTCTGTTGCCTCCAGGAGCAGACATAACTTAGTTATGGGTCTTTCGATCGTACTTGTCTTGGTTTTAACCAGGACACTCCTAACAAGTCCTTTTGAACCAGGAAGGGTCTTAACTACGCGTCCCAGGAGCCAAGTGTTCCTCGGTGCGTTCTCATCAACGATGACGACCAGGTCTCCGGGGATGAAGTTTATTTTGATAGTATTCCATTTGTGCTGTTCTTGCATCAAAGGAAGATATTCCCTGGTCCAGCGCTTCCAAAACAGGTCAGCAAGGTATTGCACCTGTTTCCATCTTCTCTGTGAGTACAGATCCTCTCTCTGAAAGAGTCCTGGGGGCAAGATTGGATTTGTTCTTAACTGAAGTAGGTGATTAGGTGTGAGGGGTTCAAGGTCGTTTGGGTCATTTGTCACTGTTGTGATTGGCCTATCGTTCATTATTGCCTCAACCTCACACAAGGCTGTGTGCAGAGCATCATCATCCAATGTTTGTTCCTTCAGGACAGAATGGAGGATCTTTTTAACCAGTCGTATTAGCCTCTCCCACACTCCGCCATGGTGAGCTCCAGAGGGGGGATTGAACGTCCAATCAATTCCTTCTTTGAGTAGTGTTTGCTTGATTTTGTTGTTATCCAGTTGTTTTACAGACTCCTCCAGTTCCTTTTGTGTGCCGATGAAGTTGGTGCCTCGATCTGTTCTGATGCTCTTTATTGTGCCTCGACGACAGATGAATCGACGAAGAGCGTTTATGCATGCAGCTGTATCCAAATGACTGGCAACTTCCAGGTGGACAGCACGGCTTACCAGGCAGGTAAAGATTACTCCCCGTCTTTTGACATGAGCTCGGCCACGTTTCACCTCGATGGGTCCAAAATAGTCTACGCCTACATGAGTGAAAGGTGGAAGATCAGGTGTTATTCGATCAAGTGGGAGGTCGGCCATTTTCTGCTCTCCAGCTCGAGCCTGTAGGCGTCTGCAAAACACACAGTTCTTTATGATCCTCCTTGCTGAAGAGTTAGCAGCGGATAGCCAGTAACGTTGATGGAGTTTGGAGAGCATGTGACCTCTTCCTGAGTGACCAACTTGATTATGGATGTGGCTTAATATCAACTTGGAGATATTAGAATGTTTCGGTTTAGAATCATTGGATGTTTGACCTCAGTTGGCATAGCCATCTTTCTAGTTCTTCCTCCAACTCTCAGAAGCCCGGCATCAATGATAGGGTCCAGCTTGTATAGGGAGCTTCCTCTATTGCACTGTTTTCCTTTTTCCAGCAAGGCAATTTCCTCTTTGAAATGCTGCCTTCTGCTCGTGGCAAATAATGGCTTTCAGCATTTTCTGTGTCCTCTACTGAAAGTCTTAGTGCATTAGCTGTAGGCATAATGAGCAGAAGCATCTGATCCTTCAGTCTCTCTCCTTTATCCTGCCTTGCTCCAAGATCAGTGGAGCCATCTTTTCTTTTTTCTCTCATCTGCAGGAGGATTGTCTTTAATTTCATTATCCATGCAACAGCTCTTTTTAGGTCATTCCATGAAGAGTAATAGTCCAAGAGCTTGCTTGTTGGAGTTTTTTCCATCTTACATGTGACAATGCTGGTGACAATAGCTTCTTTGCGTACTTCAGGGTCATCTGGAAGGAGAGAACCAAGTTCTTTTGGAATACTTGGCCACTGTGCTTCAGATTTCTTCAAGAATTCTGGACCCTGAAGCCATCCTTTTGAACTGTAAAAGGATTCAATACTCAATCCTCTTGAAGCGTCATCAGCGGGGTTGTTTTTGGAGTCTACAAACCGCCACTGGTTCACTTTTGTGAGGTTATGAATAACAGCAATCCGGTTTGCCACGAAAGTGTGGAACCTCTTAGTCCTGTTTCGAATATATTTCAGTACTGACTGGCTGTCAGTCCACAATACTGATTCCAGAAGCTCTCCTTGTAGCTCTGATCGGAGCATTTTGTCCATTCGTGCAGCCAATGTAGCAGCAGTGAGTTCCAACCTTCGAATTGTCATGACTTTTAGTGGGGTAACTCTTGATTTTCCCATCACAAAGGCTACGTGTACCTCCTCCATGTCATTAGTGAATCTCAGGTAACTTGCGGTACCGTATCCTTCTTCACTTGCATCACAAAAGGTGTGTAGCTGTGCAGTTTTCACTCTTCCAAAGTTCTTGGGTTTTACACACCTGTCAATTTGGAATCTAGCCAGCTGGTCTAAATCCTTGAGCCACTTCTGCCATGACTTTGAGAGTTCCACTTGAATTTCTTCATCCCATCCATATTGGGCTTTACAGAGTAATCGAAGTATTTGCTTTGCCTTCAATATGAAAGGGGCGAGAAGACCAAGAGGATCGTACACAGAGCTGACAGTGGAAAGTATACTCCTTCTTGTAAGGGTTTTGTTGTTCACAGTCACACGGAAACTGAATATATCATTTTCAATGTCCCAGTACATCCCTAGTGCTCTTTCATGTGGCAGCTTATCCCTGTCCAGATCCAAGTTTTTCACCTGTTTAGCCTTGTCTTCATCAGGGATGGATGCTAGCACCACTCGACTATTACTTATCCATTTCGTCAGTTTGAATCCACCAAGGGCACACATTTCTCTGAGAGACCTAATAAGGCTTATAGCTTGATTTTCTCTTGCTAGCGACTTGAGACAATCATCCACATAGAAATTTGATTTGATTGTTTCTGACACTTCTCCATCAAATTTGCCACAGTTGTCCTCAGCTGTTCTTCGCAATGCAAAGTTTGCGCAGCTTGGAGAGGAAACAGCTCCGAAGAGATGGACCCTCATCCGGTATTCCTCCAGATTTGTGCTGGTTTCTCCTTCAGGCCACCAGAGGAATCTCAGCAAGTTTATGTTCTCCTCGTTTACACGCACTTGGTGAAACATCCCCTCAATATCTGCCATAATGGCGATGGGCTCTTGACGGAACCTGAGTAGAACACCAATCAATGAGTTTGCCAAGTCAGGGCCCTGAAGGAGTACACTGTTGAGGGATTTGCCTTTATAGGATGATGCACAAAGACCACACGGATCGTTTTTTTACGTTTATGATAGACACCATGATGGGGTATATCCCACACTTTGCCGTTTTTCCACATGTAGATCGTCCGATGGTACTTTCTCTGCATATCCTTTTTTGATAATGTCACTCATAAAGCTTTATACTCGGCTGCATAGGTCTGATCCTTCTGGAATTTCCTTTTTAGTGACATTGCTCGTTGCTCTGCCATTTGGCGGTTGTTTGGCATGATAATGTTTGGATTATCTAGAGGAAGAGGTAAATTGTAGTGGCCATCTTTAAGAGAAACCGAGCTTGATACAATCTGCATGAACTTTCGGTCATCAGCTGACATTTGTCTTTCCTCTTCATACTCTTTCTCTGGAAAGTCGTTAATATATTGTCTTTCAATTCGCTTCTCAAGGTGAACAAGCGAGGTCCTGTTCACTACTGCCACGGGGGTTTCATCATCCAGATCTGTGGAAGCATTAAGTGGACCATTAACGACCATCCTAACAGTGTTTTCACTGCATATGGGCCATTTCCTTGGCTATTTATAACTCTCCATGGTTCCATAGCCTTTGGAGTATTTACTCCAATAAGAAGTCCCACGTCAGCATCTATTTCTTTTATTTGGATGTCCTGCAGATAAGGCCATTTCTTGAGGTCCCGCCTGGGTAAGAATGTTTATTTTGGTAACAGGGATTTTGTTCTGAGTGTAAACCTTGGGCAAGTTTATATATGTGCCATCTTCCATATGTCCCACTTCTAGACCGGTTACCTCAAAACTCCTGACTGTTTTCTCTGTTCCCATCGTTTGAAGAAGGACTTCAGTTCTCCGTCCTCTAGCACCAAGCTGCCTCATGAGCCCTCTGTGCAAAATGTGTCTGTGCTACCAGGGTCCAGGAATGCATAGGTCAGTATGCTTTTATTTCCATGGCAGAGTTTCACCTTCACTGGCACTATGGCAAGTATGCTGTCTTTACCAGCCCCGATTCCTTCACCTTCTCATACTGAAACAAGAGCACTGCTGATGGATGTCTCCATCAGGCCTTGCTCCCCCACTCTGCTGCTCTGCCTTATCTTGTTTAAAGTTCTCAGTTTCAGGCTTTGAAGATCTTTTAATGTGCAGAATAGTTGGGTGCTTAGCATGACAGATTTGACAGGACATTCTCCTGTTACAGTTCCTGCTCAAGTGCCCCACCTTCAGGCAGCCAAAGCATAGTCCTTTCTCTTTCAGAAACTGAATTTTAGCTTCATGAGATACTGAATGTATTTTATGGCATTCAGCTAAAGGATGTTTACTTTATAGCCGATCATTTACAGTATAATCTAATTTATATTATTATTAAGCCTAACATTCAGACAATAATAACAAAAGGTAAATGGCTCTAACAGTCTATCATCAGTCTATCATCAGTCTATCATCAGTCTATCATCAGTATTATCTTTAGTCTATCATCAGTCTATCATCAGTCTATCATCAGTATATCTTCAGTCTATCATTAGGCTATCACCAGTCCTATCATCAGTCTATCATCAGTCTATCACCAGTCTATCATTAGTCCTATCACCAGTCTATCATCAGTCCTATCATCAGTCTATCATCAGTCTATCTTCAGTCTATCATTAGTCTATCTTTAGTCTATCATCAGTCTATCATCAGTCTATCTTTAGTCTATCATCAGTCTATCTTTAGTCTATCACCAGTCTATCACCAGTCTATCATCAGTCTATCACCAGTCTATCTTTAGTCTATCATCAGTCTATCTTTAGTCTATCATCAGTCTATCATCAGTCTATCTTTAGTCTATCATCAGTCTATCTTCAGTCTATCACCAGTCTATCATCAGTCTATCATCAGTCTATCTTCAGTCTATCTTTAGTCTATCATCAGTCTATCACGAGTCTATCACCAGTCTATCATCAGTCTATCACCAGTCTATCATCAGTCTATCTTTAGTCTATCATCAGTCTATCATCAGTCTATCACCAGTCTATCATCAGTCTATCTTTAGTCTATCACCAGTCTATCATCAGTCTATCATTAGTCTATCATCAGGCTATCATCAGTCCTATCTTTAGTCTATCTTTATTCTATCATCAGTCTATCATCAGTCTATCATCAGTCTATCACCAGTCTATCATCACTCTATCTTTAGTCTATCATCAGTCTATCATCAGTCTATCATCAGTCTATCACCAGTCTATCATCAGTCTATCATCAGTCTATCTTTAGTCTATCATCAGTCTATCATCAGTCTATCATCAGTCTATCACCAGTCTATCATCAGTCTATCATCAGTCTATCTTCAGTCTATCATCAGTCTATCTTCAGTCTATCTTTAGTCTATCATCAGTCTATCACCAGTCTATCACCAGACTATCATCAGTCTATCATCAGCCTATCATCAGTCTATCATCAGTCTATCACCAGTCTATCATCAGTCTATCTTTAGTCTATCATCAGTCTATCATCAGTCTATCACCAGTCTATCATCAGTCTATCTTTAGTCTATCATCAGTCTATCATTAGTCTATCATCAGTCTATCATCAGTCTATCTTTAGTCTATCACCAGTCTATCACCCAGTCTATCATCAGTCCTATCATCAGTCTATCACCAGTCTATCATCAGTCTATCTTTAGTCTATCATCAGTCTATCTTTAGTCTATCATCAGTCTATCATCAGTCTATCACCAGTCTATCACCAGTCTATCATCAGTCTATCATCAGTCTATGATCAGTCTATCTTTAGTCTATCATCAGTCTATCATCAGTCTATCACCAGTCTATCATCAGTCTATCATCAGTCTATCATCAGTCTATCACCAGTCTATCACCAGTCTATCATCAGTCTATCTTTAGTCTATCATCAGTCTATCATCAGTCTATCACCAGTCTATCATCAGTCTATCTTCAGTCTATCTTTAGTCTATCATCAGTCTATCTTTAGTCTATCATCAGTCTATCATCAGTCTATCTTTAGTCTATCATCAGTCTATCTTCTATCTTAGTCTATCATCAGTCTATCTTCAGTCTATCACCAGTCTATCTTCAGTCTATCTTTAGTCTATCACCAGTCGATCACAGTCTATCATCAGTCTATCATCAGTCTATCTTAGTCTATCATCAGTCTATCATCAGTCTATCACCAGTCTATCACCAGTCTATTCATCAGTCTATCACCAGTCTATCATCAGTCCTATCATCAGTCTATCACCAGTCTATCACCAGTCTATCATCAGTCTATCTTCAGTCTATCTTTAGTCTATCATCAGTCTATCTTTAGTCTATCATCAGTCTATCATCAGTCTATCTTTAGTCTATCATCAGTCTATCTTCTATCTTTAGTCTATCATCAGTCTATCTTCAGTCTATCACCAGTCTATCTTCAGTCTATCTTTAGTCTATCACCAGTCTATCACCAGTCTATCATCAGTCTATCATCAGTCTATCTTTAGTCTATCATCAGTCTATCATCAGTCTATCTTTAGTCTATCACCAGTCTATCTTCAGTCTATCACCAGTTTATCATCAGTCTATCTTTAGTCTATCACCAGTCTATCTTCAGTCTATCACCAGTCTATCATCAGTCTATCTTAGTCTATCATCAGTCTATCTTTAGTCTATCATCAGTCTATCTCAGTCTATCACCAGTCTATCTTCAGTCTATCTTTAGTCTATCATCAGTCTATCATTAGTCTATCATCAGTCTATCACCAGTCTATCACCAGTCTATCTTTAGTCTATCATTAGTCTATCATCAGTCTATCTTTAGTCTATCATCAGTCTATCATTAGTCTATCACCAGTCTATCACAGTCTATCACCAGTCTATCATCAGTCTATCATTAGTCTATCATCAGTCTATCACCAGTCTATCACCAGTCTATCTTTAGTGTATCATTAGTCTATCATCAGTCTATCATCAGTCTATCATCAGTCTATCATTAGTCTATCTTCAGTCTATCATCAGTCTATCATCAGTCTATCATCAGTCTATCATCAGTCTATCTTTAGTCTATCTTTAGTCTATCTTCAGTCTATCACCAGTCTATCTTCAGTCTATCTTTAGTCTATCATCAGTCTATCTTTAGTCTATCATCAGTCTATCATCAGTCTATCTTAGTCTATCTTTAGTCTATCATCAGTCTATCTTCAGTCTATCACCAGTCTATCTTCAGGTCTATCTTTAGTCTATCATCAGTCTATCATCAGTCTATCATCAGTCTATCACCAGTCTATCACCAGTCTATCTTTAGTCTATCATCAGTCTATCATCAGTCTATCATCAGTCTATCTTTAGTCTATCATCAGTCTATCATCAGTCTATCATCAGTCTATCATCAGTCTATCATCAGTCTATCTTTAGTCTATCTTTAGTCTATCATCAGTCTATCTTCAGTCTATCACCAGTCTATCTTCAGTCTATCTTTAGTCTATCATCAGTCTATCATCAGTCTATCATCAGTCTATCATCAGTCTATCACCAGTCTATCACCAGTCTATCTTTAGTCTATCTTTAGTCTATCATCAGTCTATCTTTAGTCTATCATCAGTCTATCATCAGTCTATCATCAGTCTATCACCAGTCTATCACCAGTCTATCATCAGTCTATCATCAGTCTATGATCAGTCTATCTTTAGTCTATCATCAGTCTATCATCAGTCTATCATCAGTCTATCACCAGTCTATCATCAGTCTATCATCAGTCTATCATCAGTCTATCACCAGTCTATCATCAGTCTATCTTTAGTCTATCATCAGTCTATCATCAGTCTATCACCAGTCTATCACAGTCTATCATCAGTCTATCATCAGTCTATCATCAGTCTATCATCAAGTCTATCACCAGTCTATCATCAGTCTATCTTCAGTCTATCTTTAGTCTATCATCAGTCTATCTTTAGTCTATCATCAGTCTATCATCAGTCTATCTTTAGTCTATCATCAGTCTATCTTCTATCTTTAGTCTATCATCAGTCTATCTTCAGTCTATCACCAGTCTATCTTCAGTCTATCTTTAGTCTATCACCAGTCTATCACCAGTCTATCATCAGTCTATCATCAGTCTATCTTTAGTCTATCATCAGTCTATCATCAGTCTATCACCAGTCTATCACCAGTCTATCATCAGTCTATCATCAGTCTATCATCAGTCTATCATCAGTCTATCACCAGTCTATCATCAGTCTATCATCAGTCTATCACCAGTCTATCATCAGTCTATCATCAGTCTATCACCAGTCTATCACCAGTCTATCATCAGTCTATCTTCAGTCTATCTTTAGTCTATCATCAGTCTATCTTTAGTCTATCATCAGTCCTATCATCAGTCTATCTTTAGTCTATCATCAGTCTATCTTCTATCTTTAGTCTATCATCAGTCTATCTTCAGTCTATCACCAGTCTATCTCAGTCTATCTTTAGTCTATCACCAGTCTATCACCAGTCCTATCATCAGTCTATTCATCAGTCTATCTTTAGTCTATCATCAGTCTATCATCCAGTCTATCTTTAGTCTATCACCAGTCTATCTCAGTCTTATCACACAGTTTATCATCAGTCTATCTTTAGTCTATCACCAGTCTATCTTCAGTCTATCACCAGTCTATCATCAGTCTATCTTTAGTCTATCATCAGTCTATCTTTAGTCTATCATCAGTCTATCTTCAGTCTATCACAGTCTATCCTTCAGTCTATCTTTAGTATATCATCAGTCTATCATTAGTCTATCCTCAGTCTATCACCAGTCTATCACCAGTCTATCACCAGTCTATCTTTAGTCTATCATTAGTCTATCATCAGTCTATCTTTAGTCTATCATCAGTCTATCATTAGTCTATCACCAGTCTATCACCAGTCTATCACCAGTCTATCATCAGTCTATCATCAGTCTATCATCAGTCTATCATCAGTCTATCACCAGTCTATCATCAGTCTATCATCAGTCTATCACCAGTCTATCACCAGTCTATCATCAGTCTATCTTCAGTCTATCTTTAGTCTATCATCAGTCTATCTTTAGTCTATCATCAGTCTATCATCAGTCTATCTTTAGTCTATCATCAGTCTATCTTCTATCTTTAGTCTATCATCAGTCTATCTTCAGTCTATCACCAGTCTATCTTCAGTCTATCTTTAGTCTATCACCAGTCTATCACCAGTCTATCATCAGTCTATCATCAGTCTATCTTTAGTCTATCATCAGTCTATCATCAGTCTATCTTTAGTCTATCACCAGTCTATCTTCAGTCTATCACCAGTTTTATCATCAGTCTATCTTAGTCTATCACCAGTCTATCTTCAGTCTATCACCAGTCTATCATCAGTCTATCTTTAGTCTATCATCAGTCTATCTTTAGTCTATCATCAGTCTATCTTCAGTCTATCACCAAGTCTATCTTCAGTTCCTATCTTAGTCTATCATCAGTCTATCATTAGTCTATCATCAGTCTATCACCAGTCTATCACCAGTCTATCACCAGTCTATCTTTAGTCTATCATTAGTCTATCATCAGTCTATCTTTAGTCTATCATCAGTCTATCATTAGTCTATCACCAGTCTATCACCAGTCTATCACCAGTCTATCACCAGTACTATAATCAGTCTATCATTAGTCTATCATCAGTCTATCACCAGTCTATCACCAGTCTATCTTTAGAATGTATCATTAGTCTATCATCAGTCTATCATCAGTCTATCATCAGTCTATCATTAGTCTATCTTCAGTCTATCATCAGTCTATCATCAGTCTATCATCAGTCTATATCAGTCTATCTTTAGTCTATCATCAGTCTATCTTCAGTCTATCACCAGTCTCTCTTCAGTCTATCTTTAGTCTATCATCAGTCTATCTTTAGTCTATCATCAGTCTATCATCAGTCTATCTTTAGTCTATCTTAGTCTATCATCAGTCTATCTTCAGTCTATCACCAGTCTATCTTCAGTCTATCTTATAGTCTATCATCAGTCTATCATCAGTCTATCATCAGTCTATCATCAGTCTATCACCAGTCTATCACCAGTCTATCTTTAGTCTATCATCAGTCTATCATCAGTCTATCATCAGTCTATCATCAGTCTATCACCAGTCTATCACCAGTCTATCATCAGTCTATCACCAGTCTATCATCAGTCTATCATCAGTCTATCACCAGTCTATCACCAGTCTATCACCAGTCTATCATCAGTCTATCATCAGTCTATCATCAGTCTATCATCAGTCTATCATCAGTCTATCACCAGTCTATCACCAGTCTATCTTTAGTCTATCATCAGTCTATCATCAGTCTATCATCAGTCTATCACCAGTCTATCATCAGTCTATCACTAGTCTATCTTTAGTCTATCATCAGTCTATCATCAGTCTATCATCAGTCTATCTTTAGTCTATCATCAGTCTATCACCAGTCTATCATCAGTCTATCATCAGTCTATCACCAGTCTATCTTTAGTCTATCATCAGTCTATCTTTAGTCTATCATCAGTCTATCACCAGTATATCTTTAGTCTATCATCAGTCTATCATCAGTCTATCTTTAGTCTATCATCAGTCTATCACCAGTCTATCATCAGTCTATCTTCAGTCTATCATCAGTCAATCTTTAGTCTATCATCAGTCTATCTTTAGTCTATCATCAGTCTATCATCAGTCTATCTTCAGTCTATCATCAGTCTATCTTTAGTCTATCATCAGTCTATCTTTAGTCTATCATCAGTCTATCACCAGTATATCTTTAGTCTATCATCAGTCTATCATCGGTCTATCTTTAGTCTATCATCAGTCTATCATCAGTCTATCATCAGTCTATCATCAGTCTATCATCAGTCTATCTTTAGTCTATCTTCAGTCTATCACCAGTCTATCATCAGTCTATCACCAGTCTATCTTTAGTCTATCATCAGTCTATCATCAGTCTATCATCAGTCTATCACCAGTCTATCTTTAGTCTATCATCAGTCTATCATCAGTCTATCTTTAGTCTATCATCAGTCTATCACCAGTCTATCTTAGTCTATCATCAGTCTATCATCAGTCTATCTTTAGTCTATCATCAGTCTATCACCAGTCTATCATCAGTCTATCTCAGTCTATCATCAGTCTATCTTTAGTCTATCATCAGTCTATCTTTAGTCTATCATCAGTCTTATCATCAGTCTATCATCAGTCTATCTTTAGTCTAACATCAGTCTATCTTTAGTCTATCATCAGTCTATCATCAGTCTATCATCAGTCTATCACCAGTCTATCATCAGTCTATCATCAGTCTATCATCAGTCTATCACCAGTCTATCACCAGTCTATCATCAGTCTATCACCAGTCTATCATCAGTCTATCATCAGTCTATCTACCAGTCTATCATCAGTCTATCATCAGTCTATCATCAGTCTATCATCAGTCTATCATCAGTCTATCATCAGTCTATCACCAGTCTATCATCAGTCTATCTTAGTCTATCTTTCAGTCTATCATCAGTCTATCATCAGTCTATCATCAGTCTATCACCAGTCTATCATCAGTCTATCACCAGTCTATCTTTAGTCTATCATCAGTATATCATCAGTCTATCTTAGTCTATCATCAGTCTATCACCAGTCTATCAGTAGTCTATCACCAGTCTATCATCAGTCTATGATCAGTCTATCTTTAGTCTATCACCAGTCTATCATCAGTCTATCATCAGTCTATCATCAGTCTATCTTTAGTCTATCATCAGTCTATCATCAGTCTATCTTAGTCTATCATCAGTCTATCTTTAGTCTATCATCAGTCTATCATCAGTCTATCATCAGTCCTATCATCAGTCTATCACCAGTCTATCATCAGTCTATCTTCAGTCTATCTTAGTCTATCATCAGTCTATCATCAGTCTATCATCAGTCTATCACCAGTCTATCATCAGTCTATCACCAGTCTATCACCAGTCTATCTTTAGTCTATCTTTAGTCTATCATCAGTCTATCATCAGTCTATCATCAGTCTATCACCAGTCTATCATCAGTCTATCATCAGTCTATGATCAGTCTATCTTTAGTCTATCACCAGTCTATCATCAGTCTATCATCAGTCTATCATCAGTCTATCATCAGTCTATCTTTAGTCTATCATCAGTCTATCATCAGTCTATCTTTAGTCTATCATCAGTCTATCTTTAGTCTATCATCAGTCTATCATCAGTCTATCATCAGTCTATCATCAGTCTATCACCAGTCTATCATCAGTCTATCTTCAGTCTATCTTTAGTCTATCATCAGTCTATCATCAGTCTATCATCAGTCTATCACCAGTCTATCATCAGTCTATCTTTAGTCTATCATCAGTCTATCATCAGTCTATCATCAGTCTATCTTTAGTCTATCACCAGTCTATCACCAGTCTATCATCAGTCTATCATCAGTCTATCATCAGTCTATCACCAGTCTATCACCAGTCTATCATCAGTCTATCATCAGTCTATCATCAGTCTATCTTTAGTCTATCATCAGTCTATCATCGGTCTATCTTTAGTCTATCATCAGTCTATCATCAGTCTATCATCAGTCTATCTTTAGTCTATCTTCAGTCTATCACCAGTCTATCATCAGTCTATCACCAGTCTATCACCAGTCTATCTTTAGTCTATCATCAGTCTATCATCAGTCTATCATCAGTCTATCACCAGTCTATCTTTAGTCTATCATCAGTCTATCATCAGTCTATCTTTAGTCTATCATCAGTCTATCACCAGTATATCTTTAGTCTATCATCAGTCTATCATCAGTCTATCTTTAGTTTATCATCAGTCTATCACCAGTCTATCATCAGTCTATCATCAGTCTATCATCAGTCTATCTTTAGTCTATCATCAGTCTATCTTTAGTCTATCATCAGTCTATCATCAGTCTATCTTCAGTCTATCATCAGTCTATCTTTAGTCTATCATCAGTCTATCTTTAGTCTATCATCAGTTTATCATCAGTCTATCATCAGTCTATCATCAGTCTATCATCAGTCTATCTTCAGTCTATCATCAGTCTATCTTTAGTCTATCATCAGTCTATCTTTAGTCTATCATCAGTCTATCACCAGTCTATCACCAGTCTATCATCAGTTTATCATCAGTCTATCATCAGTCTATCATCAGTCTATCACCAGTCTATCACCAGTCTATCTTTAGTCTATCTTTAGTCTATCATCAGTCTATCATCAGTCTATCATCAGTCTATCACCAGTCTATCATCAGTCTATCACCAGTCTATCTTTAGTCTATCATCAGTATATCATCAGTCTATCTTTAGTCTATCATCAGTCTATCACCAGTCTATCATCAGTCTATCACCAGTCTATCATCAGTCTATGATCAGTCTATCTTTAGTCTATCACCAGTCTATCATCAGTCTATCATCAGTCTATCATCAGTCTATCTTTAGTCTATCATCAGTCTATCATCAGTCTATCTTTAGTCTATCATCAGTCTATCTTTAGTCTATCATCAGTCTATCATCAGTCTATCATCAGTCTATCATCAGTCTATCACCAGTCTATCATCATTCTATCTTCAGTCTATCTTTAGTCTATCATCAGTCTATCATCAGTCTATCATCAGTCTATCATCAGTCTATCTTTAGTCTATCATCAGTCTATCATCAGTCTATAATCAGTCTATCATCAGTCTATCTTTAGTCTATCACCAGTCTATCACCAGTCTATCTTTAGTCTATCATCAGTCTATTATCAGTCTATCTTTAGTCTATCATCAGTCTATCATCAGTCTATCTTTAGTCTATCATCAGTCTATCATCAGTCTATCATCAGTCTATCATCAGTCTATCTTTAGTCTATCATCAGTCTATCATCAGTCTATCATCAGTCTATCTTTAGTCTATCATCAGTCTATCATCAGTCTATCACCAGTCTATCATCAGTCTATCATCAGTCTATCATCAGTCTATCTTTAGTCTATCATGAGTCTATCATCAGTCTATCATCAGTCTATCACCAGTCTATCATCAGTCTATCACCAGTCTATCACCAGTCTATCATCAGTCTATCATCAGTCTATCATCAGTCTATCACCAGTCTATCACCAGTCTATCTTTAGTCTATCTTTAGTCTATCATCAGTCTATCATCAGTCTATCATCAGTCTATCACCAGTCTATCACCAGTCTATCACCAGTCTATCTTTAGTCTATCATCAGTCTATCATCAGTCTATCATCAGTCTATCATCAGTCTATCACCAGTCTATCATCAGTCTATCACCAGTCTATCTTTAGTCTATCATCAGTATATCATCAGTCTATCTTTAGTCTATCATCAGTCTATCACCAGTCTATCATCAGTCTATCACCAGTCTATCATCAGTCTATGATCAGTCTATCTTTAGTCTATCACCAGTCTATCATCAGTCTATCATCAGTCTATCATCAGTCTATCATCAGTCTATCTTTAGTCTATCATCAGTCTATCATCAGTCTATCACCAGTCTATCACCAGTCTATCATCAGTCTATCTTTAGTCTATCATCAGTCTATCATCAGTCTATCATCAGTCTATCATCAGTCTATCACCAGTCTATCATCAGTCTATCTTTAGTCTATCATCAGTCTATCATCAGTCTATCATCAGTCTATCTTTAGTCTATCACCAGTCTATCACCAGTCTATCTTTAGTCTATCATCAGTCTATCATCAGTCTATCTTTAGTCTATCATCAGTCTATCATCAGTCTATCTTTAGTCTATCATCAATCTATCATCAGTCTATCATCAGTCTATCATCAGTCTATCATCAGTCTATCTTTAGTCTATCATCAGTCTATCATCAGTCTATCATCAGTCTATCATCAGTCTATCTTTAGTCTATCATCAGTCTATCATCAGTCTATCTTTAGTCTATCATCAGTCTATCACCAGTCTATCATCAGTCTATCATCAGTCTATCTTTAGTCTATCATCAGTCTATCTTTAGTCTATCTTTAGTCTATCATCAGTCTATCATCAGTCTATCATCAGTCTATCACCAGTCTATCATCAGTCTATCATCAGTCTATCATCAGTCTATCTTTAGTCTATCATCAGTCTATCTTTAGTCTATCATCAGTCTATCATGAGTCCATCTTTAGTCTATCATCAGTCTATCATCAGTCTATCATCAGTCTATCTTTAGTCTATCATCAGTCTATCATCAGTCTATCATCAGTCTATCACCAGTCTATCATCAGTCTATCATCAGTATATCATCAGTCTATCACCAGTCTATCACCAGTCTATCACCAGTCTATCATCAGTCTATCTTTAGTCTATCATCAGTCTATCATCAGTCTATCTTTAGTCTATCATCAGTCTATCACCAGTCTATCATCAGTCTATCATCAGTCTATCATCAGTCTATCACCAGTCTATCATCAGTCTATCTTTAGTCTATCATCAGTCTATCTTTAGTCTATCACCAGTCTATCACCAGTCTATCACCAGTCTATCACCAGTCTATCATCAGTCTATCACCAGTCTATCTTTAGTCCATCTTCAGTCTATCATTAGTCTATCATCAGTCTATCACCAGTCTATCTTTAGTCTATCATCAGTCTATCATTAGTCTATCATCAGTCTATCATCAGTCTATCACCAGTCTATCATCAGTCTATCATCAGTCTATCATCAGTCTATCTTTAGTCTATCACCAGTCTATCATCAGTCTATCACCAGTCTATCTTTAGTCTATCGCCAGTCTATCTTCAGTCTATCACCAGTCTATCTTCAGTCTATCACCAGTCTATCATCAGTCTATCATCAGTCTATCTTTAGTCTATCACCAGTTCATCAGCAGGTTTTTATGAGTTAATAAATGGAGCAGTACCTGTCTGAAGCAGGCGGGGGGGGCAGGTGTAGCTGACGTCTCCTTCAGGTATTCCTCCCAGCTGAAGGAATCTGAATCACACACAGATGGATGAAATTAACCCTTAATCATGTGGCTCTATGAAACCCAGGGAAATGGATCAGCTGATCTCCTTAAGAGCCAACGTTTCAGCCTCACTACTCGCCTCCTTAGGGCTCTCTGATAGAGAGATAATGACAGAAAATAAAATATTCACCTTTATTATTTGCAGGAGGCGTCAGAGGAAGCATTCTTCCTGCTTTCTCCTTCTTACCCTCCCTCTGATCTGAAATCACAAACCCATGGAAATACAAAACGTATGAATACCTCACATTTCTGAACAGCCAGGTAGAGATTACCCTCCCAGAATATATGTAATAAAAGGTGAAAGGAGCGTCCCTCAGGTGTTTGATGGAGAGATAATGAAGCCTCACCTTTCAGAGCCGTTTTCCCCATGATGACGACCAGCCTGACCAGCTGAGCCTCCCTGTAGATTTACTCTGGAAAGAACAATATATTTAAAATGAAATACATCACACACACAATTCATTCTTATTTACTCGATATATCGACAGAGCCTGAACAGGTTTTATAATTTAAAACACATTTGAAATGAATGTGTATTTAGAAACTGGAAGATCTTATGATGGATAATAAAATAAAGTCTTTATCACAGTTAGCATTAGTTATTACTCTGAGGCTTTGATGAAGAAACATGCTCTTTTTTGGGTAAAAAAAACTGTTATTTGTCAAAGGGGCCAAAAGTTGAGATGTGCCCAAAATTAAATAGGAAATGTTATTTATTTGTATTTATTTTTTGATCTCAGAATTCTTAGAAAAAAGTGTCAAAGAAATCTCAGAAATCGTTTTGTATTTAACTTTAGTTCCCCTCATCAGTGTCTCGCATGGCCCTCATCCCCATCCGTAGTTTCTGTCTATAACTCGTGTATTAATATTTCTATAATTCAGGTTTCTGTTAGCTAACCTGGTGACGTCACCTCTCACATGTTAGCAGCACATGTAGCTGTGATGCTAGTTGTTTACACTAAGAACAGCTGATATGTTATACACATGTTATACACATGTTATACACATGTTATACACTGTGCTCTCTCCAGTGAAACAGAAACACGGCTCCAGGTGATAGACGGGCCCAATGTTGACAACTGATAGCGGCTAACACCTGGAGCTAGCCTGAGCTGCTCCTCTGAGGCTGTTTCTGACACTTTATCAAAGATATAAACACATAACCTTGTCCTTTATCTCTACACTAACCTTTCCTGCTTCTCGCTAAGCTTCACAATAAACAGGACACTCACTCTTTCCTCCGGATGAAGATCCTCTCTACTCGACAGCTGCCATTTTTCCGCTTCACGCTGTAATGTATTCCAAAGGATCGCGAGCAGAGGAAAACACAGAGCGAGCGGCCAATCGGATCTCACGATGCTCAGACCAACAGCCAATCGGGAGACGCTTTACTCTCGTCGACCAATCAGCGTGCGACTGTGCTCCTCGGTGTGTCTTTTGGGATTCTGTACAACGAAGAGGAGTGAGACTTCTTTTCTTATGCTCTTCTTCACGAGGCTCTACTGATGAGGCTCGTGGACAAGAGATGGGTTGGTTAGTGAAGAGGCTCCACGTGGATCAGTATAATGAGCAACTGACGTGAGACACCACATACTGATGTACACCTGAACATCAGCAGGAGAGGACTCTTTAAAGTAGAGACACTACCGATATACACCTGAACATCAGCAGGAGAGGACTCTTTAAAGTAGAGACACTACCGATATACACCTGAACATCAGCAGGAGAGGACTCTTTAAAGTAGAGACACTACATACTGATATACACCTGAATATCAGCAGGAGAGGACTCTTTAAAGTAGAGACACTACATACTGATATACACCTGAACATCAGCAGGAGAGGACTCTTTAAAGTAGAGACACTACCGATATACACCTGAACATCAGCAGGAGAGGACTCTTTAAAGTAGAGACACTACATACTGATATACACCTGAACATCAGCAGGAGAGGACTCTTTAAAGTAGAGACACTACATACTGATATACACCTGAACATCAGCAGGAGAGGACTCTTTAAAGTAGAGACACTACATACTGATATACACCTGAACATCAGCAGGAGAGGACTCTTTAAAGTAGAGACACTACATACTGATACACACCTGAACATCAGCAGGAGAGGACTCTTTAAAGTAGAGACACTACATACTGATATACACCTGAACATCAGCAGGAGAGGACTCTTTAAAGTAGAGACACTACATACTGATATACACCTGAACATCAGCAGGAGAGGACTCTTTAAAGTAGAGACACTACATACTGATACACACCTGAACATCAGCAGGAGAGGACTCTTTAAAGTAGAGACACTACATACTGATACACACCTGAACATCAGCAGGAGAGGACTCTTTAAAGTAGAGACACTACATACTGATATACACCTGAACATCAGCAGGAGAGGACTCTTTAAAATAGAGACGCTACATACTGATATACACCTGAACATCAGCAGGAGAGGACTCTTTAAAGTAGAGACACTACATGCTGATATACACCTGAACATCAGCAGGAGAGGACTCTTTAAAGTAGAGACACTACATGCTGATATACACCTGAACATCAGCAGGAGAGGACTCTTTAAAGTAGAGACACTACATACTGATACACACCTGAACATCAGCAGGAGAGGACTCTTTAAAGTAGAGACACTACATACTGATATACACCTGAACATCAGCAGGAGAGGACTCTTTAAAGTAGAGACGCTACATACTGATATACACCTGAACATCAGCAGGAGAGGACTCTTTAAAGTAGAGACGCTACATACTGATATACACCTGAACATCAGCAGGAGAGGACTCTTTAAAGTAGAGACGCTACATACTGATATACACCTGAACATCAGCAGGAGAGGACTCTTTAAAGTAGAGACGCTACATACTGATATACACCTGAACATCAGCAGGAGAGGACTCTTTAAAGTAGAGACGCTACATACTGATATACACCTGAACATCAGCAGGAGAGGACTCTTTAAAGTAGAGACCCTACATACTGATATACACCTGAACATCAGCAGGAGAGGACTCTTTAAAGTAGAGACACTACATACTGATATACACCTGAACATCAGCAGGAGAGGACTCTTTAAAGTAGAGACACTACATACTGATATACACCTGAACATCTGCAGGAGAGGACTCTTTAAAGTAGAGACACTACATACTGATATACACCTGAACATCAGCAGGAGAGGACTCTTTAAAGTAGAGACACTACATACTGATATACACCTGAACATCAGCAGGAGAGGACTCTTTAAAGTAGAGACACTACATACTGATATACACCTGAACATCAGCAGGAGAGGACTCTTTAAAGTAGAGACACTACATACTGATATACACCTGAACATCAGCAGGAGAGGACTCTTTAAAGTAGAGACACTACATACTGATATACACCTGAACATCAGCAGGAGAGGACTCTTTAAAGTAGAGACACTACATACTGATATACACCTGAACATCAACAGGAGAGGACTCTTTAAAGTAGAGACACTACATACTGATATACACCTGAACATCAGCAGGAGAGGACTCTTTAAAGTAGAGACACTACATACTGATATACACCTGAACATCAGCAGGAGAGGACTCTTTAAAGTAGAGACACTACATACTGATATACACCTGAACATCAGCAGGAGAGGACTCTTTAAAGTAGAGACACTACATACTGATATACACCTGAACATCAGCAGGAGAGGACTCTTTAAAGTAGAGACACTACATACTGATATACACCTGAACATCAGCAGGAGAGGACTCTTTAAAGTAGAGACACTACATACTGATATACACCTGAACATCTGCAGGAGAGGACTCTTTAAAGTAGAGACACTACATACTGATATACACCTGAACATCAGCAGGAGAGGACTCTTTAAAGTAGAGACACTACATACTGATATACACCTGAACATCAGCAGGAGAGGACTCTTTAAAGTAGAGACACTACATACTGATATACACCTGAACATCAGCAGGAGAGGACTCTTTAAAGTAGAGACACTACATACTGATATACACCTGAACATCAGCAGGAGAGGACTCTTTAAAGTAGAGACACTACATACTGATATACACCTGAACATCAGCAGGAGAGGACTCTTTAAAGTAGAGACACTACATACTGATATACACCTGAACATCTGCAGGAGAGGACTCTTTAAAGTAGAGACACTACATACTGATATACACCTGAACATCAGCAGGAGAGGACTCTTTAAAGTAGAGACACTACATACTGATATACACCTGAACATCAGCAGGAGAGGACTCTTTAAAGTAGAGACACTACATACTGATATACACCTGAACATCAGCAGGAGAGGACTCTTTAAAGTAGAGACACTACATACTGATATACACCTGAACATCAGCAGGAGAGGACTCTTTAAAGTAGAGACACTACATACTGATATACACCTGAACATCAGCAGGAGAGGACTCTTTAAAGTAGAGACACTACATACTGATATACACCTGAACATCAGAGGAGAGGACTCTTTAAAGTAGAGACACACTGATATTTTATCCACATGAAGGCAAAAGTTTGCATCACAAAAATAAATCAATGTCTTAATGTTTAACATCATTATGTGTTTTCCTTATGAAGTGCACACTGTGGGATATAAAACATACTAAATATACATGTTTGTTTAAAGTGAGCCTCCTGAACGCGGGGTATGATCTAGTGAATTATGTAATTGAGAAATTAGAACAATAATACTCCCCCCCCCCCCAACAAAACAGACCGCAACACAGTATAAACCCCGCCCCCTTTGTGCCGTCCAGCTCTCTGATTGGCCCAAACTTAGGGGGTGTTGGAATAAACAAGTGTTTGCAGCGCTCTGATTCGCTGTAGGCCCGCCACTCAGCCTGTTGCCATGGAGACCGTGTTCCTGCTGCTGCATGAAGATCCCTCCGCGGGTGGGTGGCGAGCTCCATTCCTCCACCACAGCCGGAGAGGACTCTATATCTTTATCTTTACTTCATTGTAATCTTCTTCAGGCTGAGGGATGATCACATTTCCACCGGAAGATCAAGAGGACCCCCCCCCCCAGCTGCAGGTCAGGTTCAGGTGTTTCTGTTTTTATTACTTCATTTCACCTCAAGAAGCATCAGCTGCAGGGTCCATGCTCAAAACAGCCATCTGTGTGCGTGCGTGCGTGTGTGTGTGTGTGTGTGTGTGTGTGTGTGTGTGTGTGTGTGTGTGTGTGTGTGTGTGTGTATGTGTGTGTGTGTTTGTGTGTGTGTGTGTGTGTGTGTGTTGAGGAGGGGAGAAGGTGAGAGGTTTCCTCAGTGAAGCAACAGGAAGTGTGTGTGACATATATTTAGTTATTTAGCTCATCTCTCAGGGACCCCCCCCCCCCCCCTGGATGTTTTCTGTTTCTGTGTTACTGATCTGTTTAACTGGTAATAATCAGTCAGGTGTGTGTGTGTGTGTGTGTGTGTGTGTGTGTGTGTGTGTGTGTGATGATGATAGAGGAGTGTGTGAAGGTGTGTATTCTCAGTACCACGCATGAGTCACTGTTGGTGGATCTGAGTCGTCCACACGGCTCCACTCTGAGGCTCTTCACTGCCAGCAGGCAACAGAACGACAAACATCGCAATGATACCTCTAAACTAACACTATATTTAAAAATGAAATATGCAATTGACTAAATAAATATATAAAAACATGATGACTCACAGACTTAAATGACGTACAATTACTACTTAATATCTTTATTTTAACCCTTATGATTAATGTAAAAAGACTATATGTTATAAATCTGTAAGTATTAATAAAAGTATTAATTATTACTGTTTACTGACGACAGAAATTACATTTAATTAATCTAACCCATTGAAAAGCTTTCCACTAGATCGTATATTCATACTGTGATCACCCTCTGTGTAATGTGTACTACACATACTTGTATATTCATACTGTGATCACCCTCTGTGTAATGTGTACTACACATACTTGTATATTCATACTGTGATCACCCTCTGTGTAATGTGTACTACACATACTTGTATATTCATACTGTGATCACCCTCTGTGTAATGTGTACTACTCATACTTGTATATTCATACTGTGATCACCCTCTGTGTAATGTGTACTACACATACTCGTATATTCATACTGTGATCACCCTCTGTGTAATGTGTACTACACATACTCGTATATTCATACTGTGATCACCCTCTGTGTAATGTGTACTACACATACTCGTATATTCATACTGTGATCACCCTCTGTGTAATGTGTACTACACATACTTGTATATTCATACTGTGATCACCCTCTGTGTAATGTGTACTACACATACTCGTATATTCATACTGTGATCACCCTCTGTGTAATGTGTACTACACATACTCGTATATTCATACTGTGATCACCCTCTGTGTAATGTGTACTACACATACTTGTATATTCATACTGTGATCACCCTCTGTGTAATGTGTACTACACATACTCGTATATTCATACTATGATCACCCTCTGTGTAATGTGTACTACACATACTCGTATATTCATACTGTGATCACCCTCTTTGTAATGTGTACTACACATACTCGTATATTCATACTGTGATCACCCTCTTTGTAATGTGTACTACACATACTCGTATATTCATACTGTGATCACCCTCTGTGTAATGTGTACTACACATACTCGTATATTCATACTGTGATCACCCTCTGTGTAATGTGTACTACACATACTCGTATATTCATACTGTGATCACCCTCTGTGTAATGTGTACTACACATACTCGTATATTCATACTGTGATCACCCTCTGTATAATGTGTACTACATACTCGTATATTCATACTGTGATCACCCTCTGTGTAATGTGTACTACACATACTCGTATATTCATACTGTGATCACCCTCTGTGTAATGTGTACTACACATACTCGTATATTCATACTGTGATCACCCTCTGTATAATGTGTACTACATACTCGTATATTCATACTGTGATCACCCTCTGTGTAATGTGTACTACACATACTCGTATATTCATACTGTGATCACCCTCTGTGTAATGTGTACTACACATACTCGTATATTCATACTGTGATCACCCTCTGTGTAATGTGTACTACACATACTTGTATATTCATACTGTGATCACCCTCTGTATAATGTGTACTACATACTTGTATATTCATACTGTGATCATCCTCTGTGTAATGTGTACTACACATACTCGTATATTCATACTGTGATCACCCTCTGTATAATGTGTACTACATACTTGTATATTCATACTGTGATCACCCTCTGTGTAATGTGTGCTACACATACTCGTATATTCATACTGTGATCACCCTCTGTGTAATGTGTACTACACATACTTGTATATTCATACTGTGATCACCCTCTGTGTAATGTGTACTACATATACTCGTATATTCATACTGTGATCACCCTCTGTGTAATGTGTACTACACATACTTGTATATTCATACTGTGATCACCCTTTGTGTAATGTGTACTACATATACTTGTATATTCATACTGTGATCACCCTCTGTGTAATGTGTACTACACATACTTGTATATTCATACTGTGATCACCCTCTGTGTAATGTGTACTACATATACTCGTATATTCATACTGTGATCACCCTCTGTGTAATGTGTACTACACATACTTGTATATTCATACTGTGATCACCCTCTGTGTAATGTGTACTACATATACTTGTATATTCATACTGTGATCACCCTCTGTGTAATGTGTGCTACTGTATATAAAGGTATGTACCTGTGTGTGCAGGTGAAGGTGGGCCCTCAGGTATGAAGAGGACTTCATGTGGTGAAGCCATTGTTTGGCCCTCGGGGGCCCCCCCCTCCATCTGAACCCCCCCCCCTCCAGCTGATCCCACCTCCCCTCCATCTGAAGCCCCCCTCCATCTGAACCCCCCCCCCCTCCAGCTGATCCCACCTCCCCTCCATCTGAAGCCCCCCTCCAGCTGATCCCCCTCTCCAGCTGATCCCACCTCCCCTCCATCTGAAGCCCCCCTCCAGCTGATCCCCCCCTCCAGCTGATCCCACCTCCCCTCCATCTGAAGCCCCCCTCCAGCTGATCCCCCCCTCCAGCTGATCCCACCTCCCCTCCATCTGAAGCCCCCCTCCAGCTGATCCCCCCCTCCAGCTGATCCCACCTCCCCTCCATCTGAAGCCCCCCTCCAGCTGATCCCCCCCTCCAGCTGATCCCACCTCCCCTCCATCTGAAGCCCCCCTCCAGCTGATCCCCCCCTCCAGCTGATCCCACCTCCCCTCCATCTGAAGCCCCCCTCCAGCTATTCCCCCCCTCCAGCTGATCCCACCTCCCCTCCATCTGAAGCCCCCCTCCAGCTGATCCCCCCCTCCAGCTGATCCCACCTCCCCTCCATCTGAAGCCCCCCTCCAGCTATTCCCCCCCTCCAGCTGATCCCACCTCCCCTCCATCTGAAGCCCCCCTCCAGCTATTCCCCCCCTCCAGCTGATCCCACCTCCTCTCCATCTGAAGCCCCCCTCCAGCTGACCCCCCCCCCTCCAGCTGATCCCACCTCCCCTCCATCTGAAGCCCCCCTCCAGCTGATCCCACCTCCCCCCCGTCCAGCTCCCCCCCTCCAGCTACCCCCCCCCCCCACTCCACATTAGCAGCTTCCCTCTGGATGAAGAGCCCCTCCCTCGGTGATGTGATGAATAAATTTGAAGTCCTTGGGATCGTGGGGGAAGGTGAGTTCAGACCATACCTTTTATATATATATTTATTCACAACTTAATGAGGTCAAGCTGATTTATGAACAGCAATGTAAACACTGAAAGAGGAAAGGAGCGTGACCGCTCTGTGCTGTTGGGGAAATGAAGAGGTGCATTGTGGGTTTGTAGTTTTATCTTAGTAATACTCGCCTTCCTCTGAATGTGTCTCTCTGCTGGACACAGAGGATGCTAACGCTAACGATTGAATGTGTGTGTGTGTTGTTTCCAGTTGGCTCTAGTTATCTGGATCCAGCTCTATAGATCCTCTGTGTGGGGGTCAGTCGATGCTTCCTCACTGCAGACTCTCTGTCCATTCACACAATGTGAAAACATCAGAGGCCTGTCCTACGAAGCCGGTTCAACTTAACCTGGATATGTTCGAGTTAGCCGGTTGGCCTAATCCAAAACAAACGCGCTCTCGCTAAGCGGTCCTATGACGCGGGTTATCAACTTGTTAACTCAAGCCAGCCGTGTCCTATCTAGTTAGGTACGCGTTCACATGAGAGGGGTGGTATCTGGAGCATTCGACCAATCACAGACATGGAGAAGCGTACTGACAGCGCAGCGTCATACTTCCTGAATGAAAAGTCAACTATAATATTAGACACATGAAGAAGTTAAACTTTAAACTTGACTTAAACACTTGATCCAGGATCAAAGCCACAGAGCTGCACCTGCAAGGTGAATACAGCTGGGAACAGAACAAGTGTTTGAATGCGTACATTAACAGGTTGATGATATCACTGCCCGTCTAAGACACCATCTGACTTTCATTACATTTGACTCGAGTGTTTCCTCAACTTAATGTGTTGCTTCAAATAATGCTTCTGCATCCAGTCTGTGACACTGTGAGTGTTGCACGGCCAGATACGGCTCAGCTGACTCAGATCAGGAGATATATGATACATTATGAAGTGATATGATGTGATATGAAAGATAATGGGACACATCGACGTCTGCACTCACAGTGCCGCGGACTGTAGGCAACGTAATGTTACTTTGATCCGGTTACTTATGTTGTGGCAGATATTTAATTAAGCTTTCTTAACATAATAGTATAATAGTTATAATAGTCAGACTGCTCTGAAGATGGAGGTGATGTTCTATTCATTTTCACGTTCACACAGTCGGTGATTTTGGCCGGCCTTCTTTCCTGCAACGGCAGTTTAAACTAGGCTTGTTTGAGACGCGTTGCGGCTCGCCTCGAAAGTAGACGAGAATAGCCGATCGCAGCCGGGGGAGGTCTCAAAAAGCTTGCATGAAGTCGGACAGCTCGGAGTCGGCTTCGTCTTCTTCTTCTCTCGGTTTTTTGGCGGATTGCAAACAGCTTGAAGGTGCATACCGCCACCTCCGGAGTCGGCTTGACTCGGTTTGCATTTATAAAGAATGCACACATGTGTTTAATCGTTAATGTCAGATATGTACGAAGTAAATACATTTGTTCCTGCTCAAGATTAGATTCAACTTTATTGTTATTGCACATATTACAGGTACTGAGACAACGAAATGCAGTTTAGCTTCTGACCAGGAGCAACAAGCAGAGAGCAGTATGAACAGTGTGTATTAATACACTAGATATCAGCCTGAGAGCAGTATGAACAGTGTGTATTAATACACTAGATATCAGCCTGAGAGCAGTATGAACAGTGTGTATTAATACACTAGATATCAGCCTGAGAGCAGTATGAACAGTGTGTATTAATACACTAGATATCAGCCTGAGAGCAGTATGAACAGTGTGTATTAATACACTAGATATCAGCCTGAGAGCAGTATGAACAGTGTGTATTAATACACTAGATATCAGCCTGAGAGCAGTATGAACAGTGTGTATTAATACACTTGATATCAGCCTGTGAGCAGTATGAACAGTGTGTATTAATACACTAGATATCAGCCTGTGAGCAGTATGAACAGTGTGTATTAATACACTAGATATCAGCCTGTGAGCAGTATGAACAGTGTGTATTAATACACTAGATATCAGCCTGTGAGCAGTATGAACAGTGTGTATTAATACACTAGATATCAGCCTGAGAGCAGTATGAACAGTGTGTATTAATACACTAGATATCAGCCTGTGAGCAGTATGAACAGTGTGTATTAATACACTAGATATCAGCCTGTGAGCAGTATGAACAGTGTGTATTAATACACTAGATATCAGCCTGAGAGCAGTATGAACAGTGTGTATTAATACACTAGATATCAGCCTGAGAGCAGTATGAACAGTGTGTATGAATACACTAGATATCAGCCTGAGAGCAGTATGAACAGTGTGTATTAATACACTAGATATCAGCCTGAGAGCAGTATGAACAGTGTGTATTAATACACTAGATATCAGCCTGAGAGCAGTATGAACAGTGTGTATTAATACACTAGATATCAGCCTGTGAGCAGTATGAACAGTGTGTATTAATACACTAGATATCAGCCTGTGAGCAGTATGAACAGTGTGTATTAATACACTAGATATCAGCCTGAGAGCAGTATGAACAGTGTGTATTAATACACTAGATATCAGCCTGTGAGCAGTATGAACAGTGTGTATTAATACACTAGATATCAGCCTGAGAGCAGTATGAACAGTGTGTATTAATACACTAGATATCAGCCTGTGAGCAGTATGAACAGTGTGTATTAATACACTAGATATCAGCCTGTGAGCAGTATGAACAGTGTGTATTAATACACTAGATATCAGCCTGAGAGCAGTATGAACAGTGTGTATTAATACACTAGATATCAGCCTGTGAGCAGTATGAACAGTGTGTATTAATACACTAGATATCAGCCTGAGAGCAGTATGCACAGTGTGTATTAATACACTAGATATCAGCCTGTGAGCAGTATGAACAGTGTGTATTAATACACTAGATATCAGCCTGAGAGCAGTATGCACAGTGTGTATTAATACACTAGATATCAGCCTGAGAGCAGTATGAACAGTGTGTATTAATACACTAGATATCAGCCTGAGAGCAGTATGAACAGTGTGTATTAATACACTAGATACACACAGCAGCCTGAGAGCAGTATGAACAGTGTGTATTAATACACTAGATATCAGCCTGAGAGCAGTATGAACAGTGTGTATTAATACACTAGATATCAGCCTGAGAGCAGTATGAACAGTGTGTATTAATACACTAGATATCAGCCTGTGAGCAGTATGAACAGTGTGTATTAATACACTAGATATCAGCCTGAGAGCAGTATGAACAGTGTGTATTAATACACTAGATATCAGCCTGTGAGCAGTATGAACAGTGTGTATTAATACACTAGATATCAGCCTGAGAGCAGTATGAACAGTGTGTATTAATACACTAGATATCAGCCTGTGAGCAGTATGAACAGTGTGTATTAATACACTAGATATCAGCCTGAGAGCAGTATGAACAGTGTGTATTAATACACTAGATATCAGCCTGAGAGCAGTATGAACAGTGTGTATTAATACACTAGATATCAGCCTGTGAGCAGTATGAACAGTGTGTATTAATACACTAGATATCAGCCTGAGAGCAGTATGAACAGTGTGTATTAATACACTAGATATCAGCCTGTGAGCAGTATGAACAGTGTGTATTAATACACTAGATATCAGCCTGAGAGCAGTATGAACAGTGTGTATGAATACACTAGATATCAGCCTGTGAGCAGTATGAACAGTGTGTATTAATACACTAGATATCAGCCTGAGAGCAGTATGCACAGTGTGTATTAATACACTAGATATCAGCCTGAGAGCAGTATGAACAGTGTGTATTAATACACTAGATATCAGCCTGAGAGCAGTATGAACAGTGTGTATTAATACACTAGATACACACAGCAGCCTGAGAGCAGTATGAACAGTGTGTATTAATACACTAGATATCAGCCTGAGAGCAGTATGAACAGTGTGTATTAATACACTAGATATCAGCCTGTGAGCAGTATGAACAGTGTGTATTAATACACTAGATATCAGCCTGAGAGCAGTATGAACAGTGTGTATGAATACACTAGATATCAGCCTGTGAGCAGTATGAACAGTGTGTATTAATACACTAGATATCAGCCTGAGAGCAGTATGCACAGTGTGTATTAATACACTAGATATCAGCCTGTGAGCAGTATGAACAGTGTGTATTAATACACTAGATATCAGCCTGAGAGCAGTATGAACAGTGTGTATTAATACACTAGATATCAGCCTGAGAGCAGTATGAACAGTGTGTATTAATACACTAGATACACACAGCAGCCTGAGAGCAGTATGAACAGTGTGTATTAATACACTAGATATCAGCCTGAGAGCAGTATGAACAGTGTGTATTAATACACTAGATATCAGCCTGAGAGCAGTATGAACAGTGTGTATTAATACACTAGATATCAGCCTGAGAGCAGTATGAACAGTGTATATTAATACACTAGATATCAGCCTGAGAGCAGTATGAACAGTGTGTATTAATACACTAGATACACACAGCAGCCTGAGAGCAGTATGAACAGTGTGTATTAATACACTAGATATCAGCCTGAGAGCAGTATGAACAGTGTGTATTAATACACTAGATATCAGCCTGAGAGCAGTATGAACAGTGTGTATTAATACACTAGATATCAGCCTGAGAGCAGTATGAACAGTGTATATTAATACACTAGATATCAGCCTGTGAGCAGTATGAACAGTGTGTATTAATACACTAGATATCAGCCTGTGAGCAGTATGAACAGTGTGTATTAATACACTAGATATCAGCCTGTGAGCAGTATGAACAGTGTGTATTAATATAATAAGATATATAAAGTATGAAAACGGTAAGCAGTGCAAGTATAGTATAAAATATATAGATATTAATTTCATGATGATAAACATTGTGGAAGCCCCTCCCCCCTCCTCCCTCTTGGACCCCCCAAAGCCCCTTCCCCCTCTTCCCTCCTGGACCCCCCCAAAGCCCCTACCCCCTCCTCACTTCTGTCAAGCGACTTTGTTAACCACTTTGAAAAAAAGGTTGATGATATTCGCTCTTCTTTTTCTGACTCACCTTTACTCACCACTGGGTCACCAGACCCTCCTTCCACCCACACACTAACCTCCTTTTCCCCTCTCTCTCCAAGTGAGGTTCTTACCCTCATTACCTCTGCCCGTCCTACCACCTGTTCTCTGGACCCTATCCCTTCAAACCTCCTTCAGACTATCGCTCCTGATATTCTACCGTTTCTCACCCATTTCATCAACACTTCTCTAACTTCTGGTCACTTTCCAAACAGTCTCAAGGAGGCAAGAGTAAACCCTCTCCTAAAGAAACCCACTCTCAACCCGTCTGATGTTATAAACTACAGGCCTGTCTCTCTCCTCCCGTTCCTGTCTAAAACACTTGAACGCGCTGTCTTTAAACAACTCTCCTGTTATCTCCATCAGAACAACCTTCTGGATCCGCACCAGTCTGGTTTCAAGGCAGGTCACTCCACAGAAACTGCCCTCCTTGCTGTCACTGAGGAACTGCACACTGCTAAAGCAGCCTCCCTCTCCTCTGTCATCATCCTGCTGGACCTGTCTGCTGCATTCGACACGGTGAACCATCAGATCCTCCTTCGCACTCTCCAAGAACTTGGAGTTTCAGGCTCTGCACTTTCCCTCCTCACCTCATACCTCAAAGACCGTACCTACAGGGTTACTTGGAGAGGGTCCGAGTCCGACCCTTGTCAATTAACTACAGGGGTCCCTCAGGGCTCTGTTCTTGGTCCCCTCCTCTTCTCCCTGTACACAAACTCGCTCGGATCTGTCATTAGCCCGCATGGTTTTTCATATCACTGCTATGCTGATGACACCCAATTAATTCTGTCCTTTCCCCGCTCAGAGACCCAGGTCGTCGCACGCATCTCTGCTTGTCTAGCTGACATCTCTCAGTGAATGTCTGCTCATCACCTCAAGCTCAACCTTGACAAGACTGAACTGCTTTTCCTTCCTGGAAAAGATTGTCCCACTCTTGACCTAACAATCAACATCGGCACCTCTGTTGTTTCCCCGACTCAGACTGCAAGGAATCTGGGTGTGACCCTAGATAACAACCTGTCCTTCACTGCAAACATCGCTGCTACAACCCGTTGCTGCAGATACACGCTTTACAACATCAGGAGGATACGTCCCCAGCTGACCCAGAAAGCCACGCAGGTTCTGGTCCAGGCTCTCGTCACCTCACGCCTAGACTACTGCAACTCCCTCCTGGCTGGTCTACCTGCATGTGCCATCCGACCTCTGCAGCTCATCCAGAATGCAGCGGCTCGTCTGGTCTTCAACCTTCCTAAATTCTCCCACACCACTCCGCTCCTCCGCTCCCTCCACTGGCTTCTGGTAACTGCAAGAATCCACTTCAAGACAATGGTACTTGCGTACCATGCTGTGAATGGATCTGGCCCTTCCTACATCCAGGACATGGTTAAACCGTACACCCCAGCACGTGCACTCCGCTCTGCATCAACCAAACGGCTCGCTGCACCCTCGCTGCCAAGGGGACCCAAGTTCCCATCAGCAAAAACACGTGGGTTTGCTATCCTGGCTCCAAGATGGTGGAATGAGCTCCCATTGACATCAGGACAGCAGAAAGCTTACACACCTTCCAGACTGAAAACTCATCTCTTTCGACTCCACTTCGAGCCATAGAACTATTAACAAAGCACTTATATACTAATAAAGGACTGGCTTACCTAAAGCCAGTTGAGAAGCACTTGAAATGTTTGGCTCTATGAAACCTGATGTACTTTATGATTCTGTTTTCTTCAAGGTTGTGTCTTCCTGGTCGAACGCACTTATTGTAAGTCGCTTTGGATAAAAGCGTCAGCTAAATGCAATGTAATGTAATAATGTAATGTAATGTAATGATGAAAATGGGAATGGATGTGGCGACGTAAAACTGACACAAAACAACAACAAACTTTTGCCGAGCCAATGGGAGAGCTTCATCAGCAGCACGTGGTAAAAACCACCAATGAGCGCTCAGCTCGAGATACCAGCAAGTCGTTTCCCATCAAGCATTTCGCTTCCGCAGCCCGTGGAGAGGAACTGCGCCGCCTCGCCGCGCCTCGCTCTCAAGGCTGCGGGCGTCTTTGTCCCGCGAGATTTCAACGTCTCATGTAGGCGAGCCTCCAGAGCAAGTCGGCAAAATGACTAACCATCATGCAACGCACTAGCAAGACGTTGATCGAAATTGCGCAGGTCTGCGCAGGTCTCGCTTTTCTCAAACAAGCCTACTGTATTTCCTCCGCACACTGAGCTCTGATTGGTCAGCAGGCGTGGTGCTTTCGCTGAGTTGATCTCTTATCCTGGAACCTATCCTGCTTCGGAGCACAGACTAGGTTCCAGGATAAGTCACCATGGAGATCTAGCCCGCTAAAAAGAGAACCAGCGTCGTAGGACCGGAAACCCCAAGTTTTCCTTGAAGTCAGCCGCTAAGAGAACATCCGGCTTCGTAGTACAGGCCTCTGGACGACCTTGTTCTGTGTGTCTGTGTGTCTGTGTGTGTGTGTGTGTGTGTGTGTGTGTGTGTGTGTGTGTGTGTGTGTGTGTGTGTGTGTGAGTGTGTGTGTGAGTGTGTGTGTGTGTGAGTGTGTGTGAGAGTGTGTGTGAGAGTGTGTGTCTGTGTGTGTGTGTGTGTGTGTGTGTGTGTGTGTGTGTGTGTGTGTGTGTGTGTGTGTGTGTGTGTGTGTGTGTGTGTGTGTGTGTGTGTGTGTGTGTGTGTGTGTGTGTGTGTGTGTGAGAGAGAGAGAGTGTGTGTGAGAGTGTGTGTGAGTGTGTGAGTGTATGTGAGTGAGAGAGAGCGTGAGTGTGTGTGAGAGTGTGTTTGTGTGTGTGTGTGTGAGTGTGTGTGTGTGTGTGTGTGTGTGAGTGTGTGTCAGAGAGAGCGTGTGTGTGTGTGTGAGAGTGTGTGTGAGTGTGTGTGTGTGAGAGTGTGTGTGTGAGAGTGTGTGTGTGAGAGAGTGTGTGTGAGTGTGTGTGTGTGAGTGTATGTGAGAGAGAGCGTGAGTGTGTGTGAGAGTGAGTGTGTGTGTGTGAGTGTGTGTGTGTGTGTGTGTGTGTGTGAGAGTGTGTGTGTGTGTGTGTGTCTGTGAGAGTGTGTGTGTGTGAGTGTGTGAGTGTGTGTCAGAGAGAGCGTGTGTGTGTGTCCTACTTTCTGAGCTGTCCTCTTTATGGAGCTGTTTGTCCTTAATTCATGTGAAATAGATTTTAAAACATGTTTCTCTTTGAGGCAGCGAACTATTTTAATGTTGGTCACACATGATACTAATACATTTTAAATCTATACCGTATTTGAGCTCAACTTAAACTCAAATGAGTGTTTCCATTAGATTTTACTTTGTACAGTTAGGGTGCTGCAGGGTTAGGGTTAGGGTTAGGGGTTAGGGTGCTGCAGGGTTAGGGTTAGGGTTAGGGGTTAGGGTGCTGCAGGGTTAGGGTTAGGGTTAGGGGTTAGGGTGCTGCAGGGTTAGGGTTAGGGTTAGGGGTTAGGGTGCTGCAGGGTTAGGGTTAGGGGTTAGGGTGCTGCAGGGTTAGGGTTAGGGGTTAGGGTGCTGCAGGGTTAGGGTTATTTGAATGTAAACGATGTGTTTGTGTCTGCAGGAGCCTATGGAGTCGTTCTGAAGTGCCGACACAAGGTAAGACCTCACACATGATCACTTTGTGGTATCTGCATATGGACGGGTTCGTGGGCCCTGGTTTGGTCTGCAGCTGGTTTGGTCCGGACGGTGCGGTGCTCAGTTCCGTCAACCAATTCTTCATTTAAATAGAGATGCAGATTGCACCGGGCTGCAGAGCGTTACGTTGTCCCTGTAATATATCAGTTTGATGTTAGCATGGAGCATCAGGGAGTCAGAGAGCTGCAGCTGATGAAGTGTGTGTGTGTGTGTGTGTGTGTGTGTGTATTCAGGACGTTGGTCTTGCTTCAGCTCCTCCCTCTCTTAATTACCAAGCCTTCCTGCATCATTATGAGATGATCAGTTAAAGGCTTTCTGCCCACGCTCATCAGCAGGAAACTTCCAACAGGAGCTCTGCATGTGTCGGGGGAACTCTATACCTATAAACACACACTTTACATTAAACATTTAATTCAAGCAAACTGAAAACATACGCACATGAAAACACACAAGATGCTGTGAGGCGGACGAGAGAAGAAAAACAATTAAAACACAGTTTAATAAAACGATTATCAAACAGGAGCAAAAGCTCTCACACCATCGCACCGCCATGAAGATACGCTTTAAAGGGCTACCTCACACACACACACACACACACACACACACACACACACACACACACACACACACACACACACACACACAGAGCTGCAGCTGTGTGACGCTGGGTGTATTTTAAGGGATAATCACCATGTAGGGCAAATATAGAAAGCAGTGTGCATCCATTCATTTCTCCATGAGAATCTGAATGTGTTTCTGATGTCACACACACACACACACACAGTTATAGCGACATCGTCTTTTGTGGCGAGGGATGCGTTTCCATGGAAATGGCATATGATGAAACCCCATAATTTACGTAGAGCTGTTGAGGGCTGGACCGTAAACCATTACCTGAAGTGTGGTGCTGTTTTGACCCTTTTCATAGGCGTTACGACAACATCGTGTTTTATGGCGAGGAATGCGTTTCCATGGCAACAGCCTATGGTGGGATCTCAGATTTGAAGTAGAGCTGTTGAGGCATGGACCGGTGATATGCAAGCGAAGTTTGGGGGACGATCGGACCGTATCCATTGGAGTTACAGCGACATCGTGTCTTCACAGGTCTCACTAAAAAATCTATTAGAAAGCTGCAGCTGATTCAGAACGCCGCTGCTCGAGTCCTCACTAACACTAAGAAAGTGGATCACATCACTCCTGTTCTGAAGTCTTTACACTGGCTTCCTGTGTGTCAAAGAATAGATTTCTAAATACTGCTGCTGGTTTATAAAGCACTGAATGGTTTAGGCCCAAAATACATTTGTGACCTCCTGCTAAATGATGAACCATCCAGGTCTCTCAGGTCTTCAGGGACTGGTCAGCTTTCTGTCCCCAGAGTCAGAACTAAACCTGGAGAAGCAGCGTTCAGTTATTATGCTCCAAATATCTGGAACAAACTCCCAGAAACCTGCAGGTCCGCTGCAACTCTGACTACTTTTAAATCCAGCAAGAAGACTTTGCTTTTTGTCGCTGCTTTTAATTGAACTATTCACATCTTAGACTGCACTGTAACTTTTATCCATGTATCTTTTCTTTTAATGTTTATTTTATTAGCTTTTCTTTTTAATGACTGATTTTAAATGCCATTTTCTTAATGTCTTTCATTTTTTGTAAAGCACTTTAAATTGCCTTGTGTTGAAAAGTGCTATATAAATAAACTTGCCTTGCCTTATGTCGAGGGATGCGTTTCCATGGAAACGGCATATGATGACACCCCATAATTGACGTAGAGCTGTTGAGGGCTGGACCATTAACCTTTATCTGAAGTCTGCTGCTCTGAGCATGTCAGGTGGAGTGATGACATCATCGTGTTCCATGACACAGGTGTTTCTATTTGAGCTAACGAGGTGTGCAGAGATCACAGGTTTCCATGGTGATGTGCAGTAATCTGTGAGAGGAAAGCATTTTCATTGTTCTGAATGAGAGATGAACCTCTTACATGTGAACGTTTTGTTGAAGAACCGTAACAGATATCGGTGAAATTTCAAAGCGTGAAGCATGTCAAGGAAGTTGAGTATCTGAAGTGTAATTTTTGTGTAGTTTTGGGTTAATAATGTGGCCTTTTTGGCAGTTTAACTAAAGATGTGCGGCTGCTGCTGTGAGGAAATATCTGCCTGAACTTACAATGGGGTTTAATGGAGGCATGTTGAAAGTTTTTGTCACTTCATGCCCTCAAGAGGCATTTTGTTTCATTATTTTGCTTAATCTTTTTTTTATCTTTCAAGCTACGAGATGTTTTCCTACGTTTGTCATGAAGAACGATGTCTCAGGAATGTAGAGTTTGGGAATTATGGCAGTTTTAAAGAAAATATGAAGGCAAAATTAAATCTGTCCTCCACTCTAGCTGTGACATCACACACTCTAAAATGTGAAGAAAACCTCTAAAACAAGGTCTGAACAATGTTTAATATCTCTAAAAGTAAGAATCAGATTTAAAAGTTATACGAATAATGTCAGAAAGATGTGTAACATTTTAAAGTTGGAATGATGTTTCTGAGTGAAAGTATGAATGAACAGTTAGCAGTTGAAGTCGCATGAAGGTTTGTTGAAGTCTGAAGAGTTTCTCCATTGACTTCAATGTCAAAAATGTGATGCATTATGGGATGTATCTCTGGAATTATGAAAGTTATGAATGAGAAAAGTAATAGCCATCGATTCCCGACCGAGCTGAACGTTTTGATGTTTGAACGGAGTTTCTGCGATGTTCAATGCGGGAGGAGAAGAGGGCCAAAATAACCCGGCGGAATAATAAAGAATTTCGTGCGTAGCAGAACGGATGGTGGGAATGCTGCGTCAGAATTCCCACTAAATAACACAGAATAAGGTGTGTGTTTCATAATGAGTGTGTGTTGTGGAGCTAACTGTTAGCATCTCTGTTAGCGGGCAGGAAGCAGCTGTCAGACTTTGAGAGGCTTTCTGGTTCATGTTTTATTAAAAAGTCGACAGCAGAATGATGGTTCCTCTGTGACGGAGAGGGGGGGTTAACCCGGGTTAGAGAAGGAGCTGCTTCTGTAACTCGGGTTTAAGTGTTTCTGAATGTGGGGCTCACTTTCTGTTTATTTTCATATTTATTTAATATAATAATAATAATGACTCCTAACAGTGGCTTCATCAGAAATCAGTGAAACTGTTCAAACCGCTCTGATCTAAATCCTGATCAGACTCGGGACTGTGGGAACATTTGAGAGAGAGTACACAGAGCTGTGAGAGTGTTTATTTAATATTTAACAACACACACACACACACACACACACACACACACACACACACACACACACACACACACACGCTCTCAGCAGTTCCAGTGTAGGCCAGATTCCTCTCTGATTTCTGCAGGTTGATGATAAACTCAGGCAGTAACAGATCGAGTATCCTGATCACATGATGTCTCCTGTTGTTAGCGTGTGAGCAGCAACATATGATGCACATGCTAACACGCTAATAGGAAGACATGCTGTGGAGGAGGGGTGTACCTGGCAGCTGAAGTTGGCACTGTGTTGGTTTTCCTGGCCTGGTGAGGGTCCCTGAACGCCTCATGGCTGCAGACAGATGATAGCAGAGTCAGTGAGCGTGGATCTGAGACATGGATAAAGATCAAACTGCAGCTGATCTTGAGTCAGATCTTCAGGAATAATGTTCCTTACATGGATTAAAGATCGCAGACTGAAAAGGTCGCAGTAGAGATTCAACCTGGTCGAGATAGACTCTAAGATAAGTTGATATATAGTCAGAGAGCTGCAGTAATTGAATGCTTTATTAAAGAGTCCTCTTCTGCTGATGTTCAGGTGTATATCAGTATGTAGTGTCTCTACTTTAAAGAGTCCTCTCCTGCTGATGTTCAGGTGTATATCAGTATGTAGTGTCTCTACTTTAAAGAGTCCTCTCCTGCTGATGTTCAGGTGTATATCAGTATGTAGTGTCTCTACTTTAAAGAGTCCTCTCCTGCTGATGTTCAGGTGTATATCAGTATGTAGTGTCTCTACTTTAAAGAGTCCTCTCCTGCTGATGTTCAGGTGTATATCAGTATGTAGTGTCTCTACTTTAAAGAGTCCTCTCCTGCTGATGTTCAGGTGTATATCAGTATGTAGTGTCTCTACTTCAAAGAGTCCTCTCCTGCTGATGTTCAGGTGTATATCAGTCTGTACTGTCTCTACTTTAAAGAGTCCTCTCCTGCTGATGTTCAGGTGTATATCAGTATGTAGTGTCTCTACTTTAAAGAGTCCTCTCCTGCTGATGTTCAGGTGTATATCAGTATGTGGTGTCTCTACTTTAAAGAGTCCTCTCCTGCTGATGTTCAGGTCTATATCAGTCTGTACTGTCTCTACTTTAAAGAGTCCTCTCCTGCTGATGTTCAGGTGTATATCAGTATGTGGTGTCTCTACTTTAAAAGAGTCCTCTCCTGCTGATGTTCAGGTCTATATCAGTCTGTACTGTCTCTACTTTAAAGAGTCCTCTCCTGCTGATGTTCAGGTGTATATCAGTATGTAGTGTCTCTACTTTAAAGAGTCCTCTCACTGCTGATGTTCAGTTGTATATCAGTATGTAGTGTCTCTACTTTAAAGAGTCCTCTCCTGCTGATGTTCAGGTGTATATCAGTATGTAGTGTCTCTACTTTAAGAGTCCTCTCCTGCTGATGTTCAGGTGTATATCAGTATGTAGTGTCTCTACTTTAAAGAGTCCTCTCCTGCTGATGTTCAGGTGTATATCAGTATGTAGTGTCTCTACTTTAAAGAGTCCTCTCCTGCTGATGTTCAGGTGTATATCAGTATGTAGTGTCTCTACTTTAAAGAGTCCTCTCCTGCTGATGTTCAGGTGTATATCAGTATGTAGTGTCTCTACTTTAAAGAGTCCTCTCCTGCTGATGTTCAGGTGTATATCAGTATGTAGTGTCTCTACTTTAAAGAGTCCTCTCCTGCTGATGTTCAGGTGTATATCAGTATGTAGTGTCTCTACTTTCAAAGAGTCCTCTCCTGCTGATGTTCAGGTGTATATCAGTATGTACTGTCTCTACTTTAAAGAGTCCTCTCCTGCTGATGTTCAGGTGTATATCAGTATGTAGTGTCTCTACTTTAAAGAGTCCTCTCCTGCTGATGTTCAGGTGTATATCAGTATGTGGTGTCTCTACTTTAAAGAGTCCTCTCCTGCTGATGTTTCATGTCTATATCAGTCTGTACTGTCTCTATCTTTAAAGAGTCCTCTCCTGCTGATGTTCAGGTGTATATCAGTATGTAGTGTCTCTACTTTAAAGAAGTCCTCTCCTGCTGATGTTCAGTTGTATATCAGTATGTAGTGTCTCTACTTTAAGAGTCCTCTCCTGCTGATGTTCAGGTTATATCAGTATGGAGTGTCTCTACTTTAAAGAGTCCTCTCCTGCTGATGTTCAGGTGTATATCAGTATGTAGTGTCTCTACTTTAAAGAGTCCCTCTCCTGCTGATGTTCAGATGTACATCAGTATGTGGTGTCTCTACTTTAAAGAGTCCCTCAGGTGTATGTTCAGTATGCAGTGTCTCTACTTTAAAGAGTCTCTCCTGCTGATGTTCAGGTGTAATAGCAGTATGTAGTGTCCTCTACTTTAAAGAGTCCTCTCCTGCTGATGTTTCAGGTTATATACAGTATGTGGTGTCTCTACTTTAAAGAGTCCCCCCTCCTCCTGCTTATGTTTCAGGTCTATATCTAGTCTCGACTTTAAAGAGTCCTCTCCTGCTGATGTTCAGGTGTATATCAGTATGTAGTGTCTCTACTTTAAAGAGTCCTCTCCTGCTGATGTTCAGGTGTATATCAGTATGTAGTGTCTCTACTTTAAAGAGTCCTCTCCTGCTGATGTAAGGTGTATATCAGTATGTAGTGACTCTACTTTAAAGAGTCCTCTCCTGCTGATGTTCAGGTGTATATCAGGATGTAGTGTCTCTACTTTAAAGAGTCCTCTCCTGCTGATGTTCAGGTGTATATCAGTATGTAGTGTCTCTACTTTAAAGAGTCCTCTCCTGCTGATGTTCAGGTGTATATCAGTATGTAGTGTCTCTACTTTAAAGAGTCCTCTCCCTGCTGATGTTCAGGTGTATATCAGTATGTAGTGTTTCCACTTTAAAGAGTCCTCTCCTGCTGATGTTCAGGTGTATATCAGTATATAGTGTCTCTACTTTAAAGAGTCCTCTCCTGCTGATGTTCAGGTGTATATCAAGTCTGTACTGTCTCTACTTTAAAGAGTCCTCTCCTGCTGATGTTCAGGTGTATATCAGTATGTAGTGTCTCTACTTTAAAGAGTCGTCCCCTGCTGATGTTCAGGTGTATATCAGTATGTGGTGTCTCTACTTTAAAGAGTCCTCTCCTGCTGATGTTCAGGTGTATATCAGTATGTAGTGTCTCTACTTTAAAGAGTCCTCTCCTGCTGATGTTCAGGTGTATATCAGTATGTAGTGTTTCCACTTTAAAGAGTCCTCTCCTGCTGATGTTCAGGTGTATATCAGTATATAGTGTCTCTACTTTAAAGAGTCCTCTCCTGCTGATGTTCAGGTGTATATCAGTCTGTACTGTCTCTACTTTAAAGAGTCCTCTCCTGCTGATGTTCAGGTGTATATCAGTATGTAGTGTCTCTACTTTAAAGAGTCCTCCCCTGCTTGATGTTCAGGTGTATATCAGTATTGTGGTGTCTCTACTTTAAAGAGTCCTCTCCTGCTGATGTTCAGGTCTATATCAGTCTGTACTGTCTCTACTTTAAAGAGTCCTCTCCTGCTGATGTTCAGGTGTATATCAGTATGTAGTGTCTCTACTTTAAAGAGTCCTCTCCTGCTGATGTTCAGGTGTATATCAGTATGTGGTGTCTCTACTTTAAAGAGTCCTCTCCTGCTGATGTTCAGGTCTATATCAGTCTGTACTGTCTCTACTTTAAAGAGTCCTCTCCTGCTGTAGTTCAGGTGTATATCAGTATGTGTGTCTCTACTTTAAAGAGTCCTCTCCTGCTGATGTTCAGGTGTATATCAGTATGTAGTGTCCTCTACTTTAAAGAGTCCTCTCCTGCTGATGTTCAGGTGTATATCAGTCTGTAGTGTCTCTACTTTAAAGAGTCCTCTCCTGCTGATGTTCAGGTGTATATCAGTATGTAGTGTCCTCTACTTTAAAGAGTCCTCTCCTGCTGATGTTCAGGGTGTATATCAGTATTAGGTGTTCTCTACTTTAAAGAGTCCTCCTCCATGCTGATGTTCAGGTGTATATCAGTATGTAGTGTCTCTACTTTAAAGAGTCCTCTCCTGCTGATGTTCAGGTGTATATCAGTATGTAGTGTCTCTACTTTAAAGAGTCCTCTCCTGCTGATGTTCAGGTGTATATCAGTATGTAGTGTCTCTACTTTAAAGAGTCCTCTCCTGCTGATGTTCAGGTGTATATCAGTATGTAGTGTCTCTACTTTAAAGAGTCCTCTCCTGCTGATGTTCAGGTGTATATCAGTATGTAGTGTCTCTACTTTAAAGAGTCCCCTCCTGCTGATGTTCAGATGTACATCAGTATGTGGTGTCTCTACTTTAAAGAGTCCTCAGGTGTATGTCAGTATGCAGTGTCTCTACTTTAAAGAGTCCTCTCCTGCTGATGTTCAGGTGTATATCAGTATGTAGTGTCTCTACTTTAAAGAGTCCTCTCCTGCTGATGTTCAGGTGTATATCAGTATGTAGTGTCTCGACTTTAAAGAGTCCTCTCCTGCTGATGTTCAGGTGTATATCAGTATGTAGTGTCTCTACTTTAAAGAGTCCTCTCCTGCTGATGTTCAGGTGTATATCAGTATGTAGTGTCTCTACTTTAAAGAGTCCTCTCCTGCTGATGTTCAGGTGTATATCAGTATGTAGTGACTCTACTTTAAAGAGTCCTCTCCTGCTGATGTTCAGGTGTATATCAGGATGTAGTGTCTCTACTTTAAAGAGTCCTCTCCTGCTGATGTTCAGGTGTATATCAGTATGTAGTGTCTCTACTTTAAAGAGTCCTCTCCTGCTGATGTTCAGGTGTATATCAGTATGTAGTGTCTCTACTTTAAAGAGTCCTCTCCTGCTGATGTTCAGGTGTATATCAGTATGTAGTGTTTCCACTTTAAAGAGTCCTCTCCTGCTGATGTTCAGGTGTATATCAGTATATAGTGTCTCTACTTTAAAGAGTCCTCTCCTGCTGATGTTCAGGTGTATATCAGTCTGTACTGTCTCTACTTTAAAGAGTCCTCTCCTGCTGATGTTCAGATGTATATCAGTATGTAGTGTCTCTACTTTAAAGAGTCCTCCCCTGCTGATGTTCAGGTGTATATCAGTATGTGGTGTCTCTACTTTAAAGAGTCCTCTCCTGCTGATGTTCAGGTCTATATCAGTCTGTACTGTCTCTACTTTAAAGAGTCCTCTCCTGCTGATGTTCAGGTGTATATCTGTATGTAGTGTCTCTACTTTAAAGAGTCCCCTCCTGCTGATGTTCAGATGTACATCAGTATGTGGTGTCTCTACTTTAAAGAGTCCTCAGGTGTATGTCAGTATGCAGTGTCTCTACTTTAAAGTGTCCTCTCCTGCTGATGTTCAGGTGTATATCAGTATGTAGTGTCTCTACTTTAAAGAGTCCTCTCCTGCTGATGTTCAGGTGTATATCGGTATGTAGTGTCTCTACTTTAAAGAGTCCTCTCCTGCTGATTTTCAGGTGTATATCAGTATGTAGTGTCTCTACTTTAAAGAGTCCTCTCCTGCTGATGTTCAGGTGTATATCAGTATGTAGTGTCTCTACTTTAAAGAGTCCTCTCCTGCTGATGTTCAGATGTACATCAGTATGTGGTGTCTCTACTTTAAAGAGTCCTCATGTGTATGTCAGTATGCAGTGTCTCTACTTTAAAGAGTCCTCTCCAGCTCATGTTCAGGTGTATATCAGTATGTAGTGTCTCTACTTTAAAGAGTCCTCTCCTGATGATGTTCAGGTGTATATCAGTATGTAGTGTCTCTACTTTAAAGAGTCCTCTCCTGCTGATTTTCAGATGTATATCAGTATGTAGTGTCTCTACTTTAAAGAGTCCTCTCCTGCTGATGTTCAGGTGTATATCAGTATGTAGTGTCTCTACTTTAAAGAGTCCTCTCCTGATGTGTTCAGGGTATATCAGTATGTAGTGTCTCTACTTTAAAGAGTCCTCTCCTGCTGATGTTCAGGTGTATATCAGTATGTAGTGTCTCTACTTTAAAGAGTCCTCTCCTGCTGATGTTCAGGTGTATATCAGTATGTAGTGTCTCTACTTTAAAGAGTCCTCTCCTGCTGATGTTCAGGTGTATATCGTATGTGTCTCTACTTTAAAGAGTCCTCTCCTGCTGTTCAGGTGTATATCAGTATGTGTGTCTCTACTTTAAAGAGTCCTCTCCTGCTGATGTTCAGGTCTATATCAGTATGTAGTGTCTCTACTTTAAAGAGTCCTCTCCTGCTGATGTTCAGGTGTATATCAGTATGTAGTGTCTCTACTTTAAAGAGTCCTCTCCTGCTGATGTTCAGGTGTATATCAGTATGTAGTGTCTCTACTTTAAAGAGTCCTCTCCTGCTGATGTTCAGGTGTATATCAGTATATTGTGTCTCTACTTTAAAGAGTCCTCTCCTGCTGATGTTCAGTGTATATCAGTATATAGTGTCTCTACTTTAAAGAGTCCTCTCCTGCTGATGTTCAGGGTATATCAGTATGTAGTGTCTCTACTTTAAAGAGTCCTCTCCTGCTGATGTTCAGGTGTATATCGGTATGAGTGTCTCTACTTAAAGAGTCCTCTCCTGCTGATGTTCAGGTGTATATCGGTTTGTGTGCTCTACTTTAAAGAGTCCTCTCCTGCTGATGTTCAGGTGTATAGTCTTGTAGTGTCTCTACTTTAAAGAGTCCTCTCCTGCTGATGTTCAGGTGTATATCAGTATGTAGTGTCTCTACTTTAAAGAGTCCTCTCCTGCTGATGTTCAGGTGTATATCAGTATGTAGTGTCTCTACTTTAAAGAGTCCTCTCTGCTGATGTCAGGTGTATATCAGTATGTAGTGTCTCTACTTTAAAGAGTCCTCCTGCTGATGTTCAGGTGTATATCGGTATGTAGTGTCTCTACTTTAAAGAGTCTCTCCTGCTGATGTTCAGGTGTATATCAGTATGTAGTGTCTCTACTTTAAAGAGTCTCTCCTGCTGATGTTCAGGTGTATATCAGTATGTAGTGTCTCTACTTTAAAGAGTCCTCTCCTGCTGATGTTCAGGTGTATATCGTATGTAGTGTCTCTAACTTTAAAGAGTCCTCTCTGCTGATGTTCAGGTGTATATCATGTAGTGTCTCTACTTTAAAGAGTCCTCTCTGCTGATGTTCAGGTGTATATCATATGTAGTGTCTCTACTTTAAAGAGTCCTCTCCTGCTGATGTTCAGGTGTATATCGGTATGTAGTGTCTCTACTTAAAGAGTCCTCTCCTGCTGATGTTCAGGTGTATATCAGTATGTAGTTCTCTACTTTAAAAGAGTCCTCTCCTGCTGATGTTCAGGTGTATATCAGTATGTAGTGTCTCTACTTTAAAGAGTCCTCTCCTGATGATGTTCAGGTGTATATCAGTATGTAGTGTCTCTACTTTAAAGAGTCCTCTCCTGCTGATGTTCAGGTGTATATCAGTATGTAGTGTCTCTACTTTAAAGAGTCCTCCTGCTGATGTTCAGGTGTATATCAGTATGTAGCGTCTCTACTTTAAAGAGTCCTCTCCTGCTGATGTTCAGGTGTATATCAGTATGTAGCGTCTCTACTTTAAAGAGTCCTCTCCTGCTGATGTTCAGGTGTATATCAGTATGTAGTGTCTCTACTTTAAAGAGTCCTCTCCTGCTGATGTTCAGGTGTATATCAGTATGTAGTGTCTCTACTTTAAAGAGTCCTCTCCTGCTGATGTTCAGGTGTATATCAGTATGTAGTGTCTCTACTTTAAAGAGTCCTCTCCTGCTGATGTTCAGGTGTATATCAGTATGTAGTGTCTCTACTTTAAAGAGTCCTCTCCTGCTGATGTTCAGGTGTATATCAGTATGTAGTGTCTCTACTTTAAAGAGTCCTCTCCTGCTGATGTTCAGGTGTATATCAGTATGTAGTGTCTCTACTTTAAAGAGTCCTCTCCTGCTGATGTTCAGGTGTATATCAGTATGTAGTGTCTCTACTTTAAAGAGTCCTCTCCTGCTGATGTTCAGGTGTATATCAGTATGTAGTGTCTCTACTTTAAAGAGTCCTCTCCTGCTGATGTTCAGGTGTATATCAGTATGTAGTGTCTCTACTTTAAAGAGTCCTCTCCTGCTGATGTTCAGGTGTATATCAGTATGTAGTGTCTCTACTTTAAAGAGTCCTCTCCTGCTGATGTTCAGGTGTATATCAGTATGTAGTGTCTCTACTTTAAAGAGTCCTCTCCTGCTGATGTTCAGTGTATATCAGTATGTAGTGTCTCTACTTTAAAGAGTCCTCTCCTGCTGATGTTCAGGTGTATATCAGTATGTAGTGTCTCTACTTTAAAGAGTCCTCTCCTGCTGATGTTCAGGTGTATATCAGTATGTAGTGTCTCTCTACTTTAAAGATTCCTCTCCTGCTGATGTTCAGGTGTATATCAGTATGTAGTGTCTCTACTTTAAGAGTCCTCTCCTGCTGATGTTCAGGTATATCAGTATAGTGTCTCTACTTTAAAGAGTCCTCTCCTGCTGATGTTCAGGTGTATATCAGTATGTAGTGTCTCTACTTTAAAGAGTCCTCTCCTGCTGATGTTCAGGTGTATATCAGTATGTAGTGTCTCTACTTTAAAGAGTCCTCTCCTGCTGATTTCAGGTGTATATCAGTATGTAGTGTCTCTACTTTAAAGAGTCCTCTCCTGCTGATGTTCAGGTGATATCAGTATGTAGTGTCTCTACTTTAAAGAGTCCTCTCCTGCTGATGTTCAGTGTATATCAGTATGTAGTGTCTCTACTTTAAAGAGTCCTCTCCTGCTGAGTTCAGGTGTATATCAGATGTAGTGTCTCTACTTTAAAGAGTCCCTCCTGCTGATGTTCAGGTGTATATCAGTATGTAGGTCTTACTTTAAAGTCCTCTCCTGCTGATGTTCAGGTGTATATCAGTATGTAGTGTCTCTACTTTAAGAGTCCTCTCCTGCTGATGTCAGGTGTATATCAGTATGTAGTGTCTCTACTTTAAAGAGTCCTCTCCTGCTGATGTTCAGGTGTATATCAGTATGTAGTGTCTCTACTTTAAAGAGTCCTCTCCTGCTGATGTTCAGGTGTATATCAGTATGTAGTGTCTCTACTTTAAAGAGTCCTCTCCTGCTGATGTTCAGGTGTAATCAGTATGTAGTGTCTCTACTTTAAAGAGTCCTCTCCTGCTGAGTTCAGGTGTATATCAGTATGTAGTTGTCTCTACTTTAAAGAGTCCTCTCCTGCTGATGTTCAGGTGTATATCAGTATGTAGTGTCTCTTACTTAAAGAGTCCTCTCCTGCTGATGTTCAGGATGTATATCAGTATGTGGTGTCTCTACTTTAAAGAGTCCTCTCATGCTGATGTCAGTATCAGCAGTGTCTCTACTTTAAAGAGTCCTCTCCTAGCTCATGTTCAGGTGTATATCAGTATGTAGTGTCTCTACTTTAAAGAGTCCTCTCCTGCTGATGTTCAGGTGTATATCAGTATGTAGTGTCTTACTTTAAAGAGTCCTCTCCTGCTGATGTTCAGTGTATATCAGTATGTAGTGTCTCTACTTTAAAGAGTCCTCTCCTGCTGAGTTCAGGTGTATATCAGTATGTAGTGTCTCTACTTTAAAGAGTCCTCTCCTGCTGATGTTCAGGTGTATATCGTATGCAGTGTCTCTACTTTAAAGAGTCCTCTCCTGCTGATGTTCAGGTGTATATCAGTATTAGTGTCTCTACTTTAAAGAGTCCTCTCCTGCTGATGTTCAGGTGTATATCAGTATGTAGTGTCTCTACTTAAAGAGTCCTCTCCTGCTGATGTTCAGGTGTATATCAGTATGTAGTGTCTCTACTTTAAAGAGTCCTCTTCCTGCTGATGTTCAGGTGTATATCAGTATGTAGTGTCTCTACTTTAAAGAGTCCTCTCCTGCTGATGTTCAGGTGTATATCAGTATGTAGTGTCTCTACTTTAAAGAGTCCTCTCCTGCTGATGTTCAGGTGTATATCAGTATGTAGTGTCTCTACTTTAAAGAGTCCTCTCCTGCTGATGTTCAGGTGTATTCAGTATGTAGTGTCTCTACTTTAAAGAGTCCTCTCCTGCTGATGTTCAGGGTATATCAGTATGTAGTGTCTCTACTTTAAAGAGTCCTCTCCTGCTGATGTTCAGGTGTATATCAGTATATAGTGTCTCTACTTTAAAGAGTCCTCTCCTGCTGATGTTCAGGTGTATATCAGTTGTACTGTCTCTACTTTAAGAGTCCTCTCCTGCTGATGTTCAGGTGTATATCAGTATGTAGTGTCTCTACTTTAAAGAGTCCTCCCTGCTGAGGTTCAGGTGTATATCAGTATGTAGTGTCTCTACTTTAAAGAGTCCTCTCCTGCTGATGTTCAGGTGTATATCAGTATGTAGTGTCTCTACTTTAAAGAGTCCTCCTCCTGCTGATGTTCAGGTGTATATCAGTATGTAGCGTCTCTACTTTAAAGAGTCCTCCCTGCTGATGTTCAGGTGTATATCAGTATGTAGCGTCTCTACTTTAAAGAGTCCTCTCCTGCTGATGTTCAGGTGTATATCAGTATGTAGTGCTCTACTTTAAAGAGTCCTCCCTGCTGATGTTCAGGTGTATATCAGTATGTAGTGTCTCTACTTTAAAGGTCCTCTCCTGCTGATGTTCAGGTGTATATCAGTATGTAGTGTCTCTACTTAAAGAGTCCTCTCCTGCTGATGTTCAGGTGTATATCAGTATGTAGTGTCTCTACTTTAAAGAGTCCTCTCCTGCTGATGTTCAGGTGTATATCAGTATGTAGTGTCTCTACTTTAAAGAGTCCTCTCCTGCTGATGTTCAGGTGTATATCAGTATGTAGTGTCTCTACTTTAAAGAGTCCTCTCCTGCTGATGTTCAGGTATATCAGTATTAGTGTCTCTACTTTAAAGAGTCCTCTCCTGCTGATGTTCAGGTGTATATCAGTATGTAGTGTCTCTACTTTAAAGAGTCCTCTCCTGCTGATGTTCAGGTGTATATCAGTATGTAGTGTCTCTACTTTAAAGAGTCCTCTCCTGCTGATGTTCAGGTGTATATCAGTTGTAGTGTCTCTACTTTAAAGAGTCCTCTCCTGCTGATGTTCAGGTGTATATCAGTATGTAGTGTCTCTACTTTAAAGAGTCCTCTTGCTGATGTTCAGGTGTATATCAGTATGTAGTGTCTCTACTTTAAAGAGTCCTCTCCTGCTGATGTTCAGGTGTATATCAGTATGTAGTGTCTCTACTTTAAAGAGTCCTCTCCTGCTGATGTTCAGGTGTATATCAGTATGTAGTGTCTCTACTTTAAAGAGTCCTCTCCTGCTGATGTTCAGGTGTATATCAGTATGTAGTGTCTCTACTTTAAAGAGTCCTCTCCTGCTGATGTTCAGGTGTATATCAGTATGTAGTGTCTCTACTTTAAAGAGTCCTCTCCTGCTGATGTTCAGGTGTATATCAGTATGTAGTGTCTCTACTTTAAAGAGTCCTCTCCTGCTGATGTTCAGGTGTATATCAGTATGTAGTGTCTCTACTTTAAAGAGTCCTCTCC
>JAPTMU010000024.1:3902559-3907559 GCA_028583405.1 Pogonophryne albipinna | reverse complement strand
GTGTGTGTGTGTGTGTGTGTGTGTGTGTGTGTGTGTGTGTGTGTGTGTGTGTGTGTGTGTGTGTGTGTGTGTGTGTGTGTGTGTGTGTGTGTGTGTGTGTGTGTGTGTGTGTGAGCAGAGAATGAGGAGGTTAAGGAGACCACGCTGCGGGAGCTGAAGATGCTCCGGACCCTGAAGCAGGAGAACATCGTAGAGCTGAAGGAGGCGTTCCGCCGCCGCGGAAAACTCTACCTGGTGTTCGAGTACGTGGAGAAGGTGAGTCCTTCATCTTCTTCATCATCATCATTGTTCATTATATAATGCACCAGGTTTACCCCCCGTTCTTCCTCCTGATGTGTTCTATATATTTATATTTCCTGGTCAGAACATGCTGGAGCTGCTGGAAGAATTACCGAACGGCGTTCCGACCGACAAAGTTCGCAGCTACATCTTCCAGCTGATCCGCGCCATCCACTGGTGCCACAAACACGACATCGTCCACAGGGGTAACTCCACCTATTGTTACTTTATTTGATTTTGCCCACTACATGAATACATTGTTCGGATTAGGCTAGCTGCGTCTTATTACACATAATAACGTCAACTAATAATGCCCCGATCAGCTTTGACTCCGTGTGCAGGACCTCAAAGCGGTGAGATGTGTTCAGGTACGATGGGTACGGTGAGATGTGTTCAGATACGATGGGTACGGTGAGATGTGTTCAGGTACGATGGGTACGGTGAGATGTGTTCAGGTACGATGGGTTCGGTGAGATGTGTTCAGATACGATGGGTACGGTGAGATGTGTTCAGGTACGATTGGTACGGTGAGATGTGTTCAGGTACGATTGGTACGTTGAGATGTGTTCAGGTTCGATGGGTACAGTGAGATGTGTTCAGGTACGATGGGTATGGTGAGATGTGTTCAGGTTTGATGGGTACGGTGAGATGTGTTCAGGTACGATGGGTACGTTGAGATGTATTCAGGTTAGATGGGTACGGTGAGATGTGTTCAGGTACGATGGGTACGTTGAGATGTGTTCAGGTTCGATGGGTACGGTGAGATGTGTTCAGGTACGATGGGTATGGTGAGATGTGTTCAGGTTTGATGGGTACGGTGAGATGTGTTCAGGTACGATGGGTACGGTGAGATGTGTTCAGGTACGATGGGTACGGTGAGATGTGTTCAGGTTGGATGGGTACGGTGAGATGTGTTCAGGTACGATGGGTACGGTGCGATGTATTCAGGTTAGATGGGTACGGTGAGATGTGTTCAGGTTTGATGGGTACGGTGAGATGTGTTCAGGTACGATGGGTACGGTGAGATGTGTTCAGGTACGATGGGTACGTTGAGATGTGTTCAGGTACGATGGGTACGGTGAGATGTGTTCAGGTTGGATGGGTACGGTGAGATGTGTTCAGATACGATGGGTACGGTGAGATGTGTTCAGGTACGATGGGTACGGTGAGATGTGTTCAGATACGATGGGTACGGTGAGATGTGTTCAGGTATGGGTACGGTGAGATGTGTTCAGGTACGATGGGTACGGTGAGATGTGTTCAGGTTTGATGGGTATTGTGAGATGTGTTCAGGTACGATGGGTACGGTGAGATGTGTTAAGGTACGATGGGTACGGTGAGATGTGTTCAGGTACGATGGGTACGGTGAGATGTGTTCAGGTTTGATGGGTACGGTGAGATGTGTTCAGGTACGATGGGTACGGTGAGATGTGTTCCGGTTTGATGGGTACGGTGAGATGTGTTCAGGTACGATGGGTACGTTGAGATGTGTTCAGGTACGATGGGTATGCTGAGATGTGTTCAGGTACGATGGGTACGCTGAGATGTGGGTCAGCTGAAGGTTTGGATGCTCTTTTTGAGGCTGATTCAGCGAGCAGGAAGCAGATGGCGGTTTGAGCGTTTGGCTCAGAGCATCTCGGCGATCTCCAAAAGGCCTGCAGGAAACACCCGGCACACATATGACACAGAGACCACTTCATGAATTCATCATGATGACAATCTGTGTTTGCTCTCAGAGAAATAAGTTCTGACTCTGCTGTGTTCACGTGTTTACGCACAGAAAAACATAGAAATATATCATGTACTCTTCCTCCTCAGACATAAAGCCAGAGAATCTCCTCATCAGCTCCGATGACGTCCTGAAGCTGTGTGACTTTGGTGAGAACCTCACACACACACACACACACACACACACACACACACACACACACACACACACACACACACACACACACACACACACACACACACACACACGCGCACACACACGCACACACACGCACACACACGCACACACACACACACCACAGTATTGTCAGCGGAGATATTTTGGTCTGCAGGCCTCCGGAGGGCAGCGGCTTGATCTGAAGCCGTGTGTCCTTCATCCCATCCATTGATCCATTGATCCACACAAAACAGAAACGGTGATATGATAAAGAAGGGGGGGGGAATCTGGTAGAAATGGTTTCCTTCCTCTCAGCTCTTCCCTCTTCTCAGTTGTTGAGCCGTGTTGGGAAACAAGACGCTAATCCTGCGTCTGCTCCATCTGCTGCTGCATCAACAGAGCGGGGGGGTGGAAAACATGGCACAGCGTGAAGGAGACGTGCGCTGCGTGTCAGCGAGTCAAAACCCTGCAGACACATGTTGCTGTACATACATGTTACTGAACATACATGTTGCTGTACATACATGTTACTGAAGATACATGTTACTGTACATACATGTTACTGAAGATACATGTTACTGTACATACATGTTACTGAAGATACATGTTACTGTACACACATGTTACTGTACACACATGTTACTGTACACACATGTTACTGTACATACATGTTACTGTACACACATGTTACTGTACATACATGTTGCTGTACATACATGTTACTGTACATACATGTTACTGAACAAACATGTTACTGTACATACATGTTACTGAAGATACATGTTACTGTACACACATGTTACTGTACACACATGTTACTGAAGATACATGTTACTGTACACACATGTTACTGGGAGGGCTGATATCTGCAGTCTGAATCCTAACGAGCGCTCAGAGATGGACCAGTTTCAGGTTTCAGCAGGTACAGGTTATAAAACATGAAACTGCACTCCTTCTTCTCTTGCAGGCTTCGCTCGAAATCTCTCTGAGGGAACCGATGCCAACTACACGGAGTATGTGGCGACGCGCTGGTACCGATCCCCAGAGCTGCTGCTGGGGTACGACAATAAGCTTTTTATAACGCCAGGGTCTCTATAACCCTTCTGATGACTGATGCAGGGTCTCTATAAGCCCTCACTGTGCTACAGGGACTCTATAACCCCTCACTGTGTGCTACAGGGTCTCTATAACCCCTCACTGTGCTACAGGGTCTCTATAACCCCTCACTGTGCTACAGGGTCTCTATAACCCCTCACTGTGTGCTACAGGGTCTCTATAACCCCTCACTGTGCTACAGGGTCTCTATAACCCCTCACTGTGTGCTAAAGGGTCTCTATAACCCCTCACTGTGTGCTACAGGGTCTCTATAACCCCTCACTGTGTGCTACAGGGTCTCTATAACCCCTCACTGTGCTGCAGGGTCTCTATAACCCCTCACTGGGTCTCTATAACCCCTCACTGTGCTACAGGGTCTCTATAACCCCTCACTGTGCTACAGGGTCTCTATAACCCCTCACTGGGTCTCTATAACCCCTCACTGGGTCTCTATAACCCCTCACTGTGCTACAGGGTCTCTATAACCCCTCACTGTGTGCTACAGGGTCTCTATAACCCCTCACTGTGTGTCTCTATAACCCTCACTGTGCTACAGGGTCTCTATAACCCATCACTGTGCTACAGGTCTCTATAACCCCTCACTGGGTCTCTATAACCCCTCACTGTGCTACAGGGTCTCTATAACCCCTCACTGTGCTACAGGGTCTCTATAACCCCTCACTGTGGCTACAGGGTCTCTATAACCCCTCACTGTGCTACAGGGTCTCTATAACCCCTCACTGTGCTACAGGGTCTCTATAACCCCTAACTGTGTGCTACAGGGTCTCTATAACCCCTCACAGGGTCTCTATAACCCCTCACTGTGCTACAGGTCTCTATAACCCCTCACTGTGCTACAGGGTCTCTATAACCCCTCACTGTGTGCTACAGGGTCTCTATAACCCCTCACAGGGTCTCTATAACCCCTCACTGTGCTACACGGTCTCTATAACCCTCACTGTGCTACAGGGTCTCTATAACCCCTCACTGTGTGCTACAGGGTCTCTATAACCCCTCACTGTGCTACAGGGTCTCTATAACCCCTCACTGTGCTACAGGTCTCTATAACCCCTCACTGTGCTACAGGTCTCTATAACCCCTCACTGGTCTCTATAACCCTCACTGTGCTACAGGTCTCTATTTCCCTCACTGGTTCTCTATAACCCCTCACTGTGCTACAGGGTCTCTATAACCCCTCACAGGGTCTCTATAACCCCTCACTGTGTGCTACAGGTCTCTATAACCCCTCACTGTGCTACAGGGTCTCTATTTCCCCTCACAGGGTCTCTATAACCCCTCACTGTGTGCTACAGGGTCTCTATAACCCCTCACTGTGCTACAGGGTCTCTATAACCCCTCACTGTGTGCTACAGGGTCTCTATAACCCCTCACTGTGTGCTACAGGGTCTCTATAACCCCTCACTGTGCTACAGGGTCTCTATAACCCCTCACTGTGCTACAGGTCTCTATAACCCCTCACTGGGTCTCTATAACCCCTCACTGTGTGCTACAGGGTCTCTATAACCCCTCACTGGTGCTACAGGTCTCTATAACCCCTCACTGTGTGCTACAGGGTCTCTATAACCCCTCACTGTGCTACATGGGTCTCTATTTCCCCTCACTGTGTACAGGGTCTCTATAACCCCTCACTGTGCTACAGGGTCTCTAATTCCCCTCACAGGGTCTCTATAACCCCTCACTGTGCTACAGGGTCTCTATAACCCCTCACTGTGCTACAGGG
>JAPTMU010000024.1:3863695-3901559 GCA_028583405.1 Pogonophryne albipinna | reverse complement strand
TAGAATGATGATAGACTGATGATAGACTGATGATAGACTGATGATAGACTGGTGATAGACTAAAGATAGACTGATCATAGACTGATGATAGACTGATGATAGACTGGTGATAGACTGATGATAGACTAAAGATAGACTGATGATATACTGATGATAGACTAAAGATAGACTGGTGATAGACTGATGATAGACTGGTGATAGACTGATGATAGACTGATGATAGACTGATGATAGACTGATGATAGACTAAAGATAGACTAAAGATAGACTGGTGATAGACTGGTGATAGACTGATGATAGACTGGTGATAGACTGATGATAGACTGATGATAGACTGATGATAGACTAAAGATAGACTGAAGATAGACTGATGATAGACTGGTGATAGACTGATGATAGACTGATGATAGACTGATGATAGACTGATGATAGACTAAAGATAGACTGATGATAGACTAAAGATAGACTGATGATAGACTGATGATAGACTAAAGATAGACTGATGATAGACTGATGATAGACTGATGATAGACTGGTGATAGACTAAAGATAGACTGATCATAGACTGATGATAGACTGGTGATAGACTAATGATAGACTGGTGATAGACTGATGATAGACTAAAGATAGACTGATGATATACTGATGATAGACTAAAGATAGACTGGTGATAGACTGATGATAGACTGGTGATAGACTGATGATAGACTGATGATAGACTGATGATAGACTGATGATAGACTAAAGATAGACTAAAGATAGACTGGTGATAGACTGGTGATAGACTGATGATAGACTGATGATAGACTGATGATAGACTGGTGATAGACTGATGATAGACTGGTGATAGACTGATGATAGACTGATGATAGACTGGTGATAGACTGGTGATAGACTGATGATAGACTGATGATAGACTGGTGATAGACTGATGATAGACTGATGATAGACTAAAGATAGACTGATGATAGACTGATGATAGACTGATGATAGACTAAAGATAGACTGATGTTAGACTAAAGATAGACTGATGATAGACGGATGATAAACTGATGATAGACTAAAGATAGACTGATGATAGACTAAAGATAGACTGATGATAGACTGAAGATAGACTGATGATAGACTGGTGATAGACTGATGATAGACTAAAGATAGACTGATGATAGACTGATGATAGACTAAAGATATACTGGTGATAGACTGATGATAGACTAAAGATAGACTGATGATAGACTGATGATAGACTAAAGATAGACTGGTGATAGACTGATGATAGACTGATGATAGACTGATGATAGACTAAAGATAGACTGGTGATAGACTGATGATAGACTGGTGATAGACTGAAGATAGACTAAAGATAGACTGATGATAGACTGATGATAGACTGATGATAGACTAAAGATAGACAGATGATAGACTGATGATAGACTAAAGATATACTGGTGATAGACTGATGATAGACTAAAGATAGACTGATGATAGACTGAAGATAGACTGATGATAGACTGATGATAGACTAAAGATAGACTGATGATAGACTAAAGATTGACTGATGATAGACTGAAGATAGACTGATGATAGACTGGTGATAGACTGATGATAGACTAAAGATAGACTGATGATAGACTGATGATAGACTAAAGATATACTGGTGATAGACTGATGATAGACTAAAGATAGACTGATGATAGACTAAAGATAGACTGGTGATAGACTGATGATAGACTGATGATAGACTGGTGATAGACTGATGATAGACTAAAGATAGACTGATGATAGACTGATGATAGACTGATGATAGACTAAAGATAGACTAGTGATAGACTGATGATAGACTGGTGATAGACTGATGATAGACTGATGATAGACTGATGATAGACTAAAGATAGACTGGTGATAGACTGGTGATAGACTGATGATAGACTGATGATAGACTGATGATAGACTGATGATAGACTGGTGATAGACTGGTGATAGACTGATGATAGACTGATGATAGACTGGTGATAGACTGATGATAGACTGGTGATAGACTGGTGATAGACTGATGATAGACTGATGATAGACTGATGATAGACTGATGATAGACTAAAGATAGACTGGTGATAGACTGGTGATAGACTGATGATAGACTGATGATAGACTGATGATAGACTGATGATAGACTAAAGATAGACTGAAGATAGACTGGTGATAGACTGAAGATAGACTGATGATAGACTAAAGATAGACTAAAGATAGACTGATGATAGACTGATGATAGACTAAAGATAGACTGATGATAGACTAAAGATAGACTGAAGATAGACTGGTGATAGACTGAAGATAGACTGATGATAGACTAAAGATAGACTGATGATAGACTGATGATAGACTGATGATAGACTGATGATAGACTGAAGATAGACTAATGATAGACTGATGATAGACTGATGATAGACTGATGATAGACTAATGATACACTAAAGATAGACTGGTGATAGACTGGTGATAGACTGATGATAGACTAATGATAGACTGATGATAGACTGGTGATAGACTGGTGATAGACTGGTGATAGATTGGTGATAGACTAATGATAGACTGATGATAGACTAAAGATAGACTGATGATAGACTAATGATAGACTAAAGATAGACTGGTGATAGACTGGTGATAGACTGGTGATAGACTGATGATAGACTAATGATAGACTGATGATAGACTAAAGATAGACTGAAGATAGACTGGTGATAGACTGAAGATAGACTGATGATAGACTAAAGATAGACTGATGATAGACTAAAGATAGACTGATGATAGACTGGTGATAGACTGAAGATAGACTGGTGATAGACTAAAGATAGACTGATGATAAACTGGTGATAGACTGAAGATAGACTGGTGATAGACTAAAGATAGACTGATGATAGACTGATGATAGACTAAAGATAGACTGATGATAGACTGATGATAGACTGGTGATAGACTGGTGATAGACTAAAGATAGACTGAAGATAGACTAATGATAGACTGAAGATAGACTGATGATAGACTAAAGATAGACTGAAGATAGACTGATGATAGACTAAAGATAGACCTGATGATAGACTGATGATAGACTGATGATAGACTGATGATAGACTAAGATAGACTGAAGATAGACTGATGATAGACTGGATAGACTAAGATAGACTGGTGATAGACTGATGATAGACTGAAGATAGACTGATGATAGACTGATGATAGACTGATGATAGACTGATGATAGACTGGTGATAGACTGATGATAGACTGGATGATAGACTAATGATAGACTGATGATAGACTGATGATAGACTGATGATAGACTGATGATAGACTAAAGATAGACTGATGATAGACTGGTGATAGACTGATGATAGACTGATGATAGACTGATGATAGACTGATGATAGACTAAGATAGACTGAAGATAGACTGGTGATAGACTGAAGATAGACTGATGATAGACTAAAGGATAGACTGATGATAGACTAAGATAGACTGATGATAGACTGGTGATAGACTGAAGATAGACTGGTGATAGACTAAAGATAGACTGATGATAAACTGGTGATAGACTGATGATAGACTAAAGATAGAAGATAGACTGATGATAGACTAAAGATAGACTGATGATAGACTGATGATAGACTAAAGATAGACTGATGATAGACTAAAGATAGACTGAAGATAGACTGATGATAGACTGGTGATAGACTGGTGATAGACTGATGATAGACTGATGATAGACTGGTGATAGACTGATGATAGACTGATGATAGACTGGTGATAGACTGATGATAGACTGATGATAGACTGATGATAGACTGATGATAGACTGGTGATAGACTGGTGATAGACTGATGATAGACTGATGATAGACTAAAGATAGACTGATGATAGACTGATGATAGACTGGTGATAGACTGGTGATAGACTAAAGATAGACTGAAGATAGACTGGTGATAGACTGAAGATAGACTGATGATAGACTAAAGATAGAAGATAGACTGATGATAGACTAAAGATAGACTGATGATAGACTGATGATAGACTAAAGATAGACTGATGATAGACTAAAGATAGACTGAAGATAGACTGATGATAGACTGGTGATAGACTGATGATAGACTGATGATAGACTGGTGATAGACTGATGATAGACTGATGATAGACTGATGATAGACTGGTGATAGACTGGTGATAGACTGATGATAGACTGATGATAGACTAAAGATAGACTGATGATAGACTGGTGATAGACTGATGATAGACTGATGATAGACTGATGATAGACTGGTGATTGACTGATGATAGACTGATGATAGACTGATGATAGACTAAAGATAGACTGATCATAGACTGATGATAGACTGATGATAGACTGGTGATAGACTGGTGATAGACTGATGATAGACTGATGATAGACTGATGATAGACTGATGATAGACTAAAGATAGACTAAAGATAGACTGGTGATAGACTGGTGATAGACTGATGATAGACTGATGATAGACTGATGATAGACTGATGATAGACTAAAGATAGACTGAAGATAGACTGGTGATAGACTGAAGATAGACTGATGATAGACTAAAGATAGACTAAAGATAGACTGATGATAGACTGATGATAGACTGATGATAGACTGATGATAGACTGATGATAGACTAAAGATAGACTGATGATAGACTGATGATAGACTAAAGATAGACTGGTGATAGACTGGTGATAGACTGATGATAGACTGATGATAGACTGATGATAGACTGATGATAGACTAAAGATAGACTGAAGATAGACTGGTGATAGACTGAAGATAGACTGATGATAGACTAAAGATAGACTAAAGATAGACTGATGATAGACTGATGATAGACTAAAGATAGACTGATGATAGACTAAAGATAGACTGAAGATAGACTGGTGATAGACTGAAGATAGACTGATGATAGACTAAAGATAGACTGATGATAGACTGATGATAGACTGATGATAGACTGATGATAGACTGAAGATAGACTAATGATAGACTGATGATAGACTGATGATAGACTGATGATAGACTAATGATACACTAAAGATAGACTGGTGATAGACTGGTGATAGACTGATGATAGACTAATGATAGACTGATGATAGACTGGTGATAGACTGGTGATAGACTGGTGATAGACTAATGATAGACTGATGATAGACTAAAGATAGACTGATGATAGACTAATGATAGACTAAAGATAGACTGGTGATAGACTGGTGATAGACTGGTGATAGACTGATGATAGACTAATGATAGACTGATGATAGACTAAAGATAGACTGAAGATAGACTGGTGATAGACTGAAGATAGACTGATGATAGACTAAAGATAGACTGATGATAGACTAAAGATAGACTGATGATAGACTGGTGATAGACTGAAGATAGACTGGTGATAGACTAAAGATAGACTGATGATAAACTGGTGATAGACTGAAGATAGACTGGTGATAGACTAAAGATAGACTGATGATAGACTGATGATAGACTAAAGATAGACTGATGATAGACTGATGATAGACTGGTGATAGACTGGTGATAGACTAAAGATAGACTGAAGATAGACTGGTGATAGACTGAAGATAGACTGATGATAGACTAAAGATAGAAGATAGACTGATGATAGACTAAAGATAGACTGATGATAGACTGATGATAGACTAAAGATAGACTGATGATAGACTAAAGATAGACTGAAGATAGACTGATGATAGACTGGTGATAGACTGGTGATAGACTGATGATAGACTGATGATAGACTGGTGATAGACTGATGATAGACTGATGATAGACTGATGATAGACTGGTGATAGACTGGTGATAGACTGATGATAGACTGATGATAGACTAAAGATAGACTGATGATAGACTGATGATAGACTGATGATCGACTGGTGATAGACTAAAGATAGATTGAAGATAGACTGGTGATAGACTGAAGATAGACTGATGATAGACTAAAGATAGAAGATAGACTGATGATAGACTAAAGATAGACTGATGATAGACTGATGATAGACTAAAGATAGACTGATGATAGACTAAAGATAGACTGAAGATAGACTGATGATAGACTGGTGATAGACTGATGATAGACTGATGATAGACTAAAGATAGACTGATGATAGACTGGTGATAGACTGGTGATAGACTGATGATAGACTGATGATAGACTGATGATAGACTGGTGATAGACTGATGATAGACTGATGATAGACTAAAGATAGACTGATCATAGACTGATGATAGACTGATGATAGACTGGTGATAGACTGGTGATAGACTGATGATAGACTGATGATAGACTAAAGATAGACTGATGATAGACTAAAGATAGACTGATGATAGACTGGTGATAGACTGATGATAGACTGATGATAGACTGGTGATAGACTGGTGATAGACTAAAGATAGACTGATGATAGACTGATGATAGACTAATGATAGACTGATGATAGACTAAAGATAGACTGATGATAGACTGGTGATAGACTGATGATAGACTGATGATAGACTAAAGATAGACTGATGATAGACTGGTGATAGACTGATGATAGACTGATGATAGGCTGATGATAGACTGATGATAGTCTGGTGATAGACTGGTGATAGACTGATGATAGACTAAAGATAGACTGAAGATAGACTGATGATAGACTGAAGATAGACTGATGATAGACTGATGATAGACTGGTGATAGACTGATGATAGACTGATGATAGACTGATGATAGACTAAAGATAGACTGATGATAGACTGATGATAGACTGATGATAGACTGGTGATAGACTGATGATAGACTGATGATAGACTGATGATAGACTAAAGATAGAGTGATGATAGACTGGTGATAGACTGATGATAGACTGATGATAGACTGATGATAGACTAAAGATAGACTAAAGATAGACTGATGATAGCCTGATGATAGACTAATGATAGACTGATGATAGACTGGTGATAGACTAAAGATAGACTGATGATAGACTGGTGATAGACTGATGATAGACTGATGATAGACTAAAGATAGACTGATGATAGACTGGTGATAGACTGATGATAGACTGGTGATAGACTCGTGATAGACTGATGATAGACTAAAGATAGACTGAAGATAGACTGATGATAGACTGATGATAGACTGATGATAGACTGGTGATAGACTGAAGATAGACTGATGATAGACTAAAGATAGACTGATGATAGACTGATGATAGACTAAAGATAGACTGATGATAGACTAAAGATAGACTGGTGATAGACTGATGATAGACTGGTGATAGACTGGTGATAGACTAAAGATAGACTGATCATAGACTAAAGATAGACTGATGATAGACTGATGATAGACTAAAGATAGACTAATGATAGACTGAAGATAGACTGATGATAGACTGATGATAGACTGATGATAGACTGGTGATAGACTAAAGATAGACTGGTGATAGACTGATGATAGACTGATGATAGACTGGTGATAGACTAATGATAGACTGAAGATAGACTGATGATAGACTGATGATAGACTGATGATAGACTAAAGATAGACTGGTGATAGACTGATGATAGACTGATGATAGACTGATGATAGACTGTTAGAGCCATTTTACCTTTTGTTATTATTGTCTGAATGTTAGGCTTAATAATAATATAAATTAGATTATACTGTAAATGATCGGCTATAAAGTAAACATCCTTTAGCTGAATGCCATAAAATACATTCAGTATCTCATGAAGCTAAAATTCAGTTTCTGAAAGAGAAAGGACTATGCTTTGGCTGCCTGAAGGTGGGGCACTTGAGCAGGAACTGTAACAGGAGAATGTCCTGTCAAATCTGTCATGCTAAGCACCCAACTATTCTGCACATTAAAAGATCTTCAAAGCCTGAAACTGAGAACTTTAAACAAGATAAGGCAGAGCAGCAGAGTGGGGGAGCAAGGCCTGATGAGACATCCATCAGCAGTGCTCTTGTTTCAGTATGAGAAGGTGAAGGAATCGGGGCTGGTAAAGACAGCATACTTGCCATAGTGCCAGTGAAGGTGAAACTCTGCCATGGAAATAAAAGCATACTGACCTATGCATTCCTGGACCCTGGTAGCACAGACACATTTTGCACAGAGGGGCTCATGAGGCAGCTTGGTGCTAGAGGACGGAGAACTGAAGTCCTTCTTCAAACGATGGGAACAGAGAAAACAATCAGGAGTTTTGAGGTAACAGGTCTAGAAGTGGGACATATGGAAGATGGCACATATATAAACTTGCCCAAGGTTTACACTCAGAACAAAATCCCTGTTACCAAAATAAACATTCTTACCCAGGCGGACCTCAAGAAATGGCCTTATCTGCAGGACATCCAAATAAAAGAAATAGATGCTGACGTGGGACTTCTTATTGGAGTAAATACTCCAAAGGCTATGGAACCATGGAGAGTTATAAATAGCCAAGGAAATGGCCCATATGCAGTGAAAACACTGTTAGGATGGGTCGTTAATGGTCCACTTAATGCTTCCACAGATCTGGATGATGAAACCCCCGTGGCAGTAGTGAACAGGACCTCGCTTGTTCACCTTGAGAAGCGAATTGAAAGACAATATATTAACGACTTTCCAGAGAAAGAGTATGAAGAGGAAAGACAAATGTCAGCTGATGACCGAAAGTTCATGCAGATTGTATCAAGCTCGGTTTCTCTTAAAGATGGCCACTACAATTTACCTCTTCCTCTAGATAATCCAAACATTATCATGCCAAACAACCGCCAAATGGCAGAGCAACGAGCAATGTCACTAAAAAGGAAATTCCAGAAGGATCAGACCTATGCAGCTGAGTATAAACGCTTTATGAGTGACATTATCAAAAAAGGATATGCAGAGAAAGTACCATCGGACGATCTACATGTGGAAAACGGCAAAGTGTGGGATATACCCCATCATGGTGTCTATCATAAACGTAAAAAAACGATCCGTGTGGTCTTTGTGCATCATCCTATAAAGGCAAATCCCTCAACAGTGTACTCCTTCAGGGCCCTGACTTGGCAAACTCATTGATTGGTGTTCTACTCAGGTTCCGTCAAGAGCCCATCGCCATTATGGCAGATATTGAGGGGATGTTTCACCAAGTGCGTGTAAACGAGGAGAACATAAACTTGCTGAGATTCCTCTGGTGGCCTGAAGGAGAAACCAGCACAAATCTGGAGGAATACCGGATGAGGGTCCATCTCTTCGGAGCTGTTTCCTCTCCAAGCTGCGCAAACTTTGCATTGCGAAGAACAGCTGAGGACAACTGTGGCAAATTTGATGGAGAAGTGGCAGAAACAATCAAATCAAATTTCTATGTGGATGATTGTCTCAAGTCGCTAGCAAGAGAAAATCAAGCTATAAGCCTTATTAGGTCTCTCAGAGAAATGTGTGCCCTTGGTGGATTCAAACTGACGAAATGGATAAGTAATAGTCGAGTGGTGCTAGCATCCATCCCTGATGAAGACAAGGCTAAACAGGTGAAAAACTTGGATCTGGACAGGGATAAGCTGCCACATGAAAGAACACTAGGGATGTACTGGGACATTGAAAATGATATATTCAGTTTCCGTGTGACTGTGAACAACAAAACCCTTACAAGAAGGAGTATACTTTCCACTGTCAGCTCTGTGTACGATCCTCTTGGTCTTCTCGCCCCTTTCATATTGAAGGCAAAGCAAATACTTCGATTACTCTGTAAAGCCCAATATGGATGGGATGAAGAAATTCAAGTGGAACTCTCAAAGTCATGGCAGAAGTGGCTCAAGGATTTAGACCAGCTGGCTAGATTCCAAATTGACAGGTGTGTAAAACCCAAGAACTTTGGAAGAGTGAAAACTGCACAGCTACACACCTTTTGTGATGCAAGTGAAGAAGGATACGGTACCGCAAGTTACCTGAGATTCACTAATGACATGGAGGAGGTACACGTAGCCTTTGTGATGGGAAAATCAAGAGTTACCCCACTAAAAGTCATGACAATTCGAAGGTTGGAACTCACTGCTGCTACATTGGCTGCACGAATGGACAAAATGCTCCGATCAGAGCTACAAGGAGAGCTTCTGGAATCAGTATTGTGGACTGACAGCCAGTCAGTACTGAAATATATTCGAAACAGGACTAAGAGGTTCCACACTTTCGTGGCAAACCGGATTGCTGTTATTCATAACCTCACAAAAGTGAACCAGTGGCGGTTTGTAGACTCCAAAAACAACCCCGCTGATGACGCTTCAAGAGGATTGAGTATTGAATCCTTTTACAGTTCAAAAGGATGGCTTCAGGGTCCAGAATTCTTGAAGAAATCTGAAGCACAGTGGCCAAGTATTCCAAAAGAACTTGGTTCTCTCCTTCCAGATGACCCTGAAGTACGCAAAGAAGCTATTGTCACCAGCATTGTCACATGTAAGATGGAAAAAACTCCAACAAGCAAGCTCTTGGACTATTACTCTTCATGGAATGACCTAAAAAGAGCTGTTGCATGGATAATGAAATTAAAGACAATCCTCCTGCAGATGAGAGAAAAAAGAAAAGATGGCTCCACTGATCTTGGAGCAAGGCAGGATAAAGGAGAGAGACTGAAGGATCAGATGCTTCTGCTCATTATGCCTACAGCTAATGCACTAAGACTTTCAGTAGAGGACACAGAAAATGCTGAAAGCCATTATTTGCCACGAGCAGAGGCAGCATTTCAAAGAGGAAATTGCCTTGCTGGAAAAAGGAAAACAGTGCAATAGAGGAAGCTCCCTATACAAGCTGGACCCTATCATTGATGCCGGGCTTCTGAGAGTTGGAGGAAGAACTAGAAAGATGGCTATGCCAACTGAGGTCAAACATCCAATGATTCTACCGAAACATTCTAATATCTCCAAGTTGATATTAAGCCACATCCATAATCAAGTTGGTCACTCAGGAAGAGGTCACATGCTCTCCAAACTCCATCAACGTTACTGGCTATCCGCTGCTAACTCTTCAGCAAGGAGGATCATAAAGAACTGTGTGTTTTGCAGACGCCTACAGGCTCGAGCTGGAGAGCAGAAAATGGCCGACCTCCCACTTGATCGAATAACACCTGATCTTCCACCTTTCACTCATGTAGGCGTAGACTATTTTGGACCCATCGAGGTGAAACGTGGCCGAGCTCATGTCAAAAGACGGGGAGTAATCTTTACCTGCCTGGTAAGCCGTGCTGTCCACCTGGAAGTTGCCAGTCATTTGGATACAGCTGCATGCATAAACGCTCTTCGTCGATTCATCTGTCGTCGAGGCACAATAAAGAGCATCAGAACAGATCGAGGCACCAACTTCATCGGCACACAAAAGGAACTGGAGGAGTCTGTAAAACAACTGGATAACAACAAAATCAAGCAAACACTACTCAAAGAAGGAATTGATTGGACGTTCAATCCCCCCTCTGGAGCTCACCATGGCGGAGTGTGGGAGAGGCTAATACGACTGGTTAAAAAGATCCTCCATTCTGTCCTGAAGGAACAAACATTGGATGATGATGCTCTGCACACAGCCTTGTGTGAGGTTGAGGCAATAATGAACGATAGGCCAATCACAACAGTGACAAATGACCCAAACGACCTTGAACCCCTCACACCTAATCACCTACTTCAGTTAAGAACAAATCCAATCTTGCCCCCAGGACTCTTTCAGAGAGAGGATCTGTACTCACAGAGAAGATGGAAACAGGTGCAATACCTTGCTGACCTGTTTTTGGAAGCGCTGGACCAGGGAATATCTTCCTTTGATGCAAGAACAGCACAAATGGAATACTATCAAAATAAACTTCATCCCCGGAGACCTGGTCGTCATCGTTGATGAGAACGCACCGAGGAACACTTGGCTCCTGGGACGCGTAGTTAAGACCCTTCCTGGTTCAAAAGGACTTGTTAGGAGTGTCCTGGTTAAAACCAAGACAAGTACGATCGAAAGACCCATAACTAAGTTATGTCTGCTCCTGGAGGCAACAGACTGAGCCTACTAAGCCTTAGCCTTTCAGTCACATGCACCTCTGACTGTTAGACCAAAGGACTAGACTCTTGGTCTCCTACCCCCTCCCCATCAAAGGCTGCCTTTTGAACGCAGGCCATTACAGACAATTAGTACTAGACCTACACACTCCAGTACTGGTCTTACATGGACTTGAAAGTATACAAATATGCTACGGACGGACGTTATGTTTTGTTAAAATGACTCTGTTGATGTATTATTATTGGTAATTGCTATGTAATAAGCAATTAGGGGCTGGTATGTTAGAGCCATTTTACCTTTTGTTATTATTGTCTGAATGTTAGGCTTAATAATAATATAAATTAGATTATACTGTAAATGATCGGCTATTTGTTGTGAGTCACATTATGGTTTAAAATGCATTAATTTAAGGCTCACTTATTATTTGTTATATGTGCGTCAGTATCACGTGCATGGCTATGCCTATATATGGTAGATTGATAGGACACAGCTGGGGGTGATAGACGGGGAAACGGAAAAGTCTTTTGACCGTGTTCTTTTTGTTCTGTTGGAAAATGATACTTTTTAGTTACTATGAAGCGAAGAAACGTGTCCTCCTGTCTGTACCGTGTGGATCAATGAATAAAGCTCATCTGATTCAACTACGATCTCCGCTGAATTGTTTGGAAACAAAGAGAGGCGCGTCAGAACCCACAACCCCGATAGAGGTGGCTATTAAATTGTAGACAAGCATCAAGACGCCACCACATAGACTAAAGATAGACTAAAGATAGACTAAAGGTAGACTAAAGATAGACTGAAGGTAGACTGAAGATAGACTGAAGGTAGACTGAAGGTAGACTAAAGATAGACTAAGGATAGACTAAAGATAGACTGAAGATAGACTAAAGATAGACTGAAGGTAGACTAAAGATAGACTGAAGGTAGACTGAAGGTAGACTAAAGATAGACTGAAGATAGACTGAAGGTAGACTGAAGGTAGACTAAAGATAGACTGAAGATAGACTAAAGATAGACTGAAGGTAGACTAAAGATAGACTGAAGGTAGACTGAAGGTAGACTGAAGGTAGACTAAAGATAGACTAAAGATAGACTAAAGATAGACTGAAGGTAGACTGAAGGTAGACTAAAGATAGACTAAAGATAGACTAAAGATAGACTGAAGGTAGACTAAAGATAGACTGGTACTAAACAATGATATCTTCTGCTGTTTCTTTAGGCCAGGGTCCCCCCCTCTAATGACTTTAAGACGGGGATGAAACTTGAGGCTCGGGACCCCAGAAACTCAACGTCTGTCTGCATCGCCACGGTGATGGGTCTCACAGGGGTCCGGCTGCGACTCCGACTCGACGGCAGCGACAACTCCAACGACTTCTGGAGACTCGTGGACTCGTCCGACATCCAGCCAATCGGAAGCTGCGAGAAGAACGGGGACATGCTGCAGCCCCCCCTGGGTATTATTATTATATAGAGACATGCTGCAGCCCCCCCCCCCCCTGGGTATTATTATTATATAGAGACATGCTGCAGCCCCCCCCTGGGTATTATTATTATATAGAGACATGCTGCAGCCCCCCCCCCCCTGGGTATTATTATTATATAGAGACATGCTGCAGCCCCCCCCTGGGTATTATTATTATATAGAGACATGCTGCAGCCCCCCCCCCCCCTGGGTATTATTATTATATAGAGACATGCTGCAGCCCCCCCCTGGGTATTATTATTATATAGAGACATGCTGCAGCCCCCCCCCCCCCTGGGTATTATTATTATATAGAGACATGCTGCAGCCCCCCCCCCTGGGTATTATTATTATATAGAGACATGCTGCAGCCCCCCCCTGGGTATTATTATTATATAGAGACATGCTGCAGCCCCCCCCCCCCCTGGGTATTATTATTATATAGAGACATGCTGCAGCCCCCCCTCTGGGTATTATTATTATATAGAGACATGCTGCAGCCCCCCCCCCCCCCCTGGGTATTATTATTATATAGAGACATGCTGCAGCCCCCCCTCTGGGTATTATTATTATATAGAGACATGCTGCAGCCCCCCCCCCCCCCTGGGTATTATTATTATATAGAGACATGCTGCAGCCCCCCCTCTGGGTATTATTATTATATAGAGACATGCTGCAGCCCCCCCCCCTGGGTATTATTATTATATAGAGACATGCTGCAGCCCCCCCTCTGGGTATTATTATTATATAGAGACATGCTGCAGCCCCCCCCCCCCTGGGTATTATTATTATATAGAGACATGCTGGCAGCCCCCCCCCTGGGTGTTATTATTATTTAGAGACATGCTGCAGCCCCCCCCCCCCCCTGGGTATTATTATTATATAGAGACATGCTGCAGCCCCCCCCCTGGGTGTTATTATTATTATTTAGAGACATGCTGCAGCCCCCCCCCCTGGGTATTATTATTATATAGAGACATGCTGCAGCCCCCCCCCCCTGGGTATTATTATTATATAGAGACATGCTGCAGCCCCCCCCCCCTGGGTATTATTATTATATAGAGACGTGCTGCAGCCCCCCCCCCCTGGGTATTATTATTATATAGAGACATGCTGCAGCCCCCCCCCCCTGGGTATTATTATTATATAGAGACGTGCTGCAGCCCCCCCCCCTGGGTATTATTATTATATAGAGACATGCTGCAGCCCCCCCCCCCCTGGGTATTATTATTATATAGAGACGTGCTGCAGCCCCCCCCCCCCCGGGTATTATTATTATATAGAGACGTGCTGCAGCCCCCCCCCCTGGGTATTATTATTATATAGAGACGTGCTGCAGCCCCCCCCCCTGGGTATTATTATTATATAGAGACATGCTGCAGCCCCCCCCCCCCCTGGGTATTATTATTATATAGAGACATGCTGCAGCCCCCCCCCCCCCCTGGGTATTATTATTATATAGAGACATGCTGCAGCCCCCCCCTGGGTAAATACTGTTCTAAAATGAATGTCCTCTCACGCGGGCTGTTGTTGGACACACTGAGTATGCATTATTACCCTCGCAGGCTTCCGGATGAACGCGTCCTCCTGGCCCATGTTTCTGCTCCGCACTCTGAACGGAGCGGAGATGGCTCCGGCCACCGCCTTCAAAAAGGTTCCTTTAAGAAATATTTCAAATATGATGAGATATGATATGAGAAGCGTTGTTCCAATGAGGGTCTCCCTGTGTCCAGGAGCCCCCGCGGCCCCCCCAGAACCTGTTCAGACCCGGCATGAAGCTGGAGGCCGTGGACAAGAAGAACCCCTACCTAATCTGCCCGGCAACCGTGGGCGAGGTGAAGGGAGACGAGGTGTTCGTGATGTTCGACGGCTGGAGAGGAGCCTTCGACTACTGGTGCCTCTACGAGTCCAGAGACATGTTCCCAGTGGGCTGGTGTTCCCTCACTACACACAGCCTGCAGGCACCAGGGAACAGTGGTGAGGACACACACACACACACACACACACACACACACACACACACACACACACACACACACACACACACACACACACACACACACACACCGATCAGGTATTTATATATTCTGCTCTGCAGTTATTCTTAGAGACAGGCAGTGAAACTCACACACTTATAAATAATAAGATAATAAAAAGTGGTGATTCCTCTGAAACACGTGAGGCTGGTTCTGTTCAGAGTTAGGTATATTATATTATATATATTATATTAGGTATATTTTGGTACATCTATCTGTTGTAGGACTGACCTCAGTTCAGTTCTTCAGGTTTCTAACCTCTCTCTTTGTGGTTCTGGTCCCACAGTCTCCCTCCAGAAGCCCCTGCCCCCCCTCCCTGCCTCCCCCCCATGTAAGCCCAGCAGGAGGTCCCTGCAGCCCCCCCACCGGCTGATCCCCCCCATGACCCCCCTGCCAGTCAGGAAGGGGGTCCGAGGCCGCCGGCCCAAGAGCGAGACCCTGGCCCTGCTGAGGGGTCTGGCTGAGGCCAAAGCCCTGAACACAGCTGGAGACCAGGACCTGATCCCAGACCTGATCCCAGACCTGGAGACCAGACTTCCCAAGAAGAGGGGCCCCAAACCAGGGAGCAAGGTGAGACCTGAGATCTGGTCCTAGACCTGAGACCTGATCCTAGACCTGAGACCTGATCAGAGACTCAGAGACCTGATCAGAGACCTGATCTAAGACCTGAGACCTGACCCTAGACCTGAGACCTGACCCTAGACCTGAGACCTGATCCGAGACTCTGGAGACTCACCTAGGTTGCTGTGGAATAGTCCAAAAATCCTCTCCTCTCGTCTCCCCTCTCCTCTGTGTGAAAGGTCACGGGTTTATAAAGTGACAATCTGACCGCAGCCTGAGAGACGACTCGCTGACGACACGGCTGGTGTTAGGGTTCGCCCTCGCACGAGTCTTACGGCCGCATCATTGGTGTTTACTCGCGTCATTCAACCAGACGCACTGAAGGAGGCGGGGCTCATCTCCATGTAGAAACCAAGAACAACATAAACATATTTTGTAATGCTGTCAAAATTATCGCGTTAACGGCGGTAATACATTTTTTTAATTAATTGCGTTAAAATATTTAACGCATTTAATACATGTGCAGAATGGCCCGCCCCATACATCACACCAGTGGCGGCGCCAGGGTATGGCTGGGGTAAGCTACAGCCATACCAAGAAATGGCTTAGCCCCACCATGAAAAATGATGTTAAAGTAAGCAAAATAAAGTCCGCCAACTCGGGCGGAGTACATTGCACAGACAGCAGTTAGTAAGATTGATTTCAGAAGCCACTTGTCTGGAAATACCGAAGACTAGAAACGGTTTTGAAAACTTTTGTCACGTAGTGATCGTCTTCTCAATAGAACATCTTTGATAATGTCTTCTGGCCAATCAGAATCAAGATAACGGCGTGGTGTTGTTGCAGGAAGTCCCCACGGAGAATACTTCTGCTGTAGTACATCTCTATATACATCGATACAACATTACGTGTTGATAGAAATCAACACGTAATGAAATGAGACCCCACGGTTTGATGAGTGATAGGTGTGTGGGCTGTCTTTCATTTTGACACACAGGACAATGTTATAATAAACATACTGTATGTTAAATGGATATATCCGCCTTCTTTCATTTATCTTTCCATTCCCACAATATACATAAAGAAATGGCATATTTTGGACATTGTTCGAATGGTGATTAATCTGATTAATAAATTTTTAAGCTGTGATACATTTGTAATCGTTTGACGGCCCTAATATTTTGTTGTGACTTCATTGTAATAGTGTGTGCTGATGAGTGTGTGCTGATGAGTGTGTGCTGATGAGTGTGTGTTTTCCAGAGGAAGTCCAAGATGCTGCAGAGCCCCCCCCAGCTGCAGAGCAGTCAGGTCCCTCAGGACGGCCCCCCCAGCCTCACCTCTGTGGTCTCGACAGGTAAACTAACCCTCCTCTGGTTATCCAATCACAGCTCTGCTCTCATTATCTCAGAACCAGGTTTATCACCAGGTAGATTGACACGTACGAGGAATTTGACTTGGTGACGTGGTGCATACATAAAAGTAAAAATAAAACTATTTTAAGAAAACTATAATAACATTAAAAGATATAGTATCTCATGTGTGTGTGTTGCAGTGTGTGTGTACGTGAATAAGAGTGGGGACTGCGGCCCCCACCTGGACAGGAAGCAGATGCAGCGTCTGCCGGATCACTTCGGCCCGGGGCCAGTGAACTCTGTGCTGCAGGAGGTGGTGGCAGGCCTGCATCAGCTGCACCCCCCAGCCCAGAGTCCTGCTGAGCAGCCTGCAGAGCCAGGCCGGGGGGGGGGGGCGCCGTCAGAGGTACACACACACACACACTCACACACACACACTGATATCCCCTGTTAACACTAACCCTGCAGAGCCAGGCCGGAGGGGGGGGCCGTCAGAGGTACACACACACACACACTGATATCACCTGTTAATAAGATTTAAATGAACCCTGTCCTGTCTGTCTCAGTGAGGACGGACGGACGGGTCCGGGTGGTCCGCCTGCCCTCGGCCTCTAGTGCTTCCTTCGTGCTTCGGTTCCTGGAGAACATGTGTCGACATCTTCAGTGTGACAGTCTGTTCAGCAGCCAGCCCTTCAGCCTGTACCACAGGAAGTCAGGTAACCACTGCACTATCATCAACACACACACACACACACAAGTGGGGGGTCCTGATCAGCCTCAGCACAGAGTTTCTATTGAGTCAGTAGTGTTGTGTTGGTGTCTCAGTGAAGCAGGAGGCTCTGGAGGCTCCCTCTCTGGCTCGGGGGGGGAAGAGGAGTCTCTCTGGGGTCTCCCCCCCGTACGCTGCCCCCCTCTCCCCAAACTACTTCCGGCCTGAAGCCCACCCCTCAGAAGGTACCACCCTATAAACAGAGAGACTATTACAGACAATTACAGACTACAAGAGACTATTAGAGACGATACGAGAATATTAGAGACTATTAGAGACTTAGAGACTATTACAGACTATTACAGACTATTAGCCTATTAGAGACTATTAGAGAATATTAGAGACTTTTTGAGAATATTAGACTATTAGAGACGATACGAGACTATTAGAGACTATGAGACTATTAGAGAATATTCGAGACTTTTAGAGAATATTAGAGACTATTAGAGACTATTACAGACTATTAGAGACTTTTTGAGAATATTAGACTATTACAGACTATTAGAGACTATTAGAGACTTTTAGACTATAAGAGACTATTAGAGAATATTAGAGACTTTTAGAGAATATTAGAGCCTATTAGAGACTTTTAGAGTATATTAGACTATTAGAGACTATTACAGACTATTAGAGACTTTTAGACTATAAGAGACTATGAGACTATTAGAGAATATTAGAGACTTTTAGAGAATATTAGACTATTAGAGACTATTACAGACTATTAGAGACTATGAGACTATTAGAGACTTTTAGAGAATATTAGACTATTACAGACTATTAGAGACTTTTAGAGAATATTAGACTATTAGAGACTATTACAGACTATTAGAGACTATGAGACTATTAGAAACTATGAGACTATTAGAGACTATTAGAGACTATTAGAAACTATGAGACTATTAGAGACTATTACAGACTATTTGAGACTATTACAGACTATTAGAGATTATTACAGACTATTAGAGTATTAGAGACTATTAGAGACTTTTAGACTATAAGAGACTATTAGAGAATATTAGAGACTATTACAGACTATTAGAGACTATTAGAGACTTTTAGAGAATATTAGACTATGAGACTATTAGAGACTTTTAGAGAATATTAGACTATTAGAGACTATTAGACTATTTGAGACTATGAGACTATTACAGACTATTAGAAACTATGAGACTATTAGAGACTATTACAGACTAGTAGAGACTATAAGAGACTATTAGAAAACTATGAGACTATTCGAGACTATTAGAGAATATTAGACTATTAGAGACTATTACAGACTATTAGAGACTATTTGTCATAGTCTGCTCCATCATTCAACAGTAGTTTTCCATTCACCTGTCTCACCTGTTTTCCACACCCACTCGTTAGCTCACTCTCTTTCTCTTCTGCACCCATTAGTTTCTGCCAGTATTTAAACCCACACCTTACACACACTCTTTGCCAGATTGTACTTTGCCTCATGCTTGTCTTTCCCGCGTTTGATACCAGATTGCCTACCCGGTTCCGACCCTGCCTGTCCTCGATCTGCCTGCTCTGCCTGTTCCCTGATCCTGCCTGTCCCTCGACTATCCTGTCTGGCCTGTTATCTGACCCTGCCTGTATCTACGCTGACCGCCTCGCTTACTCCCTGACTCTCTGCCTGTCCCTGACTCACCTTCTGCCCCGCTGTCCTCCGGTGCGTTAAACTGCTCGATTGGTATTCCTCAGATCCAGTGGAATCTCCAATAAAGTTTATTACCAATTCTCCTTGGTTTCTCGAGTGCTGCATTTGGGTTCTCCTTAAGATTGTGACAGAACAATCTGGCCTTAAGGTTCTGGAACGCCTCCTCTGCCGAGGAGGACCACTGGAACATAACCTTAGAGGAGGTCAGGGCTGTGAGAGGAGCGGCCAAGGTACTGTATCCACGAATGAACCTCCGGTAGAAGTTGGCGAACCCGAGGAACTGTTGTAGCCGCTTCCGGGATTCTGGAACCGGCCAGGAAGTGACTGCATCAACCTTGGAAGGATCCATCTCGATGCTCCCCTGTCCCACGATGTATCCCAGAAAAGAGACAGAGGATGTGTGAAACTCGCACTTCTCCGTTTTAACGAACAGCGAGTTCTCGAGCAATCTCCTGAGAACCGCCTGGACGTGGTGCACGTGTTCTTTCAGCGTCTTGGAAAAGATCAGGATGTCATCCAAGTAAACAAACACGTGTCGGTCCAACATGTCTCGGAGCACGTCATTTACCAACGCCTGGAATACTGCAGGGGCGTTGGTAAGCCCAAAAGGCATGACTAGGTACTCGTAGTGCCCCGAGGTGGTGTTGAAGGCGGTCTTCCACTCATCCCCCTCGCGAATACGTACCAAGTGGTACGCGTTATGCAAGTCCAGCTTTGTGAATATGGTTGCTCCCTGCAGCAACTTGAATGCAGAAGAGATAAGAGGCAGTGGGTATCGATTCTTGATCGTAATGTCATTAAGACCCCGAAAGTCGATACAGGGCCTTAGGGTCTTGTCCTTCTTCTCCACAAAGAAGAACCCTGCGCCAGCAGGTGATGAGGACGGGCGAATAATCCCAGCCGCCAGAGAGTCATTGATATAAGTCTCCATGGAAACTCTTTCCGGAGCAGACAGGGAGTACAATCGACCCCTGGGAGGGCTGGTGCCGGGATGCAGGTCGATGGCACAGTCGTAGGGCCGGTGTGGTGGTAAGGAAGTAGCCCCCGACTTGCTGAATACTTCCTTGAAGTCCAGATATTCCGGTGGAACCCCTGTAACATCTGGAACTTGGCTGGGGTTCACCGAACGCTGAGGCGCGGCAGCCTGTTTCAGGCAGATCAGATGACAAGAAGGACTCCAACCCAAAATGGCTCCCGTCTCCCAGTTAATGTTAGGGTTGTGGCGGCGGAGCCATGGATAACCCAGGATCAGCGGAATATGTGGAGACCGGAGAACATGAAACTGAATAGTTTCATGATGGTTCCCAGACAGGAGCATGTGAACGGGTACAGTCTGATGAGTCACTGTCCCCAGCAGGTGACCGTCTAAGGCGTTGGCTGGAACTGGGCGAGACAAAAGAACCCGGTCTATTCCCAACTGCAGCATAAGCTTCTCGTCCATAATATTCGCGTCCGAACCAGAGTCAATAAAAACAGCAAGAGCCTGAGAGCTATCCGGTAATAGCAACCTGGCGTGGCTCAATGGTCTCTGAGCGGGAACAAATCCAGGGGTTTGGCTCACCAGTATGTTCCCCATTACTGCTGAGCCTTTTACCGGGCAGTGAGAAACAAAATGGCCGGCCCGGCCGCAGTAGAGACACAGGTTACGACGTCTGCGATGCTCACGTTCCTCCAAAGTGAGGTTGGTGCGACCCACCTGCATGGGCTCATCCCCCCCTGGTTGCGGCTCTGGAGTGAGGTGAGGAGTCGCAGCCAAACTCGGACGTCGGGGCGCCCAGGCATGTTGAACTCCCTCCGATCGTCGCTCCCGTCTCCGTGTCTGGATGCGCCGATCCATGCGGGAAGTCAGTTCAATCAACCCATCCAGTGAATTGGGCAGATCAAACGACACCAGCTCGTCTTTAATGTAATCCGCCAAACCACGCAGATAGGCGTCACACTGGGCTGCAGAATTCCAGTTGCTGAGGCGGCTCTGGGTGCGAAACTCAATGGCATAATCCACCACAGATCCATTACCCTGGCTCAGGTTCAGTAGTCCTCCTGCAGCGTCTGGACCCACAGACACGGGTCCAAACACCTTGCGCAGCTCCGCAGAAAAAGCGGGGAACGAAGAGCAGGCGGGTGTTTGTTGCTCCCATTCCACTGTGCCCCACAGTCGGGCTTTCCCAGTCAAATGATTGACCGTGAACGCCACACGAGCAGCTTCAGAAGCGAAAGTGTGTGGCTGCAGCGCAAACAGGATAGAACAGTTCGTAAGAAACGGGCTGCAGCCCTCCGGTTCCCCGGCGTAGCGCTCCGGAGTTCCCACCCGAGGCTCCGGGGTAAATCCCATCAGAGGTGATGCAGAAGCGGGTGTCGACGGCATAGGAAGAGGCGCTGGAGCGGCCACTCCTGCCACTAGCTGCTGCACAGTAGCCGTTAGCTGCTGTAGCTGCGCAGATAAATAGGTTAGCGTCTGGTCATGTGAAGAGTTAGCATGATGAGCCTCGGTGGCCAGGGCGGCTATCGAGGCTTCCTGCCTCTGGAGAGCGTCCTCAACTCTCTCGAAACGGTGCGCTGGGTCCATGTTCTGGCCAGATTGTTCTGTCACAATCTTAAGGAGAACCCAAATGCAGCACTCGAGAAACCAAGGAGAATTGGTAATAAACTTTATTGGAGATTCCACTGGATCTGAGGAATACCAATCGAGCAGTTTAACGCACCGGAGGACAGAGGGCAGAAGGTGAGTCAGGGACAGGCAGAGAGTCAGGGAGTAAGCGAGGCGGTCAGCGTAGATACAGGCAGGGTCAGATAACAGGCCAGACAGGATAGTCGAGGGACAGGCAGGATCAGGGAACAGGCAGAGCAGGCAGATCGAGGACAGGCAGGGTCGGAACCGGGTAGGCAATCTGGTATCAAACGCGGGAAAGACAAGCATGAGGCAAAGTACAATCTGGCAAAGAGTGTGTGTAAGGTGTGGGTTTAAATACTGGCAGAAACTAATGGGTGCAGAAGAGAAAGAGAGTGAGCTAACGAGTGGGTGTGGAAAACAGGTGAGACAGGTGAATGGAAAACTACTGTTGAATGATGGAGCAGACTATGACACTATTACAGACTTTTAGATACTATGAGAGACTATTAGAGACTTTTAGATACTATTAGAGACTATTAGATACTATTAGAGGCTATTAGAGACTATTAGAGTATCTATTAGAGACTATTACAAACTATTACACCCTATTAGAGACTATAAGAGACTATTAGAGACTTTTAGATACTATTAGAGACTATTAGAGTATCTATTAGAGACTATTACACCCTATTAGAGACTATTAGAGACTTTTAGATACTATTAGATACTATTAGAGGCTATTAGAGACTTTTAGACTATTAGAGACTATAAGACTATTAGAGGCTATTAGAGACTATTACACCCTATTAGAGACTATTAGAGACTTTTAGATACTTATAGATACTATTAGATACTATTAGATACTATTAGACTATTAGAGGCTATTAGAGTATCTATTACAAACTATTACACCCTATTAGAGACTATTAGAGACTTTTAGATACTATTAGACTATTAGAGACTATAAGCAGGGGTGCATATAACTTTTTTGCCCTGGTTCTCAAAGGAGCACCTGGAGATGTTGCTTGGTGCTCATCCTTAAAATGAAATAAACCGTAACTTTTGAGGGGGTCTTGACTTTATTTGCCAGACACACGGCACAGAACACACATGCAGAGGTGAACACAGAACACACATGCAGAGGTGAACACAGAACACACATGCAGAGGTGAACACAGAACACACATGCAGAGGTGAACACTGAACACACATGCAGAGGTGAACACTGAACACACATGCAGAGGTGAACACTGAACACACATGCAGAGGTGAACACAGAACACACATGCAGAGGTGAACACAGAACACACATGCAGAGGTGAACACAGGACACACATGCAGAGGTGAACACTGAACACACATGCAGAGGTGAACACAGAACACACATGCAGAGGTGAACACTGAACACACATGCAGAGGTGAACACTGAACACACATGCAGAGGTGAACACAGAACACACATGCAGAGGTGAACACTGAACACACATGCAGAGGTGAACACAGAACACACATGCAGAGGTGAACACTGAACACAGATGCAGAGGTGAACACAGAACACACATGCAGAGGTGAACACTGAACACACATGCAGAGGTGAACACTGAACACACATGCAGAGGTGAACACAGAACACACATGCAGAGGTGAACACAGAACACACACGCAGAGGTGAACACAGAACACACATGCAGAGGTGAACACAGAACACACATGCAGAGGTGAACACAGAACACACATGCAGAGGTGAACACAGAACACACATGCGGAGGTGAACACAGAACACACATGCGGAGGTGAACACAGAACACACATGCAGAGGTGAACACAAGACAACATTAGCACGACCAGTAATCCTACAAGCTGTCATCACTACCCTCCTGACTGTTCTCCTGACTGTCTTCCTCTCTGTCTTCCTCTCTGTTCTCCTCTCTGTTCTCCTCACTGTTCTCCTCACTGTCCTCCTCTCTGTTCTCCTCTCTGTTCTCCTGACTGTTCTCCTCACTGTCTTCCTCTCTGTCAGACATGGTAGCTGATGATGTAGGCCTACTTCTTTCTCTCTTGAGTCTGTGATTAGCTGCTTGCATCCACAAGTCAACAGCTGGTTTTGGGTCGAAAGTCTCTGTTATCATCTTAGACAAGTGGATGTAATCAAATAAGTATGTGAACATAACCAATAACCTACCATAGCCAATAACAAATTAATGTAACTTATTTTATTTTTGTTGTTCATTCATATCTTATTTTACCTTAACATTTATTTATTTATGCATTTTTTTGTATCTCTCCAGTTTAAAACGATATGTCTGGTTTACTGTCCTATAGTTTACATTGGAATGATTTCAAACCTGTTTATCCCAATAATTATAAAGGAGTGCCTTGGAAATATGTGTTTACATAAATTGTGATCAAACCGTTTGAACTTAGACTAAAGTGAACTATCTAAACACTCAGAGTCCTTTACCTCACTGAGCTGTAGTATCAGCCTCTCAGTCTGACTGGAGAGGACTCTCCCAACATCTTCTTCTTCCGTTAGAGCAGCTAGCACCAGATGCTAATAACTACAGCGCCGGTACCGGGGCGGTGCGCCCTTCTCTCTCTCCCTCGCTCGCTCCCACGCTCACTCGCATTTTGGCTGTGAGCAGCGGGTGCCAGATAAGCCAACATCCCCCATTTTCATCACTTACAGCGCCCATCGTACAGGGCAAATGAAAAGGGTGTTACATTTACTTAATTATGAATATTGTTAGATCAAGGCCGAAAATTAGGATGAACCCCAACAATCAAAAATGTGTTTTTCCCTCCCTGAGCTGCCAGCGCAGCGCCTCCCAGATCTGGCGCCCTAGGTGAACATCTAGCCAGTGCTACGGGCCGGCCCTGAGTTCATATGCAACTCGCAAATATCTTTCTCTCTCTCTCCTCTCTTCTCTCTTTTCTCTTCTCCCTTCTCTCTCTTCTCTTCTCTCTCTCTCTCTTCTCTCTCGCCCTCTCTCAATGTTGGTACGCAAATGCGCCTTTTTTCAAATGACCCGGTGCTCTTTTTTCGCATGCGCACCTGCGCACCAGTTATGTGCAGCCCTGACTATAAGAGACTATTAGAGACTTTTAGATACTATTAGAGACTATTACAGACTATTGGAGACTATAAGAGACTATTAGACACTATAAGAGACTATATGAGACTATCAGACACTATTAGAGACTATCAGACACTATAAGAGACTATCAGAGACTATCAGACACTATAAGACACTATTAGAGACTATTAGACACTATAAGAGACTATAAGAGACTATCAGACACTATTGTAAGTCGCTTTGGATAAAAGCGTCAGCTAAATGCAATGTAATGTAATTAGAGACTATCAGACACTATAAGAGACTATAAGAGACTATCAGACACTATAAGAGACTATCAGACACTATAAGAGTCTATTAGAGACTATAAGAGACTATTAGAGACTATCAGACACTATAAGAGACTATCAGACACTATAAGAGACTATTAGAGACTATCAGACACTATAAGAGACTATAAGAGACTATCAGACACTATAAGAGACTATAAGAGACTATTAGAGACTATCAGACACTATAAGAGACTATTAGAGACTATCAGACACTATAAGAGACTATCAGACACTATAAGACACTATTAGAGACTATCAGACACTATCAGAGACTATCAGAGACTATCAGACACTATTAGAGACTATTAGAGACTATCAGACACTATAAGAGACTATCAGACACTATTAGAGACTATCAGAGACTATCAGACACTATAAGAGACTATCAGACAATATAAGAGACTATCAGACACTATTAGAGACTATCAGAGACTATCAGACACTATTAGAGACTATCAGACACTATAAGAGACTATCAGACACTATAAGAGACTATTAGAGACTATCAGACACTATAAGAGACTATCAGACACCATAAGAGACTATAAGAGACTATCAGACACTATAAGAGACTATAAGAGACTATCAGAGACTATCAGACACTATTAGAGACTATCAGACACTATAAGAGACTATCAGACACTATTAGAGACTATCAGAGACTATCAGACACTATTAGAGACTATCAGACACTATTAGAGACTATCAGACACTATAAGAGACTATCAGACACCATAAGAGACTATAAGAGACTATCAGACACTATAAGAGACTATAAGAGACTATAAGAGACTATCAGAGACTATAAGAGACTATTAGAGACTATCAGACACTATTAGAGACTATCAGACACTATAAGAGACTATTAGAGACTATCAGACACTATAAGAGACTATCAGACACTATAAGAGACTATCAGAGACTATCAGACACTATAAGAGACTATCAGACACTATAAGAGACTATCAGACACCATTAGAGACTATCAGACACTATTAGAGACTATTAGAGACTATCAGACACTATTAGAGACAATTAGAGACTATCAGACACTATAAGAGACTATTAGAGACTATCAGACACTATTAGAGACTATCAGACACTATAAGAGACTATTAGAGACTATCAGACACTATACGAGACTATAAGAGACTATCAGACACTATAAGAGACTATAAGAGACTATCAGACACTATTAGAGACTATTAGAGACGATCAGACACTATAAGAGACTATTAGACACTATCAGACACTATTAGAGACTATGAGACACTATAAGAGACTATCAGACACGATAAGAGACTATAAGAGACTATCAGACACTATAAGAGACTATAAGAGACTATCAGACACGATAAGAGACTATAAGAGACTATCAGACACTATAAGAGACTATTAGAGACTATCAGACACTATAAGAGACTATAAGAGACTATCAGACACGATAAGAGACTATCAGAGACTATCAGACACTATAAGAGACTATAAGAGACTATCAGACACTATTAGAGACTATTAGAGACTATAAGAGACTATAAGAGACTATCAGACACTATCAGACACTATCAGACACTATAAGACACTATAAGAGACTATAAGAGACTATCAGACACGATAAGAGACTATAAGAGACTATCAGAGACTATCAGAGACTATCAGACACGATAAGAGACTATTAGAGACTATCAGACACTATAAGAGACTATTAGAGACTATCAGACACTATTAGAGACTATCAGACACTATAAGAGACTATTAGAGACTATCAGACACGATAAGAGACTATAAGAGACTATCAGACACTATCAGAGACTATCAGAGACTATCAGACACTATAAGAGACTATTAGAGACTATCAGACATTATAAGAGACTATAAGAGACTATCAGAGACTATCAGAGACTATCAGACACTATAAGAGACTATCAGACACTATAAGAGACTATTAGAGACTATCAGACACTATAAGAGACTATCAGAGACTATCAGACACTATAAGAGACTATAAGAGACTATTAGAGACTATCAGACACTATTAGAGACTATCAGACACTATAAGAGACTATTAGAGACTATCAGACACTATAAGAGACTATAAGAGACTATTAGAGACTATCAGACACTATAAGAGACTATTAGAGACTATCAGAGACTATCAGACACTATAAGAGACTATAAGAGACTATCAGATACTATAAGAGACTATAAGAGACTATTAGAGACTATCAGACACTATAAGAGACTATTAGAGACTATCAGAGACTATCAGACACTATAAGAGACTATAAGAGACTATCAGACACTATAAGAGACTATAAGAGACTATTGGACACTATTAGAGACTATTAGACACTATAAGAGACTATATGAGACTATCAGACACTATTAGAGACTATCAGACACTATAAGAGACTATTAGAGACTATCAGACACTATTAGAGACTATCAGACACTATAAGAGACTATTAGAGACTATCAGACACGATAAGAGACTATAAGAGACTATCAGACACTATCAGAGACTATCAGACACTATAAGAGACTATTAGAGACTATTAGAGACTATCAGACACTATTAGAGACAATTAGAGACTATCAGACACTATAAGAGACTATTAGAGACTATCAGACACTATTAGAGACTATCAAACACTATAAGAGACTATTAGAGACTATCAGACACTATACGAGACTATAAGAGACTATCAGACACTATAAGAGACTATAAGAGACTATCAGACACTATTAGAGACTATTAGAGACTATCAGACACTATAAGAGACTATTAGACACTATCAGACACTATTAGAGACTATGAGACACTATAAGAGACTATCAGACACGATAAGAGACTATAAGAGACTATCAGACACTATAAGAGACTATAAGAGACTATCAGACACGATAAGAGACTATAAGAGACTATCAGACACTATAAGAGACTATTAGAGACTATCAGACACTATAAGAGACTATAAGAGACTATCAGACACGATAAGAGACTATCAGAGACTATCAGACACTATAAGAGACTATAAGAGACTATCAGACACTATTAGAGACTATTAGAGACTATAAGAGACTATAAGAGACTATCAGACACTATCAGACACTATCAGACACTATAAGAGACTATAAGAGACTATCAGACACGATAAGAGACTATAAGAGACTATCAGAGACTATCAGACACGATAAGAGACTATTAGAGACTATCAGACACTATAAGAGACTATTAGAGACTATCAGACACTATTAGAGACTATCAGACACTATAAGAGACTATTAGAGACTATCAGACACGATAAGAGACTATAAGAGACTATCAGACACTATCAGAGACTATCAGAGACTATCAGACACTATAAGAGACTATTAGAGACTATCAGACACTATAAGAGACTATAAGAGACTATCAGAGACTATCAGACACTATAAGAGACTATCAGACACTATAAGAGACTATTAGAGACTATCAGACACTATAAGAGACTATCAGAGACTATCAGACACTATAAGAGACTATAAGAGACTATTAGAGACTATCAGACACTATTAGAGACTATCAGACACTATAAGAGACTATTAGAGACTATCAGACACTATAAGAGACTATAAGAGACTATTAGAGACTATCAGACACTATAAGAGACTATTAGAGACTATCAGATACTATCAGACACTATAAGAGACTATAAGAGACTATCAGACACTATAAGAGACTATAAGAGACTATTAGAGACTATCAGACACTATAAGAGACTATAAGAGACTATTAGAGACTATCAGAGACTATCAGACAATATAAGAGACTATAAGAGACTATCAGACACTATAAGAGACTATAAGAGACTATTGGACACTATTAGAGACTATTAGACACTATAAGAGACTATATGAGACTATCAGACACTATTAGAGACTATCAGACACTATAAGAGACTATCAGACACTATCAGAGACTATCAGACACTATAAGAGACTATCAGACACTATTAGAGACTATTAGAGACTATAAGAGACTATAAGAGACTATCAGACACTATCAGACACTATCAGACACTATAAGACACTATAAGAGACTATCAGACACGATAAGAGACTATAAGAGACTATCAGAGACTATCAGACACGATAAGAGACTATTAGAGACTATCAGACACTATAAGAGACTATTAGAGACTATCAGACACTATTAGAGACTATCAGACACTATAAGAGACTATTAGAGACTATCAGACACGATAAGAGACTATAAGAGACTATCAGACACTATCAGAGACTATCAGAGACTATCAGACATTATAAGAGACTATTAGAGACTATCAGACACTATAAGAGACTATAAGAGACTATCAGAGACTATCAGACACTATAAGAGACTATCAGACACTATAAGAGACTATTAGAGACTATCAGACACTATAAGAGACTATCAGAGACTATCAGACACTATAAGAGACTATAAGAGACTATTAGAGACTATCAGACACTATTAGAGACTATCAGACACTATAAGAGACTATTAGAGACTATCAGACACTATAAGAGACTATAAGAGACTATTAGAGACTATCAGACACTATAAGAGACTATTAGAGACTATCAGAGACTATCAGACACTATAAGAGACTATAAGAGACTATCAGACACTATAAGAGACTATAAGAGACTATAAGAGACTATTAGAGACTATCAGACACTATAAGAGACTATTAGAGACTATCAGAGACTATCAGACACTATAAGAGACTATAAGAGACTATCAGACACTATAAGAGACTATTGGACACTATTAGAGACTATTAGACACTATAAGAGACTATATGAGACTATCAGACACTATTAGAGACTATCAGACACTATAAGAGACTATCAGACACTATTAGAGACTATCAGACACTATTAGAGACTATTAGAGACTATCAGACACTATTAGAGACAATTAGAGACTATAAGAGACTATTAGAGACTATCAGACACTATTAGAGACTATCAGACACTATAAGAGACTATTAGAGACTATCAGACACTATACGAGACTATAAGAGACTATCAGACACTATAAGAGACTATAAGAGACTATCAGACACTATTAGAGACTATTAGAGACTATCAGACACTATAAGAGACTATTAGACACTATCAGACACTATTAGAGACTATGAGACACTATAAGAGACTATCAGACACGATAAGAGACTATAAGAGACTATCAGACACTATAAGAGACTATAAGAGACTATCAGACACGATAAGAGACTATAAGAGACTATCAGACACTATAAGAGACTATTAGAGACTATCAGACACTATAAGAGACTATAAGAGACTATCAGACACGATAAGAGACTATCAGAGACTATCAGACACTATAAGAGACTATAAGAGACTATCAGACACTATTAGAGACTATTAGAGACTATAAGAGACTATAAGAGACTATCAGACACTATCAGACACTATTAGAGACTATCAGACACTATAAGAGACTATAAGAGACTATCAGACACGATAAGAGACTATAAGAGACTATCAGACACTGTCAGAGACTATCAGAGACTATCAGACACGATAAGAGACTATTAGAGACTATCAGACACTATAAGAGACTATTAGAGACTATCAGACACTATTAGAGACTATCAGACACTATAAGAGACTATTAGAGACTATCAGACACGATAAGAGACTATAAGAGACTATCAGACACTATCAGAGACTATCAGAGACTATCAGACACTATAAGAGACTATTAGAGACTATCAGACACTATAAGAGACTATAAGAGACTATCAGAGACTATCAGAGACTATCAGAGACTATCAGACACTATAAGAGACTATCAGACACTATAAGAGACTATTAGAGACTATCAGACACTATAAGAGACTATCAGAGACTATCAGACACTATAAGAGACTATTAGAGACTATCAGACACTATTAGAGACTATCAGACACTATAAGAGACTATTAGAGACTATCAGACACTATAAGAGACTATAAGAGACTATTAGAGACTATCAGACACTATTAGAGACTATCAGAGACTATCAGACACTATAAGAGACTATAAGAGACTATCAGACACTATAAGAGACTATAAGAGACTATTAGAGACTATCAGACACTATAAGAGACTATAAGAGACTATTAGAGACTATCAGAGACTATCAGACACTATAAGAGACTATAAGAGACTATCAGACACTATAAGAGACTATAAGAGACTATTGGACACTATTAGAGACTATTAGACACTATAAGAGACTATATGAGACTATCAGACACTATTAGAGACTATCAGACACTATAAGAGACTATTGGAGACTATCAGACACTATAAGAGACTATCAGAGACTATCAGACACTATAAGACACTATTAGAGACTATTAGACACTATAAGAGACTATCAGACACTATTGTAAGTCGCTTTGGATAAAAGCGTCAGCTAAATGCAATGTAATGTAATTAGAGACTATCAGACACTATAAGAGTCTATTAGAGACTATTAGACACTATAAGAGACTATTAGAGACTATCAGACACTATAAGAGACTATCAGAAACTATTAGAGACTATCAGAGACTATCAGACACTATTAGAGACTATCAGACACTATAAGAGACTATCAGACACTATAAGAGACTATTAGAGACTATCAGACACTATAAGAGACTATCAGACACCTTAAGAGACTATAAGAGACTATCAGACACTATAAGAGACTATAAGAGACTATCAGACACTATAAGAGACTATCAGAGACTATAAGAGACTATCAGACACTATTAGAGACTTTCAGACACTATAAGAGACTATTAGAGACTATCAGACACTATTAGAGACTATCAGACACTATAAGAGACTATTAGAGACTATCAGACACTATAAGAGACTATAAGAGACTATTAGAGACTATCAGACACTATTAGAGACTATCAGAGACTATCAGACACTATAAGAGACTATAAGAGACTATCAGACACTATAAGAGACTATAAGAGACTATTAGAGACTATCAGACACTATAAGAGACTATAATAGACTATTAGAGACTATCAGAGACTATCAGACACTATAAGAGACTATAAGAGACTATCAGACACTATAAGAGACTATAAGAGACTATTGGACACTATTAGAGACTATTAGACACTATAAGAGACTATATGAGACTATCAGACACTATTAGAGACTATCAGACACTATAAGAGACTATTGGAGACTATCAGACACTATAAGAGACTATCAGAGACTATCAGACACTATAAGACACTATTAGAGACTATTAGACACTATAAGAGACTATCAGACACTATTGTAAGTCGCTTTGGATAAAAGCGTCAGCTAAATGCAATGTAATGTAATTAGAGACTATCAGACACTATAAGAGACTATCAGACACTATAAGAGTCTATTAGAGACTATTAGACACTATAAGAGACTATTAGAGACTATCAGACACTATAAGAGACTATCAGAAACTATTAGAGACTATCAGAGACTATCAGACACTATTAGAGACTATCAGACACTATAAGAGACTATCAGACACTATAAGAGACTATTAGAGACTATCAGACACTATAAGAGACTATCAGACACCTTAAGAGACTATAAGAGACTATCAGACACTATAAGAGACTATAAGAGACTATCAGACACTATAAGAGACTATCAGAGACTATAAGAGACTATCAGACACTATTAGAGACTTTCAGACACTATAAGAGACTATCAGACACTATAAGAGACTATCAGACACTATTAGAGACTATCAGAGACTATCAGACACTATTAGAGACTATCAGACACTATAAGAGACTATCAGACACTATAAGAGACTATTAGAGACTATCAGACACTATAAGAGACTATCAGACACCATAAGAGACTATAAGAGACTATCAGACACTATAAGAGACTATTAGAGACTATCAGACACTATAAGAGACTATCAGACACTATAAGAGACTATCAGAGACTATCAGACACTATAAGAGACTATCAGACACGATAAGAGACTATCAGACACTATTAGAGACTATCAGACACCATTAGAGACTATCAGACACTATAAGAGACTATTAGAGACTATCAGACACTATAAGAGACTATAAGAGACTATAAGAGACTATCAGACACTATAAGAGACTATAAGAGACTATCAGATACTATTAGAGACTATTAGAGACTATCAGACACTATAAGAGACTATTAGACACTATCAGACACTATTAGAGACTATCAGACACTATAAGAGACTATAAGAGACTATCAGACACGATAAGAGACTATAAGAGACTATCAGACACTATAAGAGACTATCAGACACGATAAGAGACTATAAGAGACTATCAGACACTATAAGAGACTATAAGTGACTATCAGACACTATAAGACACTATTAGAGACTATCAGACACTATAAGAGACTATAAGAGACTATCAGACACGATAAGAGACTATCAGAGACTATCAGACACTATAAGAGACTATAAGAGACTATCAGACACTATAAGAGACTATAAGAGACTATCAGACACTATTAGAGACTATCAGACACTATAAGAGACTATCAGACACTATTAGAGACTATCAGAGACTATAAGAGACTATCAGACACTATAAGAGACTATAAGAGACTATCAGACACTATTAGAGACTATCAGACACTATAAGAGACTATTAGAGACTACCAGAGACTATCAGACACTATAAGAGACTATCAGACACTATTTGAGACTATCAGAGACTATCAGAGACTATAAGAGACTATCAGAGACTATTAGAGACTATCAGACACTATAAGAGACTATCAGACACTATTAGAGACTATCAGACACTATAAGAGACTATTAGAGACTATTAGAGACTATCAGACACTATAAGAGACTATCAGACACTATTAGAGACTATCAGACACTATCAGAGACTATCAGACACTATTAGAGACTATCAGACACTATAAGAGACTATAAGAGACTATCAGAGACTATAAGAGACTATCAGACACTATAAGAGACTATCAGACACTATTAGAGACTATCAGAGACTATCAGAGACTATAAGAGACTATCAGACACTATAAGAGACTATCAGACACTATTAGAGACTATCAGACACTATCAGAGACTATCAGACACTATTAGAGACTATCAGACACTATAAGAGACTATAAGAGACTATCAGACACTATAAGAGACTATAAGAGACTATCAGACACTATAAGAGACTATCAGACACTATTAGAGACTATCAGACACTATCAGAGACTATAAGAGACTATCAGACACTATAAGAGACTATCAGACACTATAAGAGACTATAAGAGACTATCAGACACTATTAGAAACTATCAGACACTATAAGAGACTATTAGAGACTATCAGAGACTATAAGAGACTATCAGACACTATAAGAGACTATAAGAGACTATCAGACACTATTAGAGACTATCAGACACTATAAGAGACTATTAGAGACTATCAGAGACTATAAGATACTATCAGACACTATAAGAGACTATCAGACACTATAAGAGACTATAAGAAACTATAAGAGACTATCAGACACTATAAGAGACTATAAGAAACTATAAGAGCCTATCAGACACTATAAGAGACTATCAGACACTATTAGAGACTATTAGAGACTATCAGACACTATAAGAGACTATCAGACACTATAAGAGACTATCAGACACTATAAGAGACTATAAGAGACTATCAGACACTATAAGAGACTATCAGACACTATTAGAGACTATCAGACACTATAAGAGACTATCAGACACTATTAGAGACTATCAGACACTATAAGAGACTATCAGACACTATAAGAGACTATAAGACACTATTAGAGACTATCAGACACTATAAGAGACTATCAGACACTATAAGAGACTATAAGACACAATTAGAGACTATCAGACACTATAAGAGACTATCAGACACTATAAGAGACTATCAGACACTATTAGAGACTATAAGAGACTATCAGACACTATAAGAGACTATAAGAGACTATCAGACACTATTAGAGACTATCAGACACTATAAGAGACTATCAGACACTATTAGAGACTATCAGACACTATTAGAGACTATAAGAGACTATCAGACACTATAAGAGACTATAAGAGACTATCAGACACTATAAAGACTATCAGACACTATTAGAGACTATCAGACACTATAAGAGACTATCAGACACTATTAGAGACTATCAGAGACTATAGAGACTATCAGACACTATAAGAGACTATAAGAGACTATCAGACACTATTAGAGACTATCAGAGACTATAAGAGACTATCAGACACTATAGAGACTATCAGACACTATTAGAGACTATCAGAGACTATAAGAGACTATCAGACACTATAAGAGACTATCAGACACTATTAGAGACTATCAGACACTATCAGAGACTATCAGACACTATTAGAGACTATCAGACACTATAAGAGACTATAAGAGACTATCAGACACTATAAGAGACTATCAGACACTATTAGAGACTATAAGAGACTATCAGACACTATTAGAGACTATCAGACACTATAAGAGACTATAAGAGACTATCAGACACTATAAGAGACTATAAGAGATATCAGAGACTATAAGAGACTATCAGACACTATAAGAGACTATCAGACACTATTAGAGACTATCAGAGACTATCAGAGACTATAAGAGACTATCAGACACTATAAGAGACTATCAGACACTATCAGACACTATCAGAGACTATCAGACACTATTAGAGACTATCAGACACTATAAGAGACTATAAGAGACTATCAGACACTATAAGAGACTATCAGACACTATAAGAGACTATCAGACACTATAAGAGACTATAAGAGACTATCAGACACTATCAGACTATAAGAGACTATCAGACACTATAAGAGACTATCAGAGACTATCAGACACTATAAGAGACTATCAGACACTATAAGAGACTATAAGAGACTATCAGACACTATCAGAGACTATCAGACACTATCAGAGACTATCAGACACTATTAGAGACTATCAGACACTATAAGAGACTATAAGAGACTATCAGACACTATAAGAGACTATCAGAGACTATCAGACACTATTAGAGACTATCAGACACTATCAGAGACTATCAGACACTATAAGAGACTATCAGACACTATCAGATACTATCAGACACTATTAGAGACTATCAGACACTATCAGACACTATAAGAGACTATCAGAGACTATCAGACACTATCAGACACTATAAGAGACTATCAGAGACTATAAGACTATCAGACACTATTAGAGACTATCAGAGACTATAAGAGACTATCAGACACTATCAGAGACTATAAGAGACTATCAGACACTATCAGAGACTATCAGACACTATTAGAGACTATCAGCCACTATAAGAGACTATAAGAGACTATCAGACACTATAAGAGACTATCAGACACTATAAGAGACTATCAGACACTATAAGAGACTATCAGACACTATTAGAGACTATCAGAGACTATCAGACACTATAAGAGACTATCAGACACTATCAGAGACTATCAGACACTATTAGAGCCTATCAGACACTATAAGAGACTATCAGACCTATCAGACTATCAGACACTATAAGAGACTATCAGACACTATAAGAGACTATCAGACACTATCAGAGACTCTCAGACACTATTAGAGACTATCAGACACTATAAGAGACTATAAGAGACTATCAGACACTATAAGAGACTATCAGACACTATTAGAGACTATTAGAGACTATCAGACACTATAAGAGACTATCAGACACTATAAGAGACTATCAGACACTATAAGAGACTATAAGAGACTATAAGAGACTATCAGACACTATAAGAGACTATCAGACACTATTAGAGACTATCAGACACTATAAGAGACTATCAGACACTATTAGAGACTATCAGACACTATAAGAGACTATCA
>JAPTMU010000024.1:3841374-3862729 GCA_028583405.1 Pogonophryne albipinna | reverse complement strand
CTGAGAGCAGTATGAACAGTGTGTATTAATACACTAGATATCAGCCTGAGAGCAGTATGAACAGTGTGTATTAATACACTAGATATCAGCCTGTGAGCAGTATGAACAGTGTGTATTAATACACTAGATATCAGCCTGAGCAGTATGAACAGTGTGTATTAATACACTAGATATCAGCCTGAGAGCAGTATGAACAGTGTGTATTAATACACTAGATATCAGCCTGAGAGCAGTATGAACAGTGTGTATTAATACACTAGATATCAGCCTGAGCAGTATGAACAGTGTGTATTAATACACTAGATATCAGCCTGAGAGCAGTATGCAGTGTGTATTAATACACTAGATATCAGCCTGAGAGCAGTATGAACAGTGTGTATTAATACACTAGATATCAGCCTGAGAGCAGTATGAACAGTGTGTATTAATACACTAGATATCAGCCTGAGAGCAGTATGAACAGTGTGTATTAATACACTAGATATCAGCCCTGAGAGCAGTATGAACAGTGTGTATTAATACACTAGATATCAGCCTGAGAGCAGTATGAACAGTGTGTATTAATACACTAGATATCAGCCTGTGAGCAGTATGAACAGTGTGTATTAATACACTAGATATCAGCCTGAGCAGTATGAACAGTGTGTATTAATACACTAGATATCAGCCTGTGAGCAGTATGAACAGTGTGTATTAATACACTAGATATCAGCCTGAGAGCAGTATGAACAGTGTGTATTAATACACTAGATATCAGCCTGTGAGCAGTATGAACAGTGTGTATTAATACACTAGATATCAGCCTGAGCAGTATGAACAGTGTGTATTAATACACTAGATATCAGCCTGAGAGCAGTATGAACAGTGTGTATTAATACACTAGATACACAGCCTGAGAGCAGTATGAACAGTGTGTATTAATACACTAGATATCAGCCTGAGAGCAGTATGAACAGTGTGTATTAATACACTAGATATCAGCCTGAGAGCAGTATGAACAGTGTGTATTAATACACTAGATATCAGCCTGAGCAGTATGAACAGTGTGTATTAATACACTAGATATCAGCCTGAGAGCAGTATGAACAGTGTGTATTAATACACTAGATATCAGCCTGAGAGCAGTATGAACAGTGTGTATTAATACACTAGATATCAGCCTGAGAGCAGTATGAACAGTGTGTATTAATACACTAGATATCAGCCTGAGAGCAGTATGAACAGTGTGTATTAATACACTAGATATCAGCCTGAGAGCAGTATGAACAGTGTGTATTAATACACTAGATATCAGCCTGAGAGCAGTATGAACAGTGTGTATTAATACACTAGATATCAGCCTGTGAGCAGTATGAACAGTGTGTATTAATACACTAGATATCAGCCTGAGAGCAGTATGAACAGTGTATATTAATACACTAGATATCAGCCTGAGAGCAGTATGAACAGTGTATATTAATACACTAGATATCAGCCTGAGCAGTATGAACAGTGTGTATTAATACACTAGATATCAGCCTGAGAGCAGTATGAACAGTGTATATTAATACACTAGATATCAGCCTGTGAGCAGTATGAACAGTGTGTATTAATACACTAGATATCAGCCTGTGAGCAGTATGAACAGTGTGTATTAATACACTAGATATCAGCCTGAGAGCAGTATGAACAGTGTGTATTAATACACTAGATATCAGCCTGAGAGCAGTATGAACAGTGTGTATTAATACACTAGATATCAGCCTGAGAGCAGTATGAACAGTGTGTATTAATACACTAGATATCAGCCTGAGAGCAGTATGAACAGTGTGTATTAATACACTAGATATCAGCCTGTGAGCAGTATGAACAGTGTGTATTAATACACTAGATATCAGCCTGAGAGCAGTATGAACAGTGTGTATTAATACACTAGATATCAGCCTGAGAGCAGTATGAACAGTGTATATTAATACACTAGATATCAGCCTGTGAGCAGTATGAACAGTGTGTATTAATACACTAGATATCAGCCTGTGAGCAGTATGAACAGTGTGTATATTAATACACTAGATATCAGCCTGTGAGCAGTATGAACAGTGTGTATTAATATAATAAGATATATAAAGTATGAAAACGGTAAGCAGTGCAAGTATAGTATAAAATATATAGATATTAATTTCATGATGATAAACATTGTGGAAGCCCCTCCCCCCTCCTCCCTCTTGGACCCCCCAAAGCCCCTTCCCCTCTCCTCCTGGACCCCCCCAAAGCCCCTTCCCCCTCCTCCCTTCTGTCAAGCGACTTTGTTAACCACTTTGAAAAAAAGGTTGATGATATTCGCTCTTCTTTTTCTGACTCACCTTTACTCACCACTGGGTCACCAGACCCTCCTTTCACCCCACACTGACCTCCTTTTCCCCCTCTCTCCAAGTGAGGTTCTTACCCTCATTACCTCTGCCCGCCCTACCACCTGTCCTCTGGACCCTATCCCTTCAAACCTCCTTCAGACTATCGCTCCTGATATTCTACCGTTTCTCACCCATTTCATCAACACTTCTCTAACTTCTGGTCACTTTCCAAACAGTCTCAAGGAGGCAAGAGTAAACCCTCTCCTAAAGAAACCCACTCTCAACCCGTCTGATGTTATAAACTACAGGCCTGTCTCTCTCCTCCCGTTCCTGTCTAAAACACTTGAACGCGCTGTCTTTAAACAACTCTCCTGTTATCTCCATCAGAACAACCTTCTGGATCCGCACCAGTCTGGTTTCAAGGCAGGTCACTCCACAGAAACTGCCCTCCTTGCTGTCACTGAGGAACTGCACACTGCTAAAGCAGCCTCCCTCTCCTCTGTCATCATCCTGTTGGACCTGTCTGCTGCATTCGACACGGTGAACCATCAGATCCTCCTTCGCACTCTCCAAGAACTTGGAGTTTCAGGCTCTGCACTTTCCCTCCTCACCTCATACCTCAAAGACCGCACCTACAGGGTTACTTGGAGAGGGTCCGAGTCCGACCCTTGTCAATTAACTACAGGGGTCCCTCAGGGCTCTGTTCTTGGTCCCCTCCTCTTCTCCTTGTACACAAACTCGCTCGGATCTGTCATTAGCCCGCATGGTTTTTCATACCACTGCTACGCTGACGACACCCAATTAATTCTGTCCTTTCCCCGCTCAGAGACCCAGGTCGTCGCACGCATCTCTGCTTGTCTAGCTGACATCTCTCAGTGGATGTCTGCTCATCACCTCAAGCTCAACCTTGACAAGACTGAACTGCTTTTCCTTCCGGGAAAAGATTGTCCCACTCTTGACCTAACAATCAACATCGGCACCTCTGTTGTTTCCCCGACTCAGACTGCAAGGAATCTGGGTGTGACCTAGATAACAACCTGTCCTTCACTGCAAACATCGCTGCTACAACCCGTGCTGCAGATACACGCTTTACAACATCAGGAGGATACGTCCCCAGCTGACCCAGAAAGCGACGCAGGTTCTGGTCCAGGCTCTCGTCATCTCACGCCTAGACTACTGCAACTCCCTCCTGGCTGGTCTACCTGCATGTGCCATCCGACCTCTGCAGCTCATCCAGAATGCAGCGGCTCGTCTGGTCTTCAACCTTCCTAAATTCTCCCACACCACGCCGCTCCTCCGCTCCCTCCACTGGCTTCCGGTAACTGCTAGAATCCACTTCAAGACAATGGTACTTGCGTACCATGCTGCGAATGGATCTGGCCCTTCCTACATCCAGGACATGGTTAAACCGTACACCCCAGCACGTGCACTCCGCTCTGCATCAACCAAACGGCTCGCTGCACCCTCGCTGCGAAGGGGACCCAAGTTCCCATCAGCAAAAACACGTGGGTTTGCTATCCTGGCTCCAAAATGGTGGAATGAGCTCCCCATTGACATCAGGACAGCAGATAGCTTACACACCTTCCAGACTGAAAACTCATCTCTTTCGACTCCACTTCGAGCATAGAACTATTAACAAAGCACTTATATACTAATAAAGGACTGGCTTACTAAAGCCAGTTGAGTAGCACTTGAAATGTTTGCTCTATGAAACCTGATGTACTTATATGATTCTGTTTTCTTCAAGTTGTGTCTTTTGGTCGAACGCACTTATTGTAAGTCGCTTTGGATAAAAGCGTCAGCTAAATGCAATGTAATGTAATAATGTAATGTAATGTAATGATGAAAATGGGAATGGATGTGGCGACGTAAAACTGACACAAAACAACAACAAACTTTTGCCGAGCCAATGGGAGAGCTTCATCAGCAGCACGTGGTAAAAACCACCAATGAGCGCTCAGCTCGAGATACCAGCAAGTCGTTTCCCATCAAGCATTTCGCTTCCGCAGCCCGTGGAGAGGACTGCGCCGCCTCGCCGCGCCTCGCTCTCAAGGCTGCGGGCGTCTTTGTCCCGCGAGATTTCAACGTCTCATGTAGGCGAGCCTCCAGAGCAAGTCGGCAAAATGACTAACCATCATGCAACGCACTAGCAAGACGTTGATCGAAATTGCGCAGGTCTGCGCAGGTCTCGCTTTTCTCAAACAAGCCTACTGTATTTCCTCCGCACACTGAGCTCTGATTGGTCAGCAGGCGTGGTGCTTTCGCTGAGTTGATCTCTTATCCTGGAACCTATCCTGCTTCGGAGCACAGACTAGGTTCCAGGATAAGTCACCATGGAGATCTAGCCCGCTAAAAAGAGAACCAGCGTCGTAGGACCGGAAACCCCAAGTTTTCCTTGAAGTCAGCCGCTAAGAGAACATCCGGCTTCGTAGTACAGGCCTCTGGACGACCTTGTTCTGTGTGTCTGTGTGTGTGTGTGTGTGTGTGTGTGTGTGTGTGTGTGTGTGTGTGTGTGTGTGTGAGTGTGTGTGTGTGTGAGTGTGTGTGTGTGAGTGTGTGTGAGAGTGTGTGTCTGTGTGTGTGTGTGTGTGTGTGTGTGTGTGTGTGTGTGTGTGTGTGTGTGTGTGTGTGTGTGTGTGTGTGTGAGAGAAGAGTGTGTGTGAGAGTGTGTGTGAGTGTGTGAGTGTATGTGAGTGAGAGAGAGCGTGAGTGTGTGTGAGAGTGTGTTTGTGTGTGTGCGTGTGAGTGTGTGTGTGTGTGTGTGTGTGTGAGTGTGTGTCAGAGAGAGCGTGTGTGTGTGTGTGAGAGTGTGTGTGAGTGTGAGAGTGTGTGTGTGAGAGTGTGTGTGTGAGAGAGTGTGTGTGAGTGTGTGTGTGTGAGTGTATGTGAGAGAGAGCGTGAGTGTGTGTGAGAGTGAGTGTGTGTGTGTGAGTGTGTGTGTGTGTGTGTGTGTGTGAGAGTGTGTGTGTGAGAGTGTGTGTGTGTGTGAGAGTGTGTGTGTGTGAGTGTGTGAGTGTGTGTCAGAGAGAGCGTGTGTGTGTGTCCTACTTTCTGAGCTGTCCTCTTTATGGAGCTGTTTGTCCTTAATTCATGTGAAATAGATTTTAAAACATGTTTCTCTTTGAGGCAGTGAACTATTTTAATGTTGGTCACACATGATACTAATACATTTTAAATCTATACCGTATTTGAGCTCAACTTAAACTCAAATGAGTGTTTCCATTAGATTTTACTTTGTACAGTTAGGGTGCTGCAGGGTTAGGGTTAGGGTTAGGGGTTAGGGTGCTGCAGGGTTAGGGGTTAGGGTGCTGCAGGGTTAGGGTTAGGGTTAGGGGTTAGGGTGCTGCTGCAGGGTTAGGGTTAGGGTTAGGGGTTAGGGTGCTGCAGGGTTAGGGTTAGGGGTTAGGGTGCTGCAGGGTTAGGGTTAGGGGTTAGGGTGCTGCAGGGTTAGGGTTATTTGAATGTAAACGATGTGTTTGTGTCTGCAGGAGCCTATGGAGTCGTTCTGAAGTGCCGACACAAGGTAAGACCTCACACATGATCACTTTGTGGTATCTGCATATGGACGGGTTCGTGGGCCCTGGTTTGGTCTGCAGCTGGTTTGGTCCGGACGGTGCGGTGCTCAGTTCCGTCAACCAATTCTTCATTTAAATAGAGATGCAGATTGCACCGGGCTGCAGAGCGTTACGTTGTCCCTGTAATATATCAGTTTGATGTTAGCATGGAGCATCAGGGAGTCAGAGAGCTGCAGCTGATGAAGTGTGTGTGTGTGTGTGTGTGTGTATTCAGGACGTTGGTCTTGCTTCCGCTCCTCCCTCTCTTAATTACCAAGCCTTCCTGCATCATTATGAGATGATCAGTTAAAGGCTTTCTGCCCACGCTCATCAGCAGGAAACTTCCAACAGGAGCTCTGCATGTGTCGGGGGAACTCTATACCTATAAACACACACTTTACATTAAACATTTAATTCAAGCAAACTGAAAACATACGCACATGAAAACACACAAGATGCTGTGAGGCGGACGAGAGAAGAAAAACAATTAAAACACAGTTTAATAAAACGATTATCAAACAGGAGCAAAAGCTCTCACACCATCGCACCGCCATGAAGATACGCTTTAAAGGGCTACCTCACCACACACACACACACACACACACACACACACACACACACACACACACACACACACACACACACACACACACACACACACACACACACACACACACAGAGCTGCAGCTGTGTGACGCTGGGTGTATTTTAAGGGATAATCACCATGTAGGGCAAATATAGAAAGCAGTGTGCATCCATTCATTTCTCCATGAGAATCTGAATGTGTTTCTGATGTCACACACACACACACACAGTTATAGCGACATCGTCTTTTGTGGCGAGGGATGCGTTTCCATGGAAATGGCATATGATGAAACCCCATAATTTACGTAGAGCTGTTGAGGGCTGGGACCGTAACCATTACCTGAAGTGTGGTGCTGTTTTGACCCTTTTCATAGGCGTTACGACAACATCGTGTATTTATGGCGAGGAATGCGTTTCCATGGCAACAGCCTATGGTGGGATCTCAGATTTGAAGTAGAGCTGTTGAGGCATGGACCGGTGATATGCAAGCGAAGTTTGGGGGACGATCGGGACCGTATCCATTGGAGTTACAGCGACATCGTGTCTTCACAGGTCTCACTAAAAAATCTATTAGAAAGCTGCAGCTGATTCAGAACGCCGCTGCTCGAGTCCTCACTAACACTAAGAAAGTGGATCACATCACTCCTGTTCTGAAGTCTTTACACTGGCTTCCTGTGTGTCAAAGAATAGATTTCTAAATACTGCTTGCTGGTTTTATAAAGCACTGATGGTTTAGGCCCAAAATACATTTGTGACCTCCTGCTAAATGATGAACCATCCAGATCTCTCAGGTCTTCAGGGACTGGTCAGCTTTCTGTCCCCAGAGTCAGAACTAAACCTGGAGAAGCAGCGTTCAGTTATTATGCTCCAAATATCTGGAACAAACTCCCAGAAACCTGCAGGTCCGCTGCACTCTGACTACTTTTAAATCCAGCAAGAAGACTTTGCTTTTTGTCGCTGCTTTTAATTGAACTATTCACATCTTAGACTGCACTGTAACTTTTATCCATGTATCTTTTCTTTTAATGTTTATTTTATTAGCTTTCTTTTAATGACTGATTTTAAATGCCATTTTCTTAATGTCTTTTCATTTTTTGTAAAGCACTTTAAATTGCCTTGTGTTGAAAAGTGCTATATAAATAAACTTGCCTTGCCTTATGTCGAGGGATGCGTTTTCCATGGAAACGGCATATGATGACACCCCCTAATTGACGTAGAGCTGTTGAGGGCTGGACCATTAACCTTTATCTGAAGTCTGCTGCTCTGAGCATGTCAGGTGGAGTGATGACATCATCGTGTTCCATGACACAGGTGTTTCTATTTGAGCTAACGAGGTGTGCAGAGATCACAGGTTTCCATGGTGATGTTGCAGTAATCTGTGAGAGGAAAGCATTTTCCTTGTTCTGAATGAGAGATGACCTCTTACATGTGAACGTTTTGTTGAAGAAACCGTAACAGATATCGGTGAAATTTCAAAGCGTGAAGCATGTCCAAGGAAGTTGAGTATCTGAAGTGTAATTTTTGTGTAGTTTTGGGTTAATAATGTGGCCTTTTTGGCAGTTTAACTAAAGATGTGCGGACTGCTGCTGTGAGGAAATATACTGCCTGAACTTACAATGGGGTTTAATGGAGGCATGTTGAAAGTTTTTGTCACTTCATGCCCTCAAGAGGCATTTTGTTTCATTATTTTGCTTAATCTTTTTTTTATCTTTCAAGCTACGAGATGTTTTCCTACGTTTGTCATGAAGAACGATGTCTCAGGAATGTAGAGTTTGGGAATTATGGCAGTTTTAAAAGAAAATATGAAGGCAAAATTAAATCTGTCCTCCACTCTAGCTGTGACATCACACACTCTAAAATGTGAAGAAAACCTCTAAAAACCAAGGTCTGAACAATGTTTAATATCTCTAAAAGTAAGAATCAGATTTAAAAGTTATACGAATAATGTCAGAAAGATGTGTAACATTTTAAAGTTGGAATGATGTTTCTGAGTGAAAAGTATGAATGACAGTTAGCAGTTGAAGTCGCATGAAGGGTTTGTTGAAGTCTGAAGAGTTTCTCCATTGACTTCAATGTCAAAAATGTGATGCATTATGGGATGTATCTCTGGAATTATGAAAGTTATGAATGAGAAAAGTAATAGCCATCGATTCCCGACCGAGCTGAACGTTTTGATGTTTGAACGGAGTTTCTGCGATGTTCAATGCGGGAGGAGAAGAGGGCCAAAATAACCCGGCGGAATAATAAAGAATTTCGTGCGTAGCAGAACGGATGGTGGGAATGCTGCGTCAGAATTCCCACTAAATAACAACAGAATAAGGTGTGTGTTTCATAATGAGTGTGTGTTGTGGAGCTAACTGTTAGCATCTCTGTTAGCGGGCAGAGAAGCAAGCTGTCAGACTTTGAGAGGCTTTCTGGTTCATGGTTTTATTAAAAAGTCGACAGCAGAATGATGGTTCCTCTGTGACGGAGAGGGGGGGGTTAACCCGGGTTAGAGAAGGAGCTGCTTCTGTAACTCGGGTTTAAGTGTTTCTGAATGTGGGGCTCACTTTCTGTTTATTTTCATATTTATTAATATAATAATAATAATGACTCCTAACAGTGGCTTCATCAGAAATCAGTGAAACTGTTCAAACCGCTCTGATCTAAATCCTGATCAGACTCGGGACTGTGGGAACATTTGAGAGAGAGTACACAGAGCTGTGAGAGTGTTTATTTAATATTTAACAACACACACACACACACACACACACACACACACACACACACACACGCTCTCAGCAGTTCCAGTGTAGGCCAGATTCCTCTCTGATTTCTGCAGGTTGATGATAAACTCAGGCAGTAACAGATCGAGTATCCTGATCACATGATGTCTCCTGTTGTTAGCGTGTGAGCAGCAACATATGATGCACATGCTAACACGCTAATAGGAAGACATGCTGTGGAGGAGGGGTGTACCTGGCAGCTGAAGTTGGCACTGTGTTGGTTTTCCTGGCCTGGTGAGGGTCCCTGAACGCCTCATGGCTGCAGACAGATGATAGCAGAGTCAGTGAGCGTGGATCTGAGACATGGATAAAGATCAAACTGCAGCTGATCTTGAGTCAGATCTTCAGGAATAATGTTCCTTACATGGATTAAAGATCGCAGACTGAAAAGGTCGCAGTAGAGATTCAACCTGGTCGAGATAGACTCTAAGATAAGTTGATATATAGTCAGAGAGCTGCAGTAATTGAATGCTTTATTAAAGAGTCCTCTTCTGCTGATGTTCAGGTGTATATCAGTATGTAGTGTCTCTACTTTAAAGAGTCCTCTCCTGCTGATGTTCAGGTGTATATCAGTATGTAGTGTCTCTACTTTAAAGAGTCCTCTCCTGCTGATGTTCAGGTGTATATCAGTATGTAGTGTCTCTACTTTAAAGAGTCCTCTCCTGCTGATGTTCAGGTGTATATCAGTATGTAGTGTCTCTACTTTAAAGAGTCCTCTCCTGCTGATGTTCAGGTGTATATCAGTATGTAGTGTCTCTACTTTAAAGAGTCCTCTCCTGCTGATGTTCAGGTGTATATCAGTATGTAGTGTCTCTACTTCAAAGAGTCCTCTCCTGCTGATGTTCAGGTGTATATCAGTCTGTACTGTCTCTACTTTAAAGAGTCCTCTCCTGCTGATGTTCAGGTGTATATCAGTATGTAGTGTCTCTACTTTAAAGAGTCCTCTCCTGCTGATGTTCAGGTGTATATCAGTATGTGGTGTCTCTACTTTAAAGAGTCCTCTCCTGCTGATGTTCAGGTCTATATCAGTCTGTACTGTCTCTACTTTAAAGAGTCCTCTCCTGCTGATGTTCAGGTGTATATCAGTATGTGGTGTCTCTACTTTAAAGAGTCCTCTCCTGCTGATGTTCAGGTCTATATCAGTCTGTACTGTCTCTACTTTAAAGAGTCCTCTCCTGCTGATGTTCAGGTGTATATCAGTATGTAGTGTCTCTACTTTAAAGAGTCCTCTCCTGCTGATGTTCAGTTGTATATCAGTATGTAGTGTCTCTACTTTAAAGAGTCCTCTCCTGCTGATGTTCAGGTGTATATCAGTATGTAGTGTCTCTACTTTAAAGAGTCCTCTCCTGCTGATGTTCAGGTGTATATCAGTATGTAGTGTCTCTACTTTAAAGAGTCCTCTCCTGCTGATGTTCAGGTGTATATCAGTATGTAGTGTCTCTACTTTAAAGAGTCCTCTCCTGCTGATGTTCAGGTGTATATCAGTATGTAGTGTCTCTACTTTAAAGAGTCCTCTCCTGCTGATGTTCAGGTGTATATCAGTATGTAGTGTCTCTACTTTAAAGAGTCCTCTCCTGCTGATGTTCAGGTGTATATCAGTATGTAGTGTCTCTACTTTAAAGAGTCCTCTCCTGCTGATGTTCAGGTGTATATCAGTATGTAGTGTCTCTACTTCAAAGAGTCCTCTCCTGCTGATGTTCAGGTGTATATCAGTCTGTACTGTCTCTACTTTAAAGAGTCCTCTCCTGCTGATGTTCAGGTGTATATCAGTATGTAGTGTCTCTACTTTAAAGAGTCCTCTCCTGCTGATGTTCAGGTGTATATCAGTATGTGGTGTCTCTACTTTAAAGAGTCCTCTCCTGCTGATGTTCAGGTCTATATCAGTCTGTACTGTCTCTACTTTAAAGAGTCCTCTCCTGCTGATGTTCAGGTGTATATCAGTATGTAGTGTCTCTACTTTAAAGAGTCCTCTCCTGCTGATGTTCAGTTGTATATCAGTATGTAGTGTCTCTACTTTAAAGAGTCCTCTCCTGCTGATGTTCAGGTGTATATCAGTATGGAGTGTCTCTACTTTAAAGAGTCCTCTCCTGCTGATGTTCAGGTGTATATCAGTATGTAGTGTCTCTACTTTAAAGAGTCCCCTCCTGCTGATGTTCAGATGTACATCAGTATGTGGTGTCTCTACTTTAAAGAGTCCTCAGGTGTATGTCAGTATGCAGTGTCTCTACTTTAAAGAGTCCTCTCCTGCTGATGTTCAGGTGTATATCAGTATGTAGTGTCTCTACTTTAAAGAGTCCTCTCCTGCTGATGTTCAGGTGTATATCAGTATGTAGTGTCTCGACTTTAAAGAGTCCTCTCCTGCTGATGTTCAGGTGTATATCAGTATGTAGTGTCTCTACTTTAAAGAGTCCTCTCCTGCTGATGTTCAGGTGTATATCAGTATGTAGTGTCTCTACTTTAAAGAGTCCTCTCCTGCTGATGTAAAGGTGTATATCAGTATGTAGTGACTCTACTTTAAAGAGTCCTCTCCTGCTGATGTTCAGGTGTATATCAGGATGTAGTGTCTCTACTTTAAAGAGTCCTCTCCTGCTGATGTTCAGGTGTATATCAGTATGTAGTGTCTCTACTTTAAAGAGTCCTCTCCTGCTGATGTTCAGGTGTATATCAGTATGTAGTGTCTCTACTTTAAAGAGTCCTCTCCTGCTGATGTTCAGGTGTATATCAGTATGTAGTGTTTCCACTTTAAAGAGTCCTCTCCTGCTGATGTTCAGGTGTATATCAGTATATAGTGTCTCTACTTTAAAGAGTCCTCTCCTGCTGATGTTCAGGTGTATATCAGTCTGTACTGTCTCTACTTTAAAGAGTCCTCTCCTGCTGATGTTCAGGTGTATATCAGTATGTAGTGTCTCTACTTTAAAGAGTCGTCCCCTGCTGATGTTCAGGTGTATATCAGTATGTGGTGTCTCTACTTTAAAGAGTCCTCTCCTGCTGATGTTCAGGTGTATATCAGTATGTAGTGTCTCTACTTTAAAGAGTCCTCTCCTGCTGATGTTCAGGTGTATATCAGTATGTAGTGTTTCCACTTTAAAGAGTCCTCTCCTGCTGATGTTCAGGTGTATATCAGTATATAGTGTCTCTACTTTAAAGAGTCCTCTCCTGCTGATGTTCAGGTGTATATCAGTATGTAGTGTCTCTACTTTAAAGAGTCCTCTCCTGCTGATGTTCAGGTGTATATCAGTATGTAGTGTCTCTACTTTAAAGAGTCCTCTCCTGCTGATGTTCAGGTGTATATCAGTATGTAGTGTCTCTACTTTAAAGAGTCCTCTCCTGCTGATGTTCAGGTGTATATCAGTATGTAGTGTCTCTACTTTAAAGAGTCCTCTCCTGCTGATGTTCAGGTGTATATCAGTATGTAGTGTCTCTACTTTAAAGAGTCCTCTCCTGCTGTATGTTCAGGTGTATATCAGTATGTAGTGTCTCTACTTTAAAGAGTCCCTCTCCTGCTGATGTTCAGGTGTATATCAGTATGTAGTGTCTCTACTTTAAAGAGTCCTCTCCTGCTGATGTTCAGGTGTATATCCGTATGTAGTGTCTCTACTTTAAAGAGTCCTCTCCTGCTGATGTTCAGGTGTATATCAGTATGTAGTGTCTCTACTTTAAAGAGTCCTCTCCTGCTGATGTTCAGGTGTATATCAGTATGTAGTGTCCTCTACTTTAAAGAGTCCTCTCCTGCTGATGTTCAGGTGTATATCAGTATGTAGTGTCTCTACTTTAAAGAGTCCTCTCCTGCTGATGTATCAGGTGTATATCAGTATGTAGTGTCTCTACTTTAAAGAGTCCTCTCCTGCTGATGTTCAGGTGTATATCAGTATGTAGTGTCTTCTACTTTAAAGAGTCCTCTCCTGCTGATGTTCAGGTGTATATCAGTATGTAGTGTCTCTACTTTAAAGAGTCCTCTCCTGCTGATGTTCAGGTGTATATCAGTATGTAGTGTCTCTACTTTAAAGAGTCCTCTCCTGCTGATGTTCAGGTGTATATCAGTATGTAGTGTCTCTACTTTAAAGAGTCCTCTCCTGCTGATGTTCAGGTGTATATCAGTATGTAGTGTCTCTACTTTAAAGAGTCCTCTCCTGCTGATGTTCAGGTGTATATCAGTATGTAGTGTCTCTACTTTAAAGAGTCCTCTCCTGCTGATGTTCAGGTGTATATCAGTATGTAGTGTCTCTACTTTAAAGAGTCCTCTCCTGCTGATGTTCAGGTGTATATCAGTATGTAGTGTCTCTACTTTAAAGAGTCCTCTCCTGCTGATGTTCAGGTGTATATCAGTATGTATTGTCTCTACTTTAAAGAGTCCTCTCCTGCTGATGTTCAGGTGTATATCAGTATGTAGTGTCTCTACTTTAAAGAGTCCTCTCCTGCTGATGTTCAGGTGTATATCAGTATGTAGTGTCTCTACTTTAAAGAGGTCCTCTCCTGCTGATGTCAGGTGTATATCAGTATGTAGTGTCTCTACTTTAAAGAGTCCTCTCCTGCTGATGTTCAGGTGTATATCAGTATGTAGTGTCTCTACTTTAAAGAGTCCTCTCCTGCTGATGTTCAGGTGTATATCAGTATGTAGGTCTCTACTTAAAGAGGTTCCTCTCCTGCTGATGTTCACGGTGTATATCAGTATGTAGTGTCTCTACTTTAAAGATGTCCATCTCCTGCTGATGTTCAGGTGTAATCAGTATGTAGGTCTCTACTTTAAAGAGTCCTCTCCTGCTGATGTTCAGGTGTATATCAGTATGTAGTGGTCTCTACTTTAAGAGTCCTCTTCCTGCTGATGTTCAGGTGATATCAGTATGTAGTGTCTCTACTTTTAAAGAGTCCTCTCTCCTGCTGATGTTCAGGTGTATATCAGTATGTAGTGTCTCTACTTTAAAGAGTCCTCTCCTGCTGATGTTCAGGTGTATATCAGTATGTATTGTCTCTACTTTAAAGAGTCCTCTCCTGCTGATGTCAGGTGTATATCAGTATGTAGTGTCTCTACTTTAAAGAGTCCTCTCCTGCTGATGTTCAGGTGTATATCAGTATGTAGTGTCTCTACTTTAAAGAGTCCTCTCCTGCTGATGTTCAGGTGTATATCAGTATGTAGTGTCTCTACTTTAAAGAGTCCCTCTCCTGCTGATGTTCAGGTGTATATCAGTATGTAGTGTCTCTACTTTAAAGAGTCCTCTCCTGCTGATGTTCAGGTGTATATCAGTATGTAGTGTCTCTACTTTAAAGAGTCCTCTCCTGCTGATGTTCAGGTGTATATCAGTATGTAGTGTCTCTACTTTAAAGAGTCCTCTCCTGCTGATGTTCAGGTGTATATCAGTATGTAGTGTCTCTACTTTAAAGAGTCCTCTCCTGCTGATGTTCAGGTGTATATCAGTATGTAGTGTCTCTACTTTAAAGAGTCCTCTCCTGCTGATGTTCAGGTGTATATCAGTATGTAGTGTCTCTACTTTAAAGAGTCCTCTCCTGCTGATGTTCAGGTGTATATCAGTATGTAGTGTCTCTACTTTAAAGAGTCCTCTCCTGCTGATGTTCAGGTGTATATCAGTATGTAGTGTCTCTACTTTAAAGAGTCCTCTCCTGCTGATGTTCAGGTGTATATCAGTATGTAGTGTCTCTACTTTAAAGAGTCCTCTCCTGCTGATGTTCAGGTGTATATCAGTATGTAGTGTCTCTACTTTAAAGAGTCCTCTCCTGCTGATGTTCAGGTGTATATCAGTATGTAGTGTCTCTACTTTAAAGAGTCCTCTCCTGCTGATGTTCAGGTGTATATCAGTATGTAGTGTCTCTACTTTAAAGAGTCCTCTCCTGCTGATGTTCAGGTGTATATCAGTATGTAGTGTCTCTACTTTAAAGAGTCCTCTCCTGCTGATGTTCAGGTGTATATCAGTATGTAGTGTCTCTACTTTAAAGAGTCCTCTCCTGCTGATGTTCAGGTGTATATCAGTATGTAGTGTCTCTACTTTAAAGAGTCCTCTCCTGCTGATGTTCAGGTGTATATCAGTATGTAGTGTCTCTACTTTAAAGAGTCCTCTTCCTGCTGATGTTCAGGTGTATATCAGTATGTAGTGTCTCTACTTTAAAGAGTCCTCTCCTGCTGATGTTCAGGTGTATATCAGTATGTAGTGTCTCTACTTTAAAGAGTCCTCTCCTGCTGATGTTCAGGTGTATATCAGTATGTAGTGTCTCTACTTTAAAGAGTCCTCTCCTGCTGATGTTCAGGTGTATATCAGTATGTAGTGTCTCTACTTTAAAGAGTCCTCTCCTGCTGATGTTCAGGTGTATATCAGTATGTAGTGTCTCTACTTTAAAGAGTCCTCTCCTGCTGATGTTCAGGTGTATATCAGTATGTAGTGTCTCTACTTTAAAGAGTCCTCTCCTGCTGATGTTCAGGTGTATATCAGTATGTAAGTGTCTCTACTTTAAAGAGTCCTCTCCTGCTGATGTTCAGGTGTATATCAGTATGTAGTGTCTCTACTTTAAAGAGTCCTCTCCTGCTGATGTTCAGGTGTATATCAGTATGTAGTGTCTCTACTTTAAAGAGTCCTCTCCTGCTGATGTTCAGGTGTATATCAGTATGTAGTGTCTCTACTTTAAAGAGTCCTCTCCTGCTGATGTTCAGGTGTATATCAGTATGTAGTGTCTCTACTTTAAAGAGTCCTCTCCTGCTGATGTTCAGGTGTATATCAGTATGTAGTGTCTCTACTTTAAAGAGTCCTCTCCTGCTGATGTTCAGGTGTATATCAGTATGTAGTGTCTCTACTTTAAAGAGTCCTCTCCTGCTGATGTTCAGGTGTATATCAGTATGTAGTGTCTCTACTTTAAAGAGTCCTCCTCCTGCTGATGTTCAGGTGTATATCAGTATGTAGTGTCTCTACTTTAAAGAGTCCTCTCCTGCTGATGTTCAGGTGTATATCAGTATGTAGTGTCTCTACTTTAAAGAGTCCTCTCCTGCTGATGTTCAGGTGTATATCAGTATGTAGTGTCTCTACTTTAAAGAGTCCTCTCCTGCTGATGTTCAGGTGTAATATCAGTATGTAGTGTCTCTACTTTAAAGAGTCCTCTCCTGCTGATGTTCAGGTGTATATCAGTATGTAGTGTCTCTACTTTAAAGAGTCCTCTCCTGCTGATGTTCAGGTGTATATCAGTATGTAGTGTCTCTACTTTAAAGAGTCCTCTCCTGCTGATGTTCAGGTGTATATCAGTATGTAGTGTCTCTACTTTAAAGAGTCCTCTCCTGCTGATGTTCAGGTGTATATCAGTATGTAGTGTCTCTACTTTAAAGAGTCCTCTCCTGCTGATGTTCAGGTGTATATCAGTATGTAGTGTCTCTACTTTAAAGAGTCCTCTCCTGCTGATGTTCAGGTGTATATCAGTATGTAGTGTCTCTACTTTAAAGAGTCCTCTCCTGCTGATGTTCAGGTGTATATCAGTATGTAGTGTCTCTACTTTAAAGAGTCCTCTCCTGCTGATGTTCAGGTGTATATCAGTATGTAGTGTCTCTACTTTAAAGAGTCCGCTCCTGCTGATGTTCAGGTGTATATCAGTATGTAGTGTCTCTACTTTAAAGAGTCCTCTCCTGCTGATGTTCAGGTGTATATCAGTATGTAGTGTCTCTACTTTAAAGAGTCCTCTCCTGCTGATGTTCAGGTGTATATCAGTATGTAGTGTCTCTACTTTAAAGAGTCCTCTCCTGCTGATGTTCAGGTGTATATCAGTATGTAGTGTCTCTACTTTAAAGAGTCCTCTCCTGCTGATGTTCAGGTGTATATCAGTATGTAGTGTCTCTACTTTAAAGAGTCCTCTCCTGCTGATGTTCAGGTGTATATCAGTATGTAGTGTCTCTACTTTAAAGAGTCCTCTCCTGCTGATGTTCAGGTGTATATCAGTATGTAGTGTCTCTACTTTAAAGAGTCCTCTCCTGCTGATGTTCAGGTGTATATCAGTATGTAGTGTCTCTACTTTAAAGAGTCCTCTCCTGCTGATGTTCAGGTGTATATCAGTATGTAGTGTCTCTACTTTAAAGAGTCCTCTCCTGCTGATGTTCAGGTGTATATCAGGTATGTAGTGTCTCTACTTTAAAGAGTCCTCTCCTGCTGATGTTCAGGTGTATATCAGTATGTAGTGTCTCTACTTTAAAGAGTCCTCTCCTGCTGATGTTCAGGTGTATATCAGTATGTAGTGTCTCTACTTTAAAGAGTCCTCTCCTGCTGATGTTCAGGTGTATATCAGTATGTAGTGTCTCTACTTTAAAGAGTCCTCTCCTGCTGATGTTCAGGTGTATATCAGTATGTAGTGTCTCTACTTTAAAGAGTCCTCTCCTGCTGATGTTCAGGTGTATATCAGTATGTAGTGTCTCTACTTTAAAGAGTCCTCTCCTGCTGATGTTCAGGTGTATATCAGTATGTAGTGTCTCTACTTTAAAGAGTCCTCTCCTGCTGATGTTCAGGTGTATATCAGTATGTAGTGTCTCTACTTTAAAGAGTCCTCTCCTGCTGATGTTCAGGTGTATATCAGTATGTAGTGTCTCTACTTTAAAGAGTCCTCTCCTGCTGATGTTCAGGTGTATATCAGTATGTAGTGTCTCTACTTTAAAGAGTCCTCTCCTGCTGATGTTCAGGTGTATATCAGTATGTAGTGTCTCTACTTTAAAGAGTCCTCTCCTGCTGATGTTCAGGTGTATATCAGTATGTAGTGTCTCTACTTTAAAGAGTCCTCTCCTGCTGATGTTCAGGTGTATATCAGTATGTAGTGTCTCTACTTTAAAGAGTCCTCTCCTGCTGATGTTCAGGTGTATATCAGTATGTAGTGTCTCTACTTTAAAGAGTCCTCTCCTGCTGATGTTCAGGTGTATATCAGTATGTAGTGTCTCTACTTTAAAGAGTCCTCTCCTGCTGATGTTCAGGTGTATATCAGTATGTAGTGTCTCTACTTTAAAGAGTCCTCTCCTGCTGATGTTCAGGTGTATATCAGTATGTAGTGTCTCTACTTTAAAGAGTCCTCTCCTGCTGATGTTCAGGTGTATATCAGTATGTAGTGTCTCTACTTTAAAGAGTCCTCTCCTGCTGATGTTCAGGTGTATATCAGTATGTAGTGTCTCTACTTTAAAGAGTCCTCTCCTGCTGATGTTCAGGTGTATATCAGTATGTAGTGTCTCTACTTTAAAGAGTCCTCTCCTGCTGATGTTCAGGTGTATATCAGTATGTAGTGTCTCTACTTTAAAGAGTCCTCTCCTGCTGATGTTCAGGTGTATATCAGTATGTAGTGTCTCTACTTTAAAGAGTCCTCTCCTGCTGATGTTCAGGTGTATATCAGTATGTAGTGTCTCTACTTTAAAGAGTCCTCTCCTGCTGATGTTCAGGTGTATATCAGTATGTAGTGTCTCTACTTTAAAGAGTCCTCTCCTGCTGATGTTCAGGTGTATATCAGTATGTAGTGTCTCTACTTTAAAGAGTCCTCTCCTGCTGATGTTCAGGTGTATATCAGTATGTAGTGTCTCTACTTTAAAGAGTCCTCTCCTGCTGATGTTCAGGTGTATATCAGTATGTAGTGTCCTCTACTTTAAAGAGTCCTCTCCCTGCTGATGTTCAGGTGTATATCAGGTATGTAGTGTCTCTACTTTAAAGAGTCCTCTCCTGCTGATGTTCAGGTGTATATCAGTATGTAGTGTCTCTACTTTAAAGAGTCCTCTCCATGCTGATGTTCAGGTGTATATCAGTATGTAGTGTCTCTACTTTAAAGAGTCCTCTCCTGCTGATGTTCAGGTGTATATCAGTATGTAGTGTCTCTACTTTAAAGAGTCCTCTCCTGCTGATGTTCAGGTGTATATCAGTATGTAGTGTCTCTACTTTAAAGAGTCCTCTCCTGCTGATGTTCAGGTGTATATCAGTATGTAGTGTCTCTACTTTAAAGAGTCCTCTCCTGCTGATGTTCAGGTGTATATCAGTATGTAGTGTCTCTACTTTAAAGAGTCCTCTCCTGCTGATGTTCAGGTGTATATCAGTATGTAGTGTCTCTACTTTAAAGAGTCCTCTCCTGCTGATGTTCAGGTGTATATCGGTATGTAGTGTCTCTACTTTAAAGAGTCCTCTCCTGCTGATGTTCAGGTGTATATCAGGTATGTAGTGTCTCTACTTTAAAGAGTCCTCTCCTGCTGATGTTCAGGTGTATATCAGTATGTAGTGTCTCTACTTTAAAGAGTCCTCCCCTGCTGATGTTCAGGTGTATATCAGTATGTAGTGTCTCTACTTTAAAGAGTCCTCCCCTGCTGATGTTCAGGTGTATATCAGTATGTAGTGTCTCTACTTTAAAGAGTCCTCCCCTGCTGATGTTCAGGTGTATATCAGTATGTAGTGTCTCTACTTTAAAGAGTCCTCCCCTGCTGATGTTCAGGTGTATATCAGTATGTAGTGTCTCTACTTTAAAGAGTCCTCCCCTGCTGATGTTCAGGTGTATATCAGTATGTAGTGTCTCTACTTTAAAGAGTCCTCCCCTGCTGATGATCAGGTGTATATCAGTATGTAGTGTCTCTACTTTAAAGAGTCCTCCCCTGCTGATGTTCAGGTGTATATCAGTATGTAGTGTCTCTACTTTAAAGAGTCCTCCCCTGCTGATGTTCAGGTGTATATCAGTATGTAGTGTCTCTACTTTAAAGAGTCCTCCCCTGCTGATGTTCAGGTGTATATCAGTATGTAGTGTCTCTACTTTAAAGAGTCCTCCCCTGCTGATGTTCAGGTGTATATCAGTATGTAGTGTCTCTACTTTAAAGAGTCCTCCCTGCTGATGTTCAGGTGTATATCAGTATGTAGTGTCTCTACTTTAAAGAGTCCTCCCCTGCTGATGTTCAGGTGTATATCAGTATGTAGTGTCTCTACTTTAAAGAGTCCTCTCCTGCTGATGTTCAGGTGTATATCAGTATGTAGTGTCTCTACTTTAAAGAGTCCTCTCCTGCTGATGTTCAGGTGTATATCAGTATGTAGTGTCTCTACTTTAAAGAGTCCTCTCCTGCTGATGTTCAGGTGTATATCAGTATGTAGTGTCTCTACTTTAAAGAGTCCTCTCCTGCTGATGTTCAGGTGTATATCAGTATGTAGTGTCTCTACTTTAAAGAGTCCTCTCCTGCTGATGTTCAGGTGTATATCAGTATGTAGTGTCTCTACTTTAAAGAGTCCTCTCCTGCTGATGTTCAGGTGTATATCAGTATGTAGTGTCTCTACTTTAAAGAGTCCTCTCCTGCTGATGTTCAGGTGTATATCAGTATGTAGTGTCTCTACTTTAAAGAGTCCTCTCCTGCTGATGTTCAGGTGTATATCAGTATGTAGTGTCTCTACTTTAAAGAGTCCTCTCCTGCTGATGTTCAGGTGTATATCAGGATGTAGTGTCTCTACTTTAAAAAGTCCTCTCCTGCTGATGTTCAGGTATATATCAGTATGTAGTGTCTCTACTTTAAAGAGTCCTCTCCTGCTGATGTTCAGGTGTATATCAGTATGTAGTCTCTCTACTTTAAAGAGTCCTCTCCTGCTGATTTTCAGGTGTATATCAGTATGTAGTGTCTCTACTTTAAAGAGTCCTCTCCTGCTGATGTTCAGGTGTATATCAGTATGTAGTGTCTCTACTTTAAAGAGTCCTCTCCTGCTGATGTTCAGCTGTATATCAGTATGTAGTGTCTCTACTTTAAAGAGTCCTCTCCTGCTGATGTTCAGGTGTATATCAGTATGTAGTGTCTCTACTTTAAAGAGTCCTCTCCTGCTGATGTTCAGGTGTATATCAGTATGTAGTGTCTCTACTTTAAAGAGTCCTCTCCTGCTGATGTTCAGGTGTATATCAGTATGTAGTGTCTCTACTTTAAAGAGTCCTCTCCTGCTGATGTTCAGGTGTATATCAGTATGTAGTGTCTCTACTTTAAAGAGTCCTCTCCTGCTGATGTTCAGGTGTATATCAGTATGTAGTGTCTCTACTTTAAAGAGTCCTCTCCTGCTGATGTTCAGGTGTATATCAGTATGTAGTGTCTCTACTTTAAAGAGTCCTCTCCTGCTGATGTTCAGGTGTATATCAGTATGTAGTGTCTCTACTTTAAAGAGTCCTC
>JAPTMU010000024.1:3833874-3838874 GCA_028583405.1 Pogonophryne albipinna | reverse complement strand
TCATTATATAATGCACCAGGTTTACCCCCCGTTCTTCCTCCTGATGTGTTCTATATATTTATATTTCCTGGTCAGAACATGCTGGAGCTGCTGGAAGAATTACCGAACGGCGTTCCGACCGACAAAGTTCGCAGCTACATCTTCCAGCTGATCCGCGCCATCCACTGGTGCCACAAACACGACATCGTCCACAGGGGTAACTCCACCTATTGTTACTTTATTTGATTTTGCCCACTACATGAATACATTGTTCGGATTAGGCTAGCTGCGTCTTATTACACATAATAACGTCAACTAATAATGCCCCGATCAGCTTTGACTCCGTGTGCAGGACCTCAAAGCGGTGAGATGTGTTCAGGTACGATGGGTACGGTGAGATGTGTTCAGGTACGATGGGTACGGTGAGATGTGTTCAGATACGATGGGTACGGTGAGATGTGTTCAGGTACGATGGGTACGGTGAGATGTGTTCAGGTACGATGGGTTCGGTGAGATGTGTTCAGATACGATGGGTACGGTGAGATGTGTTCAGGTACGATTGGTACGGTGAGATGTGTTCAGGTACGATTGGTACGTTGAGATGTGTTCAGGTTCGATGGGTACAGTGAGATGTGTTCAGGTACGATGGGTATGGTGAGATGTGTTCAGGTTTGATGGGTACGGTGAGATGTGTTCAGGTACGATGGGTACGTTGAGATGTATTCAGGTTAGATGGGTACGGTGAGATGTGTTCAGGTACGATGGGTACGTTGAGATGTGTTCAGGTTCGATGGGTACGGTGAGATGTGTTCAGGTACGATGGGTATGGTGAGATGTGTTCAGGTTTGATGGGTACGGTGAGATGTGTTCAGGTACGATGGGTACGGTGAGATGTGTTCAGGTACGATGGGTACGGTGAGATGTGTTCAGGTTGGATGGGTACGGTGAGATGTGTTCAGGTACGATGGGTACGGTGCGATGTATTCAGGTTAGATGGGTACGGTGAGATGTGTTCAGGTTTGATGGGTACGGTGAGATGTGTTCAGGTACGATGGGTACGGTGAGATGTGTTCAGATACGATGGGTACGGTGAGATGTGTTCAGGTACGATGGGTACGGTGAGATGTGTTCAGGTGCGATGGGTACGGTGAGATGTGTTCAGATACGATGGGTACGGTGAGATGTGTTCAGGTACGATGGGTACGGTGAGATGTGTTCAGGTACGATGGGTACGGTGAGATGTGTTCAGGTTTGATGGGTATTGTGAGATGTGTTCAGGTACGATGGGTACGGTGAGATGTGTTAAGGTACGATGGGTACGGTGAGATGTGTTCAGGTACGATGGGTACGGTGAGATGTGTTCAGGTTATGATGGGTACGGTGAGATGTGTTCAGGTACGATGGGTACGGTGAGATGTGTTCAGGTTTGATGGGTACGGTGAGATGTGTTCAGGTACGATGGGTACGGTGAGATGTGTTCCGGTTTGATGGGTACGGTGAGATGTGTTCAGGTACGATGGGTACGTTGAGATGTGTTCAGGTACGATGGGTATGCTGAGATGTGTTCAGGTACGATGGGTACGCTGAGATGTGGGTCAGCTGAAGGTTTGGATGCTCTTTTTGAGGCTGATTCAGCGAGCAGGAAGCAGATGGCGGTGTGAGCGTTTGGCTCAGAGCATCTCGGCGATCTCCAAAAGGCCTGCAGGAAACACCCGGCACACATATGACACAGAGACCACTTCATGAATTCATCATGATGACAATCTGTGTTTGCTCTCAGAGAAATAAGTTCTGACTCTGCTGTGTTCACGTGTTTACGCACAGAAAAACATAGAAATATATCATGTACTCTTCCTCCTCAGACATAAAGCCAGAGAATCTCCTCATCAGCTCCGATGACGTCCTGAAGCTGTGTGACTTTGGTGAGAACCTCACACACACACACACACACACACACACACACACACACACACACACACACACACACACACACACACACACACACACACACGCGCACACACACGCACACACACGCACACACACGCACACACACACACACACCACAGTATTGTCAGCGGAGATATTTTGGTCTGCAGGCCTCCGGAGGGCAGCGGCTTGATCTGAAGCCGTGTGTCCTTCATCCCATCCATTGATCCATTGATCCACACAAAGACAGAAACGGTGATATGATAAAGAAGGGGGGGGGAATCTGGTAGAAATGGTTTCCTTCCTCTCAGCTCTTCCCTCTTCTCAGTTGTTGAGCCGTGTTGGGAAACAAGACGCTAATCCTGCGTCTGCTCCATCTGCTGCTGCATCAACAGAGCGGGGGGGTGGAAAACATGGCACAGCGTGAAGGAGACGTGCGCTGCGTGTCAGCGAGTCAAAACCCTGCAGACACATGTTGCTGTACATACATGTTACTGAACATACATGTTGCTGTACATACATGTTACTGAAGATACATGTTACTGTACATACATGTTACTGAAGATACATGTTACTGTACATACATGTTACTGAAGATACATGTTACTGTACACACATGTTACTGTACACACATGTTACTGTACACACATGTTACTGTACATACATGTTACTGTACACACATGTTACTGTACATACATGTTGCTGTACATACATGTTACTGTACATACATGTTACTGAACAAACATGTTACTGTACATACATGTTACTGAAGATACATGTTACTGTACACACATGTTACTGTACACACATGTTACTGAAGATACATGTTACTGTACACACATGTTACTGGGAGGGCTGATATCTGCAGTCTGAATCCTAACGAGCGCTCAGAGATGGACCAGTTTCAGGTTTCAGCAGGTACAGGTTATAAAACATGAAACTGCACTCCTTCTTCTCTTGCAGGCTTCGCTCGAAATCTCTCTGAGGGAACCGATGCCAACTACACGGAGTATGTGGCGACGCGCTGGTACCGATCCCCAGAGCTGCTGCTGGGGTACGACAATAAGCTTTTTATAACGCCAGGGTCTCTATAACCCTTCTGATGACTGATGCAGGGTCTCTATAAGCCCTCACTGTGCTACAGGGACTCTATAACCCCTCACTGTGTGCTACAGGGTCTCTATAACCCCTCACTGTGCTACAGGGTCTCTATAACCCCTCACTGTGCTACAGGGTCTCTATAACCCCTCACTGTGTGCTACAGGGTCTCTATAACCCCTCACTGTGCTACAGGGTCTCTATAACCCCTCACTGTGTGCTAAAGGGTCTCTATAACCCCTCACTGTGTGCTACAGGGTCTCTATAACCCCTCACTGTGTGCTACAGGGTCTCTATAACCCCTCACTGTGCTGCAGGGTCTCTATAACCCCTCACTGGGTCTCTATAACCCCTCACTGTGCTACAGGGTCTCTATAACCCCTCACTGTGCTACAGGGTCTCTATAACCCCTCACTGTGTGCTACAGGGTCTCTATAACCCCTCACTGTGCTACAGGGTCTCTATAACCCCTCACTGTGTGCTAAAGGGTCTCTATAACCCCTCACTGTGTGCTACAGGGTCTCTATAACCCCTCACTGTGTGCTACAGGGTCTCTATAACCCCTCACTGTGCTGCAGGGTCTCTATAACCCCTCACTGGGTCTCTATAACCCCTCACTGTGTGCTACAGGGTCTCTATAACCCCTCACTGTGCTGCAGGGTCTCTATTACCCCTCACTGGGTCTCTATAACCCCTCACTGTGCTACAGGGTCTCTATAACCCCTCACTGTGCTACAGGGTCTCTATAACCCCTCACTGGGTCTCTATAATCCCTCACTGTGCTACAGGGTCTCTATAACCCATCACTGTGCTACATGGTCTCTATAACCCCTCACTGGGTCTCTATAACCCCTCACTGTGCTACAGGGTCTCTATAACCCCTCACTGTGCTACAGGGTCTCTATAACCCCTCACTGGGTCTCTATAATCCCTCACTGTGCTACAGGGTCTCTATAACCCATCACTGTGCTACATGGTCTCTATAACCCCTCACTGGGTCTCTATAACCCCTCACTGTGCTACAGGGTCTCTATAACCCCTCACTGTGCTACAGGGTCTCTATAACCCCTCACTGTGTGCTACAGGGTCTCTATAACCCCTCACTGTGTGCTACAGGGTCTCTATAACCCCTCACTGTGCTACAGGGTCTCTATAACCCCTCACTGTGTGCTACAGGGTCTCTATAACCCCTCACAGGGTCTCTATAACCCCTCACTGTGCTACAGGATCTCTATAACCCCTCACTGTGCTACAGGGTCTCTATAACCCCTCACTGTGTGCTACAGGGTCTCTATAACCCCTCACAGGGTCTCTATAACCCCTCACTGTGCTACAGGGTCTCTATAACCCCTCACTGTGTGCTACAGGGTCTCTATAACCCCTCACTGTGTGCTACAGGGTCTCTATAACCCCTCACTGTGCTACAGAGTCTCTATAACCCCTCACTGTGCTACATGGTCTCTATAACCCCTCACTGGGTCTCTATAACCCCTCACTGTGCTACAGGGTCTCTAATTCCCCTCACAGGGTCTCTATAACCCCTCACTGTGTGCTACAGGGTCTCTATAACCCCTCACTGTGCTACATGGTCTCTATTTCCCCTCACTGGTTCTCTATAACCCCTCACTGTGCTACAGGGTCTCTAATTCCCCTCACAGGGTCTCTATAACCCCTCACTGTGTGCTACAGGGTCTCTATAACCCCTCACTGTGCTACAGGGTCTCTATTTCCCCTCACAGGGTCTCTATAACCCCTCACTGTGTGCTACAGGGTCTCTATAACCCCTCACTGTGCTACAGGGTCTCTATAACCCCTCACTGTGTGCTACAGGGTCTCTATAACCCCTCACTGTGCTACAGGGTCTCTATAACCCCTCACTGTGCTACAGGGTCTCTATAACCCCTCACTGTGCTGCAGGGTCTCTATAACCCCTCACTGGGTCTCTATAACCCCTCACTGTGCTACAGGGTCTCTATAACCCCTCACTGTGCTACAGG
>JAPTMU010000024.1:3826272-3832874 GCA_028583405.1 Pogonophryne albipinna | reverse complement strand
CTGCGACCTATGTATATTTAAGAATGGATTTCCAATATTTATTACTGAAACTGTTTATACCTATTCACTCACTGTTGTGCTGCAGTCAGGATCCGTTGGGTTGTATTTACTCCCGGTATTAACAGGCATTGACATGCCTCCAGCTGAGGTATTTCATCAGAAACTCAGGTGATTAAAAGTGGAAGCAGAATTCAGATAGTTGGAATGCCTGAGTCACAAGTTTTCTGGAGCATTGCCTGAGCAGACTTTTATGTGGAGGATAACTGTCATCAAATATTTTTTTCCGCCAATCTTATCTCCCCCAAAACATGATATTTTTGGAGATAGAGCTACTGTATTTCCAGACTCACGCATCCACCCATAGACTTCTCTGCTCTCCATCTATACTGCCGCTGATATGTACGGTACCTTTATTTATTCCACCCACACAAACAGACACATGTGCACACAAGCATAGCAACACCAACACACACACACACACACACACACACACACACACACAAACACATCATCCCAACAAGAATACACATATTTGTAAACACCACCCCCTAACAGAGGCTTCCTCGTCAAGCGTTTCCTGTTTTCTTATTTAGCTTCACAGTGCTCCTTCAAGTAACCTTTCTCATTCTGAGAATCTGCAATGCAGGCTGTCTTCATTTAGGTGTTTGTTGGGTGGACAGGGTGGAGCCTGCATTATTTATGATGAGGCAAACCAGCAGCAAGTGATAGGCACCAAACAGACACGAGAACAGCCCCTTACACCACAGCGAAGCAATCAAACACAGACAGTCCATGCATTTAGGGACGCCTCATGACATCTGTTTTCATTTTAAAGATAAAACATTCTCCCCTGCTGAATGCTTCGGAGAGAACAAAGAGGAGAAGCTCAGAATTGGACGTCCTAAGGGAGCATATCTCCCCCGAATGTTGGTGTAAGAGGTGTTTCCGATGATTTGTCAGAAAATAACAGGAGTGCGTAGAAATCATGATAAACATTGAACAAGATAAACAAGGACATTTCTATCTCCAGCCCTCATCTTCGGGGAAGCATTGTTTTCCGTGGAAACAAAACATCACATCAGCGCTGAAATAGGCTGCCGGCTCCTGAATATAGACGGATCTAATGAATTAATATTACAATGCAAATAGCACCTATCCATTGTCATCAAGCGCTGAGTCCTCTTTGTTTGTCGGGGTTTACATTAAACACAGAATCTGACAGACAGAGACTTACTTGTGATGTTCATGTTATGGAAAATGAATACAGCATGAATGCGAAGTGTTTGGGTGCATAGCAGGCTTTATGGAGAGGACAGGAAGGGGTTGAGAGATGGGTGGATAGGTGGGAAGGGGTGTTGTGGGATGGAGGTTGGTGTAGAGGCCACAGGGTCAGCAGGCCACGTCTGGCAGGTGCTGGAATCCAGCGAAAGCTCTTAAATATTAAACGCCAACCACCTGCCGTTTTTCCCTCTCCTTCTATTTAATAATAGAGGACAGCCGTTGAGGCTGTGATATTTCTATGTGTGAGAGAATAATGGTTGCATAACAGAGAATAGTACAAAGCATGTTTACAACAAAGCCATCATGCATCTAGCCACCTGTGTCTGTACAGGACGTAGATTCATATCGATGGATAATGAACTTAAATTGCACTTTTACTGAATAAGTCTAAATTTGAATTCCTAAAAAATCCTCCTAGAGACATGGCCACTGCACAGCAATAGGCTCATTTGTATATATTTTACGTAATTAGATAACCACAGGCTTACAATTTGGCAAATAGATAGTTTGTTGATCTTTTCATTCCCTGGATTGACTGCAATCCCCAAAATGGATTTGGGTTTTTCTCTGGAGGCCCTGAGCTGGCCTCATTTCCTGATCAAAAGAGCTCTCCCTGTCTGGTGCAGATCTGGGATTAAATGGCTATCTTTGATGACTCACTTAGCAAAATTACAACCTTGTTTCCAAAGATTACCCTCCCGGCTGCTTTCTTTTTCCCACTATTTCTGAGGTTCGGTCAATCACAAGACTTCATTTTAGATGTCTATTTAAAATCAAAGCTTTGATGATGTATTCACTAGATAATCTGACTTTTTTCAATTAGAACGTAACATCTAGAAATAATTTACAAATTGTGTGTTTCTGCTTTTTTTCAATTATGTAAAGTAATATATTTGAATAACAAAATCATATTCATAGACATATGTTGGTGATATGCATGTATACACAGTTATGAAGATAGATTATACCTGTAAAGCAAAATGTCCCCATGATGGCAGGTTCACAAGGAAGCAAGAGTTAGAATATTTAAGACTGTCATACTCAGAGGTCCGATGGATTTTTTCATTGTTCCCGATTCAAGCTTTCTTGGAGAATAAACGTATTTACTGCCGCTGCTGTTTAAACCTCATTTAAAATGTTTTACATCATTCCAAAAAAGGTGTCTAAACCTGAGAAACAGAATTAAAATAATGAACTTTGTTAGTTTATATGCTTTCTAGGAGTGAGACCAGAACATCAATAGCTCTCCTGCAGGAAAACAAAAGTGAATAAAACTCGACACAGGCCATTTTAATGTTTTGTTCACCAAGATTCCGATTTAACATTCAAGTTATAATGTGATTTTGAGACCTATTGATGTTTTGGCAAGGATAGTCACCTGTTTCTTACCCAAGCTTCCAATCTGTATGCTAAACTAAGATAATCCCTCTCTTGGCTTCAGCTTTGTAGTGCCAGTGGCACTTGATTTAAAATGCAGCATGTTGATTAATCCAAGCACGCTCGGTTTTGTTTAAGACAAAATTGTGTAAATATATGAAGTATTGATACAAAAAATGCTACATCTATACCTTTAACATGTAGCGATGTGCTGGTATGACTGTTCAGGGGCTGTGCAAGTGTCTATTCATTTGTCAAGACATAAGAGTGGTAATCATGTTCACATCTCTCTCTCTCTCTTTGCAAGTGAAATGACAGGAAAACAAGTGCACTCGGAAAATATGCTGCTGCTTCATCCAAGTGACAAGTGTTATGGTTTGCTATTTTCTCTTTAAATTGTAGCAATTACTTTATTACATAAACAGTTCAACAGAGCAGATCCGAAAATTATGATCTGTGCATTGTGTCATTACATTTTTCTTTAAATAAGTTATTTTACGAGTTCCTCATGGATACTTCTCCTCGTCTTACGTTGGAGCTAACTGGAGACCTTAATGCAACTGAAACAGAGCATATCATTTATATGAATGTCAAAGATGTAAGAAAGAACATACATCTAGCGACAATGAATATAGAGAGTGCACTCTCAGGCAGTGTTTTGGGGACGAAGGGGCTATGGATAATTCAGGCAACCTGTCTGGGAACGAAGATGTGATTTCACTCTCAGACATCGTCCCTGAGACCAACATCTGCTTTGTAAGTCTAAAAATGGCATTATACTTGGTAATAAAAGATTATTTATAATTGTATCGTTGACGTGGTTATAGTTGTACATTTGTTGATATTGACATTCATTTCATTTTCCCAGTAGATAACAGACATCTGAGGATGACGTGTTTCTGAACGAGGTGAGGTGGGTGGAAGATTAAAGAGAGTGAAAGTCATCCATCCTCCACGGACCCTCCATTGCACCTCAGTTCTTATCAACCGTACCAAGTATACAGGGATCGCTGGATGAAGCAGTGAGGTGCAGTGGAGGTTGTGACAAGGAAATAGCAATGGTGGAAAGTTCAAGAAGAAGCCGGTGAGCGGTAGGTTTTACCCTTCCAAGCCTTCAGCCTCCCAAAGCCCAATTGACTTTGATTTACACCTGGAAGAAAAAGGTGTATGACCTGAAATTGTCAGAATGACATTGTTTAAACAAAGATTTTCTGTCATGCTCACAACATGAAGGAAGCTTCAATGACATCAAAAACTAAACGATTAGTTGTACATTGTTAAAAGTCCATGCCCCAGTCACCAGTGGATGGTGAAGGCAGTTACATTTCCCATGAAGAGACAGTCGTGGTTCTTTGAGATGGCACCAACAGCCTTTCAGCAGGAACATGCACATCAAGGGCAAAGCCTGCATTTGTAGGAGTGAATATTTCCTGCAGAGTCTGGATTCACATTTCCATGGTTCACACCTAAGTGTTCCATTACCGCACATCCATACCCCCTTTTATAAATCATCATGACCAGGTGCACTCTGAGCAATTAACACTCCTTTTTTGAATCAACATGTGCTGCTGTTGACTCTGTAAACATGAATGCATTTCTTTTAATCGATTGTCGATGTACATTATTTGTTTGAATTTGGATTTTGGATCGATGGGTTTGAGTTTGAACCTAAAGGGTCATTTTGTTTCACGTTTTGTTCTAAGTTATTCTGCTGGAGGCCACGGTGGTGCTGCAGAGGTCCAGCTCGATCTTGCCACTGCTGAATGTACATTACAATGTTTTTCTTACATAGAATGTGTCTTATTAACATGGCAGACCACATTTGTACAACCCTGAAATCTCCCTCTCTGAAGTGACCATATGTGCTCATGCAGAGAGAATAGCTGCTGCAGAGAGAATACTGTAGCATTGCTGTTAAATGAAGTCATGGTATTGAGCTAGTCATAATTCCCAGCTACTGTCCTCCATCTGTATGTGCCTTTACATGTAGTCCCCTCCTGGACATGTAATATATAACTGACATTTCTTACAGGTTAGTGTTGGAAAAACCTGCCTTATCACTACAACTAAGGTCGTCAAACTGCCATTTGTATGTCTGGACCAACAAACAGGGCATCAAATAATTTCAGATTGTGTTGCAACCACTAGTACAATCCCTCTTTTATTATGTGATAAGTCTAATCGCATTAGAGTGGTTAATCTAATCCTTTTTAAGTTAGAATGTCTTTTATTTTTCATTCCTGCTGGTTACAGAAATGACCCATGCCCACATCCACTTTTGGACCAATATTAATAACCATGTGTTTAACTAATATTAGTTGTTTTAATATGTAGTCTTACTCAGATTTGATGTGGCTGTTGATCTAAAAACATATGCTTTGTTTTCACTTAATATATTGTGTTTATGTTGTTGAGCTTTGTACCACCAAGAGATATTTCTGATACAGAAATGTGAATAGCTACATAGTTACTGTAGCACCGCTCAAGATCTTAGACATCTCACTGAAGGAGTTACTGTGTGTGGTTGGTAGGCACATTTGGTCTGTGAAGCAGAGAGGGAGAAGGGGAAATGTGATTTGTGAATATAGAAGAAAAGAAAACTACTTTTTGTTCATCAATGCACAGTTGAAGATTTAGGACTGAGTCTTTTGTTGTTTAAGCCAGTCGCGGCACCAAAGAAAGGAGAAGGGGGAGTTCCTGCAAATGTTCAGGATCCAGCACCGTTATCATGAAAATGAAATCAGACACTCCTTATTACCTGCATGGACTGATATTTTGTACATGGTAATAACACTGGGTTAACCTGTGTTTTAAGGATCTGTTATTACTGGAACTGGATATTTGTTGTTTTTTGCTAAATAACTTAATGTCTGATAAGATGTATCTGACATACATGTATTGTTTATCAAAGATTTAGATTACTTTGTGGCCTGAGACATTTCAAGATGCAACCTCCACATTCCTGTTAAATTAAGTACAATTGTGGTAGCTCTTAGACACCATTATTTAACACCTTTACGTAGTAAGGATAATGTTCTTGAAATCAATCATGTTTCATATGCTAAAAATGTAAGATATTGATTATTTCTAAAAGATCAGTTTAAAATTGTATTCAGTTGGAGTCAAACGGCCAACAAAGAAAACACTCCGAAAATGTTTCTCACAGGAAATCCAGATTATGTTTTGTCACACCTGGGTTTTGTCTTGACTGGCACTGTGTAATTGCTGGATGCAGTTATGTTCTCTACACCATGGCACAAGACGAACATGATCCTCCTTCCTAAAGGGCGGTGTACTCATTGTAGACACTACAGGTTATTTGAATTAATTCAATATGAACCACAATTTCTGCCACCTTTCAGCTCTAAGAAATATATTTATTGACATGGTTGATTGCTGCAGGCTGAAATGATAAAAGTTGTGTATTGTATCTTTTAGATTGTACGTATACTGACAGAAGGATGTCTGAAACTTTATAGCGTGTATTGCCTTTGAAGGGGGGCTATTTGACAATTTTATACTTCATGTTTAGATTGTGCTATGATGGATGTGTTAGCTCCATGATTCTGGGTTGTTGATCGCCCGTGCTTTTTCTACATGAATGTTTCACACGGCGTGCGAGCCAACGTTGCTGGTTGTCCTATAATGCTTCAATTACTATATTTTTTACTGTGTATAAAAATGTGTATATGTACATAGGAGTCACAGAAATGCCTTCTCATGCAATATGTGCTGCCTGTCCCTCCTGCCATGTTTCAGTTATGTGGTGGTGATGTTTTCATGTCTGATTTTAAAGGATTAAACATATTTTCTAAATCTTGGTTTTGGTCCCTTTCTTCATTATCATACTACATGTTCATAGTTGCTTTTGAAAATAGTGTATGCAAAAAAAGAGAAAAGAGCACTGCCATCATGTAATTATCTGAAGATACTTTAATCTTCTT
>JAPTMU010000024.1:3816272-3818772 GCA_028583405.1 Pogonophryne albipinna | reverse complement strand
GTACTACCCCAAAAGCATAACGTGAGTCAGTGTAGATAGTCACGGTTTTGCCTTCTGCAAACGTGCAGGCTTCAGTTAGTGCGATGAGCTCTGCTGCTTGTGCTGAGAGGTGACATGGAAGCGGTCCAGAACGGAGTACAGCAGAATCTGAAACAACAGAAAAACCCACCCGATTAGTGCCCCCTTGGTCGCGAAAGGCAGACCCATCAACATACAAAATGAGGTCAGCGTTTGTCAGAGGAACGTCTTTTAAGTCCGGTCTAGGTGTGCACACAATGGAAAGTTCAGCAACACAGTCGTGTTCGTCACCGTCTTCAGGCAAAGGCATAAGAGACGCTGGATTCAGAGTGTTACATCGTTTGACATAAACATTAGGCATGTCCAACAGGCATGTGTGATACCTGAGGTAACGTGCAGCAGAGAGGTGTGATGTTCTCTGTTCACAGAGGATGAGTGAAACAGCATGTGGAACTAACAGGGTCAAAGGTGCATATCCCACAATGTCACGTGAGGAGTTTAGCGCTTTCTCAGCAGCAGCTACTGCACGGAGACATTTAGGCAGGCCAGCAGCTACAGGATCTAGCTTGGAGGAGAAATAGGCAACAGGCCTCTGTTTTCCTCCATGATCTTGAAGGAGAACTGAGGTCATACACCCATGTCGTTCATCCACTGCCTGAGTGAAAGGTTTGGTGTGATCAGGTAGACTTAGAGTCGGTGGGGATTGGAGAGCCAGCTTCATATTAATGAAGGCTTCGTCGGCTTCCGGTGTCCATATAAGGTGATCTGTAGGTTTCAAACCATTGACGTGCGTGATAGTGCGCAGTGGCAACTCGATTGGAGAATAGTTTGGAATGAATGACCTGCAGTATGAACAAAAACCCAAAAATGACATCATCTGTCGCTTAGTGACAGGTTTTGGCAGAGAAGCCAATGATGCAATACGCTTATCTGAAAGCGTTTTCCCCTCTCCTGAAATGACATGACCCAAAAATGTAACTGTTCTTTGTACATATTGGAGTTTTGACAAACTGGCCTTGTGGCCCTCGTCAGCGAGGTAAATTAGCAAAGCAATAGTGTCAGCCTCACACTGTTCTGCTGTGGGTGCGCAAATCATGAGGTCATCAACATACTGGATGAGAGCAGTGCCTTTAGAAACTTGAAGAGAGGCCAAACTTGTACACAATGCCTGGTTGTACACAGTAGGAGATTCACAGTAGCCTTGACACAAACGTGTGAATGTGTAAGGTTTACCATCATATTCAAATGCAAACCAGAATTGGCTGTCTTTGTGTACAGGGACACTGAAAAATGCATTTGAGAGGTCTATGACAGTAAAAAATGCTGCAGAGGCTGGAACTTGGGAAAGAATCAGATAAGGATTTGGGACGAGCGGCGCACGGGCGTGCACAGCTGCATTTACAGCTCGTAAATCCTGGACAAATCTCCACTCGTCAGGAGGTTTGTCTCTGATCTTTTTGACAGGAAACACTGGAGTGCGGACCGGTGAATCGTTACACGGAATAATTACCCCTTGTTTAAGCAGAGAGGTAAACACTGGCCGAATGCCATCAACAGCTTCACGTTTCAATGGGTACTGGGGTTGATTTGGGCGGAAAGTGGACTTAGGAGTGATAACTACAGGCTCCGCAGAGCGAATCAACCCTACGTCATATTTATGGGCTGCCCACAGTGTTTGAGGCACTGTTTTTAGCGCGTCAGGAAGCTCAGAGATATGAGAATTACCCGTAAAGGTGAAAAAATGGCATCACCAACGTCATCCTCCTCAACCAACAGCAATGTGCGCAGAACGGCTACGTTCGTGCAGATTTTCATCTTATACATGTCACGTGACATAGAGTACATGACATATTCTGTGTGTGTAGGTGCCCAATCAGTGACTGACTCCCAATCTTTAACGATTGGACCCAAATCCCTCTATCTATCAGTGGGGCCCCTGGCTAGTGAAATGTGTGGACCGCCCCTGGGATTTGACACAGCTTGTGTTGTGTGGGTGTGAGTGTATCAGGAACCAGCTCTGCGCAGCAAACTCCCCCTTTACATAGTTTTAAGCATGAGCTCATCATTCACACATTCTAACAGAAAACTCTCATCATAGCATTTACACGGATCATCAACAACGTTAGCAGTACAATGCAAATAAGAAGTCTCCATGAACACAGCAGGTGGAAAAACACGTTGATCAGTCAAACGCAACAACGCCTGAGAATCAGGATATGTCAGCAGCCATTGATACACATTCACCAGTTCTTTATCATCAAATGCCAGTTTTTGAACAATCGTAGGAGATGGCTGTCGGACTTTAAGACCCTCATTTGTGGAAAAATGAGGTCTAAGCCGAACCGGAGAATCAGATCTCTGCCCAGTAAATTTATTGGGCAGACCGATGATACAAGGAAACTGTGTTTGACTGATGTGGGAAATGGATGACTGTCATCACCGTTATCTTTACTCTGAAGTGATACAAAAAACTTCTCCTTTA
>JAPTMU010000024.1:3796272-3806272 GCA_028583405.1 Pogonophryne albipinna | reverse complement strand
AAACAATGAAATGCATTAACGAACTATCACGCAGTTAAGGAAGCGGACGTTAAAGGAATGTTTGGCACAAACACAGGATTCGCGAAGAGCTGTTCTTGGAAATATTAATGACTTTATTTCATGTGGATTAAGTGAAGAAAAAATAAAATGAACAATGGATCCTGATATACCTCCAGCTGATGTTGCCGCGGCAGAGGAGAGATTTAAAACTCTCAGCCAATCGCGAAGAGGAAAACTTGGGGCATGCACCCGCAGAATGAATGAAATTAACCCATTACTGGTGCGAGGTGGAAATATGGAAAAGGTGGATGAAGCTGTTGCAACGTTCAAGATGTTACTCAATGAATTTATGGAATGTCATGGACTTGTTCAAATGCTTTTATCTGAGGAAATAAGGGAAACTGAGAGAATAGATTGGTATGAACCAAAAATGTCTGCATTCACGAATTTCCTTAAGGATGTGGAAATGTGGAAAAGCTCTCAAATGGATCCTCAGATACTGATTGAACCCCGTGACAGTGTTTCCAATGCATCAACCAGGAGGAGCTCAAAAGCAGGATCAGCAACTTCTTCTGCTTCCTCAATCCACCTCAAAATGGCCACAGAAAGAGCTGCCCTCCTTGCCCGGGCAGCAGGATTAAAAGAAAAGCAGGCACTTGAAATGGAAAAGGCTCAACTGCAAGCTAGATCTGAACGGATAGAAATGGAAGCCAGCCTAGCTGAATCTGATGCAAAAATGAAAGTCCTGGAGCACTTTGAGACTGGTTCACAAAATCCAACACAAGGCAAATATGATGGCATGAATGACTATTTAAAGGACTACAGATTAAAAATACATATTTCAATGGATGCAGAGCCGTCTCCAATTTCCTTTGCTGAGTTCGGAGCCATTCCCAAGACACCACTTCAAAGGCTTCTACACCAACAACCAAGACCACCAGAAAATATTGATAACGCAAACCAAAGCTCTCAACACACAGCTAGAGATGCAGGAATTACAGGGACAAATACTAATGACAATTTCCTGACTGTGATGCAAAGACAAAATGACATTGTTAATTTACTTGTACTTCATCAAAAACAAGCATCACTGCCCAGCAGGGAAATCCCAGTCTTTGATGGCAATCTCCTGAATTATCAAATATTTGTGAGGGCATTTCAACATGGCATTGAGGAGAAAACCACCAGTAACCAGGATCGATTATATTACCTGGAACAATATACTTCGGGATCCTGCAGGGAACTGGTGAGAAGCTGCCTTCACATGGATGCTAATAGTGGCTTTGCTGAAGCTAAGAGACTGCTAAAAGTGCATTTTAGAGATGAGCTCAAGATAGCAAATGCATATATGGGAAAAGCTCTCAACTGGAACACTATAAAGGCAGAGGATGGAAAGTCACTGCACTGTTATGCACTTTTTCTGAGAGGCTGCTGTAATGCAATGAGGGATCTGCAGGACATGGAGGAGCTGGACCTGCCATCCAACCTACGGCTCATTCTTTCAAAGCTACCTTACAAAGTAAGGGAGAAGTGGAGAACAGCAGCTTGTGATATTCTGGAGCGGAGCCATCAAAGAGCAAGATTACATGACCTTGTTGTATTTATTGAAAGACAAGCTAGAATACTTCAAGACCCTCTCTTTGGTGACATTCCCGATCAACTTAACAGTACAAAGACGGCTTTCAAGACCAAGACTCTTGTTAATTCATATCGAAATAAGAGCAAATGGAGCAGTTTTGCAACCACAGTGGCTATAGTGTCAGACAGCCGTGCAGAGAAACTCAAAGAAGACAAATATCCTGTTAAAAGCTACATTTCCTCCACTAACAATGACACCTCATGTACTTTTTGTACAAGTAAACATCCTTTAGCTGAATGCCATAAAATACATTCAGTATCTCATGAAGCTAAAATTGAGTTTCTGAAAGAGAAGGACTATGCTTTGGCTGCCTGAAGGTGGGGCACTTGAGCAGGAACTGTAACAGGAGAATGACCTGTCAAATCTGTCATGCTAAGCACCCAACTATTCTGCACATTAAAAGATCTTCAAAGCCTGAAACTGAGAACTTTAAACAAGATAAGGCAGAGCAGCAGAGTGGGGTAGCAAGGCCTGATGAGACATCCATCAGCAGTGCTCTTGTTTCAGTAGGAGAAGGTGAAGGAATCGGGGCTGGTAAAGACAGCATACTTGCCATAGTGCCAGTGAAGGTGAAACTCTGCCATGGAAATAAAAGCATACTGACCTATGCATTCCTGGACCCTGGTAGTACCGACACATTTTGCACAGAAGGGCTCATGAGGCAGCTTGGTGCTAGAGGACGGAGAACTGAAGTCCTTCTTCAAACGATGGGAACAGAGAAAACAGTCAGGACTTTTGAGGTAACAGGTCTAGAAGTGGGACATATGGAAGATGGCACATATATAAACTTGCCCAAGGTTTACACTCAGAACAAAATCCCTGTTACCAAAAGAAACATTCTTACCCAGGCGGACCTCAAGAAATGGCCTTATCTGCAGGACATCCAAATAAAAGAAATAGATGCTGACGTGGGACTTCTTATTGGAGTAAATACTCCAAAGGCTATGGAACCATGGAGAGTTATAAATAGCCAAGGAAATGGCCCATATGCAGTGAAAACACTGTTAGGATGGGTCGTTAATGGTCCACTTAATGCTTCCACAGATCTGGATGATGAAACCCCCGTGGCATTAGTGAACAGGATCTCAATTGTTCACCTTGAGAAGCTAATTGAAAGACAATATATTAACGACTTTCCAGAGAAAGAGTATGAAGAGGAAAGACAAATGTCAGCTGATGACCGAAAGTTCATGCAGATTGTATCAAGCTCGGTTTCTCTTAAAGATGGCCACTACAATTTACCTCTTCCTCTAGATAATCCAAACATTATCATGCCAAACAACCGCCAAATGGCAGAGCAACGAGCAATGTCACTAAAAAGGAAATTCCAGAAGGATCAGACCTATGCAGCTGAGTATAAAGGCTTTATGAGTGACATTATCAAAAAAGGATATGCAGAGAAAGTACCATCGGACGATCTACATGTGGAAAACGGCAAAGTGTGGTATATACCCCATCATGGTGTCTATCATAAACGTAAAAAAACGATCCGTGTGGTCTTTGATTGTGCATCATCCTATAAAGGCAAATCCCTCAACAGTGTACTCCTTCAGGGCCCTGACTTGGCAAACTCATTGATTGGTGTTCTACTCAGGTTCCGTCAAGAGCCCATCGCCATTATGGCAGATATTGAGGGGATGTTTCACCAAGTGCGTGTAAACGAGGAGAACATAAACTTGCTGAGATTCCTGTGGTGGCCTGAAGGAGAAACCAGCACAAATCTGGAGGAATACCGGATGAGGGTCCATCTCTTCGGAGCTGTTTCCTCTCCAAGCTGCGCAAACTTTGCATTGCGAAGAACAGCTGAGGACAACTGTGGCAAATTTGATGGAGAAGTGGCAGAAACAATCAAATCAAATTTCTATGTGGATGATTGCCTCAAGTCGCTAGCAAGAGAAAATCAAGCTATAAGCCTTATTAGGTCTCTCAGAGAAATGTGTTCCCTTGGTGGATTCAAACTGACGAAATGGATAAGTAATAGTCGAGTGGTGCTAGCATCCATCCCTGATGAAGACAAGGCTAAACAGGTGAAAAACTTGGATCTGGACAGGGATAAGCTGCCACATGAAAGAGCACTAGGGATGTACTGGGACATTGAAAATGATATATTCAGTTTCCGTGTGACTGTGAACAACAAAACCCTTACAAGAAGGAGTATACTTTCCACTGTCAGCTCTGTGTACGATCCTCTTGGTCTTCTCGCCCCTTTCATATTGAAGGCAAAGCAAATACTTCGATTACTCTGTAAAGCCCAATATGGATGGGATGAAGAAATTCAGGTGGAACTCTCAAAGCCATGGCAGAAGTGGCTCAAGGATTTAGACCAGCTGGCTAGATTCCAAATTGACAGGTGTGTAAAACCCAAGAACTTTGGAAGAGTGAAAACTGCACAGCTACACACCTTTTGTGATGCAAGTGAAGAAGGATACGGTACCGCAAGTTACCTGAGATTCACCAATGACATGGAGGAGGTACACGTAGCCTTTGTGATGGGAAAATCAAGAGTTACCCCACTAAAAGTCATGACAATTCCAAGGTTGGAACTCACTGCTGCTACATTGGCTGCACGAATGGACAAAATGCTCCGATCAGAGCTACAAGGAGAGCTTCTGGAATCAGTATTGTGGACTGACAGCCAGTCAGTACTGAAATATATTCGAAACAGGACTAAGAGGTTCCACACTTTCGTGGCAAACCGGATTGCTGTTATTCATAACCTCACAAAAGTGAACCAGTGGCGGTTTGTAGACTCCAAAAACAACCCCGCTGATGACGCTTCAAGAGGATGAGAGCATTGAATCCTTTTACAGTTCAAAAGGATGGCTTCAGGGTCCAGAATTCTTGAAGAAATCTGAAGCACAGTGGCCAAGTATTCCAAAAGAACTTGGTTCTCTCCTTCCAGATGACCCTGAAGTACGCAAAGAAGCTATTGTCACCAGCATTGTCACATGTAAGATGGAAAAAACTCCAACAAGCAAGCTCTTGGACTATTACTCTTCATGGAATGACTTAAAAAGAGCTGTTGCATGGATAATGAAATTAAAGACAATCCTCCTGCAGATGAGAGAAAAAAGAAAAGATGGCTCCACTGATCTTGGAGCAAGGCAGGATAAAGGAAAGAGACTGAAGGATCGGATGCTTCTGCTCAATATGCCTACAGCTAATGCACTAAGACTTTCAGTAGAGGACACAGAAAATGCTGAAAAAGCCATTATTTGCCACGAGCAGAGACAGCATTTCAAAGAGGAAATTGCCTAGCTGGAAAAAGGAAAACAGTGCAATAGAGGAAGCTCCCTATACAAGCTGGACCCTATCATTGATGCCGGGCTTCTGAGAGTTGGAGGAAGAACTAGAAAGATGGCTATGCCAACTGAGGTCAAACATCCAATGATTCTACCGAAACATTCTAATATCACCAAGTTGATATTATGCCACATCCATAATCAAGTTGGTCACTCAGGAAGAGGTCACATGCTCTCCAAACTCCATCAACGTTACTGGCTATCCGCTGCTAACTCTTCAGCAAGGAGGATCATAAAGAACTGTGTTTTGCAGACGCCTACAGGCTAGAGCTGGAGAGCAGAAAATGTCCGACCTCCCACTTGATCGAATAACACCTGATCTTCCACCTTTCACTCATGTAGGCATAGACTATTTTGGACCCATCGAGGTGAAACGTGGCCGAGCTCATGTCAAAAGATGGGGAGTAATCTTTACCTGCCTGGTAAGCCGTGCTGTCCACGTGGAAGTTGCCAGTCATTTGGATACAGCTGCATGCATAAACGCTCTTCGTCGATTCATCTATCGTCGAGGCACAATAAAGAGCATCAGAACAGATCGAGGCACCAACTTCATCGGCACACAAAAGGAACTGGAGGAGTCTGTAAAACAACTGGATAACCACAAAATCACGCAAACACTACTCAAAGAAGGAATTGATTGGACATTCAATCCCCCCTCTGGAGCTCACCATGGCGGAGTGTGGGAGAGGCTAATACGACTGGTTAAAAAGATCCTCCATTCTGTCCTGAAGGAACAAACATTGGATGATGATTCTCTGCACACAGCCTTATGTGAGGTTGAGGCAATAATGAACGATAGCCAATCACAACAGTGACAATGACCCAAACGACCTTGAACCCCTCACACCAAATCACCTACTTCAGTTAAGAACAAATCCAATCTTGCCCTCAGGACTCTTTCAGAGAGAGGATCTGTACTCACAGAGAAGATGGAAACCGGTGCAATACCTTGCTGACCTGTTTTGGAAGCGCTGGACCAGGGAATATCTTCCTTTGATGCAAGAACGGTACAAATGGAATACTATCAAAAGAAACTTCATCCCACGGAGACCTGGTCGTCATCGTTGATGAGAACGCACCGAGGAACTCTTGGCTCCTGGAACGCGTAGTTAAGACCCTTCCTGGTTCAAAAGGACTGGTTAGGAGTGTCCTGGTTAAAACCAAGACAAGTACGATCGAAAGACCCATAACTAAGTTATGTCTGCTCCTGGAGGCAACAGACTGAGCCTACTAAGCCTTAGCCTTTCAGTCACATGCACCTCTGACTGTTAGACCAAAGGACTAGACTCTTGGTCTCCTACCCCCTCCCCATCAAAGGCTGCCTTTTGAACGCAGGCCGTTACAGACAATTAGTACTAGACCTACACACTCCAGTACTGGTCTTACATGGACTTGAAAGTATACAATATACTATGGACTTAAGTATACAAATATGCTACGGACGTTATGTTTTGTTAAAATGACTCTGTTGATGTATTATTATTGGTAATTGCTATGTAATAAGCAATTAGGGGCTGGTATGTTAGAGCCATTTTACCTTTTGTTATTATTGTCTGAATGTTAGGCTTAATAATAATATAAATTAGATTATACTGTAAATGATCGGCTATTTTTGTGAGTCACATTATGGTTTAAAATGCATTAATTTAAGGCTCACTTATTATTTGTTATATGTGCGTCAGTATCACGTGCATGGCTATGCCTATATATGGTAGATTGATAGGACACAGCTAGGGGTGATAGACGGGGAAACGGAAAAGTCTTTTGACAGTGTTCTTTTTGTTACTTTGGAAAATGATACACCTTTTAGTTACTATGAAGCGAAGAAATGTGTCCTTCTGTATGCACCGTGTGGATCAATGAATAAAGCTCATCTGATTCAACTACGATCTCCGCTGAATTGTTTGGAAACAAAGAGGCGCGTCAAAACCCACAACCCCGATAGAGGTGGCTATTAAATTGTAGACAAGGATCAAGACGCCTAAGTTGGCTATTCTTCGCAATGCAAAGTTTGCGCAGCTTGGAGAGGAAACAGCTCCGAAGAGATGGACCCTCATCCGGTATTCCTCCAGATTTGTGCTGGTTTCTCCTTCAGGCCACCACAGGAATCTCAGCAAGTTTATGTTCTCCTCGTTTACACGCACTTGGTGAAACATCCCCTCAATATCTGCCATAATGGCGATGGGCTCTTGACGGAACCTGAGTAGAACACCAATCAATGAGTTTGCCAAGTCAGGGCCCTGAAGGAGTACACTGTTGAGGGATTTGCCTTTATAGGATGATGCACAATCAAAGACCACACGGATCGTTTTTTTACGTTTATGATAGACACCATGATGGGGTATATACCACACTTTGCCGTTTTCCACATGTAGATCGTCCGATGTAGCTGCTTCGCAGCAGCTGGCCCCAGGCTCTGGAACACTCTTCCCCTCCATGTGAGGTCGGCCCAGACCCTAGGGGTTTTTAAATCCTCACTGAAGACTCACTACTTCTCTCTTGCCTTCTAGTTAGAGTGGGGTCACGATTCCTGACTGTTCCATGTGTTGTTTTATCTGTTGTGACTTATTGTGTTTTATTGTGATGTAATGTGTTTTTATGTATTTAAATGACATGTACAGCACTTTGGCTCGACCAAAATCGTTTTTAAATGTGCTCTATAAATAAGATTTGATTTGATTTGATTGATGGTACTTTCTCTGCATATCCTTTTTTGATAATGTCACTCATAAAGCCTTTATACTCAGCTGCATAGGTCTGATCCTTCTGGAATTTCCTTTTTAGTGACATTGCTCGTTGCTCTGCCATTTGGTGGTTGTTTGGCATGATAATGTTTGGATTATCTAGAGGAAGAGGTAAATTGTAGTGGCCATCTTTAAGAGAAACCGAGCTTGATACAATCTGCATGAACTTTCGGTCATTAGCTGACATTTGTCTTTCCTCTTCATACTCTTTCTCTGGAAAGTCGTTAATATATTGTCTTTCAATTAGCTTCTCAAGGTGAACAATTGAGATCCTGTTCACTAATGCCACGGGGGTTTCATCATCCAGATCTGTGGAAGCATTAAGTGGACCATTAACGACCCATCCTAACAGTGTTTTCACTGCATATGGGCCATTTCCTTGGCTATTTATAACTCTCCATGGTTCCATAGCCTTTGGAGTATTTACTCCAATAAGAAGTCCCACGTCAGCATCTATTTCTTTTATTTGGATGTCCTGCAGATAAGGCCATTTCTTGAGGTCCGCCTGGGTAAGGATGTTTCTTTTGGTAACAGGGATTTTGTTCGGAGTGTAAACCTTGGGCAAGTTTATATATGTGCCATCTTCCATATGTCCCACTTCTAGACCCGTTACCTCAAAACTCCTGACTGTTTTCTCTGTTCCCATCGTTTGAAGAAGGACTTCAGTTCTCCGTCCTCTAGCACCAAGCTGCCTCATGAGCCCTTCTGTGCAAAATGTGTCGGCGCTACCAGGGTCCAGGAATGCATAGGTCAGTATGCTTTTATTTCCATGGCAGAGTTTCACCTTCACTGGCACTATGGCAAGTATGCTGTCTTTACCAGCCCCGATTCCTTCACCTTCTCCTACTGAAACAAGAGCACTGCTGATGGATGTCTCATCAGGCCTTGCTCCCCCACTCTGCTGCTCTGCCTGATTATGTTTAAAGTTCTCAGTTTCAGGCTTTGAAGATCTTTTAATGTGCAGAATAGTTGGGTGCTTAGCATGACAGATTTGACAGGTCATTCCCCTGTTACAGTTCCTGCTCAAGTGCCCCACCTTCAGGCAGCCAAAGCATAGTCCTTTCTCTTTCAGAAACTCAATTTTAGCTTCATGAGATACTGAATGTATTTTATGGCATTCAGCTAAAGGATGTTTACTTGTACATGAGGTGTCATTGTTAGTGGAGGAAATGTAGCTTTTAACAGGATATTTGTCTTCTTTGAGTTTCTCTGCACGGCTGTCTGACACTATAGCCACTGTGGTTGCAAAACTGCTCCCTTTGCTCTTATTTCGATATGAATCAACAAGAGTATTGGTCTTGAAAGCCGTCTTTGTACTGTTAAGTTGATCGGGAATGTCACCAAAGAGAGGGTCTTGAAGTATTCTAGCTTGTCTTTCAATAAATACAACAAGGTCATGTAATCTTGCTCTTTGATGGCTCCGCTCCAGAATATCACAAGCTGCTGTTCTCCACTTCTCCCTTAGTTTGTAAGGTAGCTTTGAAAGAATGAGCCGTAGGTTGGATGGCAGGTCCAGCTCCTCCATGTCCTGCAGATCCCTCATTGCATTACAAAGACTGGGATTTCCCTGCTGGGCAGTGATGCTTGTTTTTGTTGAAGTACAAGTAAATTAACAATGTAATTTTGTCTTTGCATCACAGTCAGGAAATTGTCATTAGTATTTGTCCCTGTAATTCCTGCATCTCTAGCTGTGTGTTGAGAGCTTTGGTTTGCATTATCAATATTTTCTGGTGGTCTTGGTTGTTGGTGTAGAAGCCTTTGAAGTGGTGTCTTGGGAATGGCTCCGAACTCAGCAAAGGAAATTGGAGACGGCTCTGCATCCATTGACATATGTGTTTTTAATCTGTAGTCCTTTAAATAGTCATTCATGCCAACATATTTGCCTTGTGTTGGATTTTGTGAACCAGTCTCAAAGTGCTCCAGGACTTTCATTTTTGCATCAGATTCAGCTAGGCTGGCTTCCATTTCTATCCGTTCGGATCTAGCTTGCAGTTGAGCCTTTTCCATTTCAAGTGCCTGCTTTTCTTTTAATCCTGCTGCCCGGGCAAGGAGGGCAGCTCTTTCTGTGGCCATTTTGAGGTGGATTGAGGAAGCAGAAGAAGTTGCTGATCCTGCTTTTGAGCTCCTCCTGGTTGATGCATTGGAAACACTGTCATGGGGTTCAATCAGTATCTGAGAATCCATTTGAGAGCTTTTCCACATTTCCACATCCTTAAGGAAATTCGTGAATGCAGACATTTTTGGTTCATACCAATCTATTCTCTCAGTTTCCCTTATTTCCTTGGATAAAAGCATTTGAACAAGTCCATGACATT
>JAPTMU010000024.1:3775531-3795272 GCA_028583405.1 Pogonophryne albipinna | reverse complement strand
TAACACACACACACACACACACACACTGCAGGACACACACACACTTCCTCAACCTGCAGGTAACACACACACACACACACTGCAGGACACACACACACTTCCTCAACCTGCAGGTAACACACACACACACACACTGCAGGACACACACACTGTTCGAGCCATTTTACCTTTTGTTATTATTGTCTGAATGTTAGGCTTAATAATATAAATTAGATTATACTGTAGATTATCAGCTATTTGTTGTGAGTCACATTATGGTTTAAAATGCATTAATTTAAGGCTCACTTATTATTTGTTATACGTGCGTCAGTATCACGTGCACGGCTATGCCTATATATGGTAGATTGATAGGACACAGCTGATGGTGATAGACGGGGAGACGGAAAAGTCTTTTGACCGTGTTCTTTTTGTTCCTTTGGAAAATGATAAACTTTGAGTTACTATGAAGCGAAGAAACGTGTCCTTCTGTCTGTACCGTGTGGATCAATGAATAAAGCTCATCTGATTCAACTACGATCTCCACTGAATTGTTTGGAAACAAAGAGAGGCGCGTCAAAACCCACAACCCCGATAGAGGTGGCTATTCAATTGTAGACAAGGATCAAGACGCCACCACAATAGTCAAAAGACTTTGTAAGCTGTGGATAAAAACTTCGAAGGACACGCACAGGATTCGTGTGGATTTCAGCTCTGCTTTGGAAACAGCGAACGGACGTTCTAAAGTGCCGAGGAGGAGGCCGTGAGTAAACCATGCCGGCCCGGAACTTATGAATGAAACGCTGTTTACTACGGGATCGCTTCGTCAAACAATGCAAGGACTGATGTGTGCATAGTTACGGATGTTTGACAAAACGAAACGGGAAATCCATCCAGTGATATCCTGATGCTTACTGAAGATAATCCGCAATTGCTGTTGGAATGCTTAAACAATGAAATGCATTAACGAACTATCACGCAGTTAAGGAAGCGGACGTTAAAGGAATGTTTGGCACAAACACAGGATTCACGAACAGCTGTTCTTGGAAATATTAATGACTTTATTTCATGTGGATTAAGTGAAGATAAAATAAACAATGGATCCTGATATACCTCCAGCTGATGTTGCCGCGGCAGAGGAGAGATTTAAAACTCTCAGCCAATCGCGAAGAGGAAAACTTGGAGCATGCACCCGCAGAATGAATGAAATTAACCCATTACTGGTGCGAGGTGGAAATATGGAAAAGGTGGATGAAGCTGTTGCAACGTTCAAGATGTTACTCAATGAATTTATGGAATGTCATGGACTTGTTCAAATGCTTTTATCTGAGGAAATACGGGAAACTGAGAGAATAGATTGGTATGAACCAAAAATGTCTGCATTCACGAATTTCCTTAAGGATGTGGAAATGTGGAAAAGCTCTCAAATGGATCCTCAGATACTGATTGAACCCCATGACAGTGTTTCCAATGCATCAACCAGGAGGAGCTCAAAAGCAGGATCAGCAGCTTCTTCTGCTTCCTCAATCCACCTCAAAATGGCCACAGAAAGAGCTGACCTCCTTGCCCGGGCAGCAGGATTAAAAGAAAAGCATGCACTTGAAATGGAAAAGGCTCAACTGCAAGCTAGATCCGAACGGATAGAAATGGAAGCCAGCCTAGCTGAATCTGATGCAAAAATGAAAGTCCTGGAGCACTTTGAGACTGGTTCACAAAATCCAATACAAGGCAAATATGATGGCATGAATGACTATTTAAAGGACTACAGATTAAAAACACATATGTCAATGGATGCAGAGCCGTCTCCAATTTCCTTTGCTGAGTTCGGAGCCATTCCCAAGACACCACTTCAAAGGCTTCTACACCAACAACCAAGACCACCAGAAAATATTGATAATGCAAACCAAAGCTCTCAACACACAGCTAGAGATGCAGGAATTACAGGGACAAATACTAATGACAATTTCCTGACTGTGATGCAAAGACAAAATGACATCGTTAATTTACTTGTACTTCAACAAAAACAAGCATCACTGCCCAGCAGGGAAATCCCAGTCTTTGATGGCAATCCCCTGAACTATCAAATATTTGTGAGGGCATTTCAACATGGCATCGAGGAGAAAACCACCAGTAACCAGGATCGATTATATTACCTGGAACAATATACTTCGGGATCCTGCAGGGAACTGGTGAGAAGCTGCCTTCACATGGATGCTAATAGTGGCTTTGCTGAAGCTAAGAGACTGCTAAAAGTGCATTTTGGAGATGAGCTCAAGATAGCAAACGCATATATGGGAAAAGCTCTCAACTGGAACACTATAAAGGCAGTGGATGGAAAGTCACTGCACTGTTATGCACTTTTTCTGAGAGGCTGCTGTAATGCAATGAGGGATCTGCAGGACATGGAGGAGCTGGACCTGCCATCCAACCTACGGCTCATTCTTTCAAAGCTACCTTTCAAACTAAGGGAGAAGTGTAGAACAGCAGCTTGTGATCTTCTGGAGCGGAGCCATCAAAGAGCAAGATTACATGACCTTGTTGTATTTATTGAAAGACAAGCTAGAATACTTCAAGACCCTCTCTTTGGTGACATTCCCGATCAACTTAACAGTACAAAGACGGCTTTCAAGACCAAGACTCTTGTTGATTCATATCGAAATAAGAGCAAAGGGAGCAGTTTTGCAACCACAGTGGCTATAGTGTCAGACAGCCGTGCAGAGAAACCCAAAGAAGACAAATATCCTGTTAAAAGCTACATTTCCTCCACTAACAATGACACCTCATGTACCTTTTGTACAAGTAAACATCCTTTAGCTGAATGCCATAAAATACATTCAGTATCTCATGAAGCTAAAATTGAGTTTCTGAAAGAGAAGGGACTATGCTTTGGCTGCCTGAAGGTGGGGCACTTGAGCAGGAACTGTAACAGGAGAATGACCTGTCAAATCTGTCATGCTAAGCACCCAACTATTCTGCACATTAAAAGATCTTCAAAGCCTGAAACTGAGAACTTTAAACATGATAAGGCAGAGCAGCAGAGTGGGGGAGCAAGGCCTGATGAGACATCCATCAGCAGTGCTCTTGTTTCAGTAGGAGAAGGTGAAGGAATCGGGGCTGGTAAAGACAGCATACTTGCCATAGTGCCAGTGAAGGTGAAACACTGCCATGGAAATCAGAGCATACTGACCTATGCATTCCTGGACCCTGGTAGCACAGACACATTTTGCACAGAAGGGCTCATGAGGCAGCTTGGTGCTAGAGGACGGAGAACTGAAGTCCTTCTTCAAACGATGGGAACAGAGAAAACAGTCTAGAAGTGGGACATATGGAAGATGGCACATATATAAACTTGCCCAAGGTTTACACTCAGAACAAAATCCCTGTTACCAAAAGAAACATTCTTACCCAGGCGGACCTCAAGAAATGGCCTTATCTGCAGGACATCCAAATAAAAGAAATGGATGCTGACGTGGGACTTCTTATTGGAGTAAATACTCCAAAGGCTATGGAACCATGGAGAGTTATAAATAGCCAAGGAAATGGCCCCTATGCAGTGAAAACACTGTTAGGATGGGTTGTTAATGGTCCACTTAATGCTTCCACAGATCTGGATGATGAAACCCCCGTGGCATTAGTGAACAGGATCTCAATTGTTCACCTTGAGAAGCTAATTGAAAGACAATATATTAACGACTTTCCAGAGAAAGAGTATGAAGAGGAAAGACAACTGTCAGCTGATGACCGAAAGTTCATGCAGATTGTATCAAGCTCGGTTTCTCTTAAAGATCACACTACAGTTTACCTCTTCCTCTAGATAATCCAAACATTATCATGCCAAACAACCGCCCAATGGCAGAGCAACGAGCAATGTCACTAAAAAGGAAATTCCAGAAGGATCAGACCTATGCAGCTGAGTATAAAGGCTTTATGAGTGACATTATCAAAACAGGATATGCAGAGAAAGTACCATCGGACGATCTACATGTGGAAAACGGCAAAGTGTGGTATATACCCCATCATGGTGTCTATCATAAACATAAAAAAACGATCCGTGTGGTCTTTGATTGTGCATCATCCTATAAAGGCAAATCCCTCAACAGTGTACTCCTTCAGGGCCCTGACTTGGCAAACTCATTGATTGGTGTTCTACTCAGGTTCCGTCAAGAGCCCATCGCCATTATGGCAGATATTGAGGGGATGTTTCACCAAGTGCGTGTAAACGAGGAGAACATAAACTTGCTGAGATTCCTGTGGTGGCCTGAAGGAGAAACCAGCACAAATCTGGAGGAATACCGGATGAGGGTCCATCTCTTCGGAGCGGTTTCCTCTCCAAGCTGCGCAAACTTTGCATTGCGAAGAACAGCTGAGGACAACTGTGGCAAATTTGATGGAGAAGTGGCAGAAACAATCAAATCAAATTTCTATGTGGATGATTGCCTCAAGTCGCAAGCAAGAGAAAATCAAGCTATAAGCCTTATTAGGTCTCTCAGAGAAATGTGTTCCCTTGGTGGATTCAAACTGACGAAATGGATAAGTAATAGTCGAGTGGTGCTAGCATCCATCCCTGATGAGGACAAGGCTAAACAGGTGAAACACTTGGATCTGGACAGGGATAAGCTGCCACATGAAAGAGCACTAGGGCTGTACTGGGACATTGAAAATGATATATTCAGTTTCCGTGTGACTGTGAACAACAAAACCCTTACAAGAAGGAGTATACTTTCCACTGTCAGCTCTGTGTACGATCCTCTTGGTCTTCTCGTCCCTTTCATATTGAAGGCAAAGCAAATACTTTGATTACTCTGTAAAGCCCAATATGGATGGGATGAAGAAATTCAGGTGGAACTCTCAAAGTCATGGCAGAAGTGGCTCAAGGATTTAGACCAGCTGGCTAGATTCCAAATTGACAGGTGTGTAAAACCCAAGAACTTTGGAAGAGTGAAAACTGCACAGCTACACACCTTTTGTGATGCAAGTGAAGAAGGATACGGTACCGCAAGTTACCTGAGATTCACCAATGACATGGAGGAGGTACACGTAGCCTTTGTGATGGGAAAATCAAGAGTTACCCCACTAAAAGTCATGACAATTCCAAGGTTGGAACTCACTGCTGCTACATTGGCTGCACGAATGGACAAAATGCTCCGATCAGAGCTACAAGGAGAGCTTCTGGAATCAGTATTGTGGACTGACAGCCAGTCAGTACTGAAATATATTCGAAACAGGACTAAGAGGTTCCACACTTTCGTGGCAAACCGGATTGCTGTTATTCATAACCTCACAAAAGTGAACCAGTGGCGGTTTGTAGACTCCAAAAACAACCCCGCTGATGACGCTTCAAGAGGACTGAGCATTGAATCCTTTTACAGTTCAAAAGGATGGCTTCAGGGTCCAGAATTCTTGAAGAAATCTGAAGCACAGTGGCCAAGTATTCCAAAAGAACTTGGTTCTCTCCTTCCAGATGACTCTGAAGTACGCAAAGAAGCTATTGTCACCAGCATTGTCACATGTAAGATGGAAAAAACTCCAACAAGCAAGCTCTTGGACTATTACTCTTCATGGAATGACCTAAAAAGAGCTGTTGCATGGATAATGAAATTAAAGACAATCCTCCTGCAGATGAGAGAAAAAAGAAAAGATGGCTCCACTGATCCTGGAGCAAGGCAGGATAAGGGAAAGAGACTGAAGGATCAGATGCTTCTGCTCAATATGCCTACAGCTAATGCACTAAGACTTTCAGTAGAGGACACAGAAAATGCTGAAAAAGCAGAGGCAGCATTTCAAAGAGGAAATTGCCTTGCTGGAAAAAGGAAAACAGTGCAATAGAGGAAGCTCCCTATACAAGCTGGACCCTATCATTGATGCTGGGCTTCTGAGAGTTGGAGGAAGAACTAGAAAGATGGCTATGCCAACTGAGGTCAAACATCCAATGACTCTACCGAAACATTCTAATATCTCCAAGTTGATATTAAGCCACATCCATAATCAAGTTGGTCACTCAGGAAGAGGTCACATGCTCTCCAAACTCCATCAACGTTACTGGCTATCCGCTGCTAACTCTTCAGCAAGGAGGATCATAAAGAACTGTGTTTTGCAGACGCCTACAGGCTAGAGCTGGAGAGCAGAAAATGGCCGACCTCCCACTTGATCGAATAACACCTGATCTTCCACCTTTCACTCATGTAGGCATAGACTATTTTGGACCCATCGAGGTGAAACGTGGCCGAGCTCATGTCAAAAGATGGGGAGTAATCTTTACCTGCCTGGTAAGCCGTGCTGTCCACCTGGAAGTTGCCAGTCATTTGGATACAGCTGCATGCATAAACGCTCTTCGTCGATTCATCTGTCGTCGAGGCACAATAAAGAGCATCAGAACAGATCGAGGCACCAACTTCATCGGCACACAAAAGGAACTGGAGGAGTCTGTAAAACAACTGGATAACAACAAAATCAAGCAAACACTACTCAAAGAAGGAATTGATTGGACGTTCAATCCCCCCTCTGGAGCTCACCATGGCGGAGTGTGGGAGAGGCTAATACGACTGGTTAAAAAGATCCTCCATTCTGTCCTGAAGGAACAAACATTGGATGATGATGCTCTGCACACAGCCTTGTGTGAGGTTGAGGCAATAATGAACGATAGGCCAATCACAACAGTGACAAATGACCCAAACGACCTTGAACCCCTCACACCTATTCACCTACTTCAGTTAAGAACAAATCCAATCTTGCCCCCAGGACTCTTTCAGAGAGAGGATCTGTACTCACAGAGAAGATGGAAACAGGTGCAGTACCTTGCTGACCTGCTTTGGAAGCGCTGGACCAGGGAATATCTTCCTTTGATGCAAGAACGGCACAAATGGAATACTATCAAAAGAAACTTCATCCCCGGAGACCTGGTCGTCATCGTTGATGAGAACGCACCGAGGAACACTTTGCTCCTGGGACGCGTAGTTAAGACCGTTCCTGGTTCAAAGGGACTTGTTAGGAGTGTCCTGGTTAAAACCAAGACAAGTACGATCGAAAGACCCATAACTAAGTTATGTCTGCTCCTGGAGGCAACAGACTGAGCCTACTAAGCCTTAGCCTTTCAGTCACATGCACCTCTGACTGTTAGACCAAAGGACTAGACTCTTGGTCTCCTACCCCCCCCCCCTCCCCATCAAAGGCTGCCTTTTGAACGCAGACCATTACAGACAATTAGTACTAGACCTACACACTCCAGTACTGGTCTGACATGGACTTGAAAGTATACAAATATGCTACGGATGGACGTTATGTTTTGTTAAAATGACTCTGTTGATGTATAATAAGCAATTAGGGGCTGGTATGTTCGAGCCATTTTACCTTTTGTTATTATTGTCTGAATGTTAGGCTTAATAATATAAATTAGATTATACTGTAGATTATCAGCTATTTGTTGTGAGTCACATTATGGTTTAAAATGCATTAATTTAAGGCTCACTTATTATTTGTTTTATGTGCGTCAGTATCACGTGCACGGCTATGCCTATATATGGTAGGTTGATAGGACACAGCTGATGGTGATAGACGGGGAGACGGAAAAGTCTTTTGACCGTGTTCTTTTTGTTCCTTTGGAAAATGATAAACTTTGAGTTACTATGAAGCGAAGAAACGTGTCCTTCTGTCTGTACCGTGTGGATCAATGAATAAAGCTCATCTGATTCAACTACGATCTCCACTGAATTGTTTGGAAACAAAGAGAGGCGCGTCAAAACCCACAACCCCGATAGAGGTGGCTATTCAATTGTAGACAAGGATCAAGACGCCACCACACACACACACACACACACACACACACACACACACACACACACACACACACACACACACACACACACACACTCCACACACACACACACACACACACACACACACACACACACACACACACACACACACACACACACACACACACACACACACACTCCACAAACACACACACACACACACACACACTCTACAAACACATACACACACACTCCACACACACACATACACACACACACACTCCACACACACACACACACATACACACACACACACTCCACACACACACACACACACACACACACACACACACACATACACACACACACACTCCACACACACACACACATACACACACACACACTCCACACACACACATACACACACACACACACACACACACTCCACACACACACACACACACACACACACACACACACACACACACACACACACACACACACACTCCACAAACACACACACACACACACACACTCCACACACACATACACATACACACACACACACACACTCCACACACACACATACACACACACACACACTCCACATACACACACACACACACACACACACACACACACACACACACACACATAATATGAAACACATGAAGATAAATGTGAATATTTAATGTGTTGATGGTGTTTTGTGTTTCAGAGCGCCACAGGTGAGGACCCCCCCTCCTGATGACTGCACCTGTGTCTCCAGGTGATGACATCATCCTGCTGTACATTCAATGTATTTTCTATCCTGAGATAAATAAATGTAAAAAATGAACAAACTGGAATTTTTTTAAATAAAATAATTCAATTCTAAACACAAATTCTAATCTTTTGTATCTTCACTAAAATACATTAGATATATGAACGTGTTATTCTGTGGGTCATTAGGTTATTTACTATATATATAAATAAATGTTTTCCTTTCATTTTAGACACATTTTCCTAAAAAAAGGACAAAATATTCTGATTTAAATGTTTTATTTACAATTCAAACTGATTTATTTTAATGATTAATTTGCAAGTTGTTTGGTGCATAAAATGCCTCCTGGCTGATTATTGTGTTAATGAATCAGGTAAATGATTCCATGCAAGAGGAAGGAACATGATGTCATAGTATATTGTATTATATGTAATAGCCACAAATGAAAGATATTGATTGATAAATAAAGAGGGATCACGAGCGGGAACACACACTGTAGAGAGATACTAACGACACACTCGTCTAGGTAACACACAGACACACAAACGACGACTGACTTAACCCAAACATAATTATTATTAAACGTAAAGAACGACAGAATTCATTAAAATTGTATTTAGCACAGCATGTAACAGTGTGTCCTGAAGAATTCCATATTACCTGAGGTGTAATGACTCCAACTGAGCAGCAGGAGGAGCTGTTTACCTGCAAACACAGAAACACACACACACACACACACAGTCCGACCAGATCAGGTGCTGCTCTGTGGAGAAATCAATAACTCATAATTGTGTGTGTGTGTGTGTGTGTGTGTGTGTGTGTGTGTGTGTGTGTGTGTGTGTGTGTGTGTGTGTGTGTGTGTGTGTGTGTGTGTGTGTGTGTGTGTGTGTGTGTGTGTGTGTGTGTGTGTGTGTGTGTGTGTGTGTGTGTGTGTGTGTGTGTGTGTGTTCAGCTGCTGACCTTGGCTGCATTCGGCAGATTATTAAAGGACCTGGACAAATGCAACGGTCACTGTTAGTGTTTTCAAAGTGTGTGTGTGTGTGTGTGTGTGTGTGTGTGTGTGTGTGTGTGTGTGTGTGTGTGTGTGTGTGTGTGTGTGTGTGTGTGTGTGTGTGTGTGTGTGTGTGTGTGTGTGTGTGTGTGTGTGTGTGTGTGTGTGTGTGTGTGTGTGTGTGTGTGTGTGTGTGTGAAGGTCCTCTCTGAGTGGATATTGAATGTTTTTCATTCTGCAGGTCTTTGACCTCTTAAGTGAAATGCTCTGCTGTGTGTTTACCCTGTCTCTCTTTACGGTCTATATTTTCCAGAACATCTGCATGTTATTTCTAAAGTATCGTGTTCTACTGAGACACAAGAATAAACCCCATGATCTCAGAATATTAAATCAGGTGTATATCAGTATGTAGTGTCTCTACTTTAAAGAGTCCTCTCCTGCTGATGTTCAGGTGTATATCAGTATGTAGTGTCTCTACTTTAAAGAGTCCTCTCCTGCTGATGTTCAGGTGTATATCAGTATGTAGTGTCTCTACTTTAAAGAGTCCTCTCCTGCTGATGTTCAGGTGTGTATCAGTATGTAGTGTCTCTACTTTAAAGAGTCCTCTCCTGCTGATGTTCAGGTGTGTATCAGTATGTAGTGTCTCTTCTTTAAAGAGTCCTCTCCTGCTGATGTTCAGGTGTATATCAGTATGTAGTGTCTCTACTTTAAAGAGTCCTCTCCTGCTGATGTTCAGGTGTATATCAGTATGTAGTGTCTCTACTTTAAAGAGTCCTCTCCTGCTGATGTTCAGGTGTATATCAGTATGTAGTGTCTCTACTTTAAAGAGTCCTCTCCTGCTGATGTTCAGGTGTATATCAGTATGTAGTGTCTCTACTTTAAAGAGTCCTCTCCTGCTGATGTTCAGGTGTGTATCAGTATGTAGTGTCTCTACTTTAAAGAGTCCTCTCCTGCTGATGTTCAGGTGTGTATCAGTATGTAGTGTCTCTTCTTTAAAGAGTCCTCTCCTGCTGATGTTCAGGTGTATATCAGTATGTAGTGTCTCTACTTTAAAGAGTCCTCTCCTGCTGATGTTCAGGTGTATATCAGTATGTAGTGTCTCTACTTTAAAGAGTCCTCTCCTGCTGATGTTCAGGTGTATATCAGTATGTAGTGTCTCTACTTTAAAGAGTCCTCTCCTGCTGATGTTCAGGTGTATATCAGTATGTAGTGTCTCTACTTTAAAGAGTCCTCTCCTGCTGATGTTCAGGTGTGTATCAGTATGTAGTGTCTCTACTTTAAAGAGTCCTCTCCTGCTGATGTTCAGGTGTGTATCAGTATGTAGTGTCTCTTCTTTAAAGAGTCCTCTCCTGCTGATGTTCAGGTGTATATCAGTATGTAGTGTCTCTACTTTAAAGAGTCCTCTCCTGCTGATGTTCAGGTGTATATCAGTATGTAGTGTCTCTACTTTAAAGAGTCCTCTCCTGCTGATGTTCAGGTGTATATCAGTATGTAGTGTCTCTACTTTAAAGAGTCCTCTCCTGCTGATGTTCAGGTGTGTATCAGTATGTAGTGTCTCTACTTTAAAGAGTCCTCTCCTGCTGATGTTCAGGTGTGTATCAGTATGTAGTGTCTCTTCTTTAAAGAGTCCTCTCCTGCTGATGTTCAGGTGTATATCAGTATGTAGTGTCTCTACTTTAAAGAGTCCTCTCCTGCTGATGTTCAGGTGTATATCAGTATGTAGTGTCTCTACTTTAAAGAGTCCTCTCCTGCTGATGTTCAGGTGTATATCAGTATGTAGTGTCTCTACTGTTAAAGAGTCCTCTCCTGCTGATGTTCAGGTGTGTATCAGTATGTAGTGTCTCTTCTTTAAAGAGTCCTCTCCTGCTGATGTTCAGGTGTATATCAGTATGTAGTGTCTCTACTTTAAAGAGTCCTCTCCTGCTGATGTTCAGGTGTATATCAGTATGTAGTGTCTCTACTTTAAAGAGTCCTCTCCTGCTGATGATGTCAGGTGTATATCAGTATGTAGTGTCTCTACTTTAAAGAGTCCTCTCCTGCTGATGTTCAGGTGTGTATCAGTATGTAGTGTCTCTTCTTTAAAGAGTCCTCTCCTGCTGATGTTCAGGTGTATATCAGTATGTAGTGTCTCTACTTTAAAGAGTCCTCTCCTGCTGATGTTCAGGTGTATATCAGTATGTAGTGTCTCTACTTTAAAGAGTCCTCTCCTGCTGATGTTCAGGTGTATATCAGTATGTAGTGTCTCTACTTTAAAGAGTCCTCTCCTGCTGATGTTCAGGTGTGTATCAGTATGTAGTGTCTCTACTTTAAAGAGTCCTCTCCTGCTGATGTTCAGGTGTATATCAGTATGTAGTGTCTCTACTTTAAAGAGTCCTCTCCTGCTGATGTTCAGGTGTATATCAGTATGTAGTGTCTCTACTTTAAAGAGTCCTCTCCTGCTGATGTTCAGGTGTATATCAGTATGTAGTGTCTCTACTTTAAAGAGTCCTCTCCTGCTGATGTTCAGGTGTATATCAGTATGTAGTGTCTCTACTTTAAAGAGTCCTCTCCTGCTGATGTTCAGGTGTGTATCAGTATGTAGTGTCTCTTCTTTAAAGAGTCCTCTCCTGCTGATGTTCAGGTGTATATCAGTATGTAGTGTCTCTACTTTAAAGAGTCCTCTCCTGCTGATGTTCAGGTGTATATCAGTATGTAGTGTCTCTACTTTAAAGAGTCCTCTCCTGCTGATGTTCAGGTGTATATCAGTATGTAGTGTCTCTTACTTTAAAGAGTCCTCTCCTGCTGATGTTCAGGTGTATATCAGTATGTAGTGTCTCTACTTTAAAGAGTCCTCTCCTGCTGATGTTCAGGTGTATATCAGTATGTAGTGTCTCTACTTTAAAGAGTCCTCTCCTGCTGATGTTCAGGTGTATATCAGTATGTAGTGTCTCTTACTTTAAAGAGTCCTCTCCTGCTGATGTTCAGGTGTATATCAGTATGTAGTGTCTCTATCTTTAAAGAGTCCTCTCCTGCTGATGTTCAGGTGTATATCAGTATGTAGTGTCTCTACTTTAAAGAGTCCTCTCCTGCTGATGTTCAGGTGTATATCAGTATGTAGTGTCTCTACTTTAAAGAGTCCTCTCCTGCTGATGTTCAGGTGTATATCAGTATGTAGTGTCTCTACTTTAAAGAGTCCTCTCCTGCTGATGTTCAGGTGTATATCAGTATGTAGTGTCTCTACTTTAAAGAGTCCTCTCCTGCTGATGTTCAGGGTGTATATCAGTATGTAGTGTCTCTTCTTTAAAGAGTCCTCTCCTGCTGATGTTCAGGTGGTATATCAGTATGTAGTGTCTCTACTTTAAAGAGTCCTCTCCTGCTGATGTTCAGGTGTATATCAGTATGTAGTGTCTCTACTTTAAAGAGTCCTCTCCTGCTGATGTTCAGGTGTATATCAGTATGTAGTGTCTCTACTTAAAGAGTCCTCTCCTGCTGATGTTCAGGTGTGTATCAGTATGTAGTGTCTCTACTTTAAAGAGTCCCTCTCCTGCTGATGTTCAGGTGTATATCAGTATGTAGTGTCTCTCTTTAAAGAGTCACTCTCCTGCTGATGTTCAGGTGTTATCAGTATGTAGTGTCTCTACTTTAAAGAGTCCTCTCCTGCTGATGTTCAGGTGTATATCAGTATGTAGTGTCTCTACTTTAAAGAGTCCTCTCCTGCTGATGTTCAGGTGTATATCAGTATGTAGTGTCTCTACTTTAAAGAGTCCTCTCCTGCTGATGTTCAGGTGTATATCAGTATGTAGTGTCTCTACTTTAAAGAGTCCTCTCCTGCTGATGTTCAGGTGTATATCAGTATGTAGTGTCTCTCTTTAAAGAGCTCTCCTGCTGATGTTCAGGTGTATATCAGTATGTAGTGTCTTACTTTAAAGAGTCCTCTCCTGCTGATGTTCAGGTGTATATCAGTATGTAGTGTCTTCTTTAAAGAGTCCTCTCCTGCTGATGTTCAGGTGTATATCAGTATGTAGTGTCTCTACTTTAAAGAGTCCTCTCCTGCTGATGTTCAGGTGTATATCAGTATGTAGTGTCTCTACTTTAAAGAGTCCTCTCCTGCTGATGTTCAGGTGTATATCAGTATGTAGTGTCTCTACTTTAAAGAGTCCTCTCCTGCTGATGTTCAGGTGTATATCAGTATGTAGTGTCTCTCTTAAAGAGTCCTCTCCTGCTGATGTTCAGGTGTGTATCAGTATGTAGTGTCTCTTCTTTAAAGAGTCCTCTCCTGCTGATGTTCAGGTGTATATCAGTATGTAGTGTCTCTACTTTAAAGAGTCCTCTCCTGCTGATGTTCAGGTGTATATCAGTATGTAGTGTCTCTACTTTAAAGAGTCCTCTCCTGCTGATGTTCAGGTGTGTATCAGTATGTAGTGTCTCTCTTTAAAGAGTCCTCTCCTGCTGATGTTCAGGTGTATATCAGTATGTAGTGTCTCTCTTTAAAGAGTCCTCTCCTGCTGATGTTCAGGTGTATATCAGTATGTAGTGTCTCTACTTTAAAGAGTCCTCTCCTGCTGATGTTCAGGTGTATATCAGTATGTAGTGTCTCTACTTTAAAGAGTCCTCTCCTGCTGATGTTCAGGTGTATATCAGTATGTAGTGTCTCTACTTTAAAGAGTCCTCTCCTGCTGATGTTCAGGTGTATATCAGTATGTAGTGTCTCTACTTAAAGAGTCCTCTCCTGCTGATGTTCAGGTGTATATCAGTATGTAGTGTCTCTACTTTAAAGAGTCCTCTCCTGCTGATGTTCAGTGTGTATCAGTGTGTAGTGTCTTACTTTAAAGAGTCCTCTCCTGCTGATGTCAGGTGTATATCAGTATGTAGTGTCTCTACTTTAAAGAGTCCTCTCCTGCTGATGTTCAGGTGTATATCAGTATGTAGTGTCTCTACTTTAAAGAGTCCTCTCCTGCTGATTTCAGGTGTATATCAGTATGTAGTGTCTCTACTTTAAAGAGTCCTCTCCTGCTGATGTTCAGGTGTGTATCAGTATGTAGTGTCTCTACTTTAAAGAGTCCTCTCCTGCTGATGTTCAGGGTGTATCAGTATGTAGTGTCTCTACTTTAAAGAGTCCTCTCCTGCTGATGTTCAGGTGTGTATCAGTATGTAGTGTCTTCTTTAAAGAGTCCTCTCCTGCTGATGTTCAGGTGTATATCAGTATGTAGTGTCTCTACTTTAAAGAGTCCTCTCCTGCTGATGTTCAGGTGTATATCAGTATGTAGTGTCTCTACTTTAAAGAGTCCTCTCCTGCTGATGTTCAGGTGTATATCAGTATGTAGTGTCTCTACTTTAAAGAGTCCTCTCCTGCTGATGTTCAGGTGTATCAGTATGTAGTGTCTCTACTTTAAAGAGTCCTCTCCTGCTGATGTTCAGGTGTATCAGTATGTAGTGTCTCTTCTTTAAAGAGTCCTCTCCTGCTGATGTTCAGGTGTATATCAGTATGTAGTGTCTCTACTTTAAAGAGTCCTCTCCTGCTGATGTTCAGGTGTATATCAGTATGTAGTGTCTCTACTTTAAAGAGTCCTCTCCTGCTGATGTTCAGGTGTATATCAGTATGTAGTGTCTCTACTTTAAAGAGTCCTCTCCTGCTGATGTTCAGGTGTGTATCAGTATGTAGTGTCTCTTCTTTAAAGAGTCCTCTCCTGCTGATGTTCAGGTGTATATCAGTATGTAGTGTCTCTACTTTAAAGAGTCCTCTCCTGCTGATGTTCAGGTGTATATCAGTATGTAGTGTCTCTACTTTAAAGAGTCCTCTCCTGCTGATGTTCAGGTGTATATCAGTATGTAGTGTCTCTTCTTTAAAGAGTCCTCTCCTGCTGATGTTCAGGTGTATATCAGTATGTAGTGTCTCTACTTTAAAGAGTCCTCTCCTGCTGATGTTCAGGTGTATATCAGTATGTAGTGTCTCTACTTTAAAGAGTCCTCTCCTGCTGATGTTCAGGTGTATCAGTATGTAGTGTCTCTACTTTAAAGAGTCCTCTCCTGCTGATGTTCAGGTGTATCAGTATGTAGTGTCTCTTCTTTAAAGAGTCCTCTCCTGCTGATGTTCAGGTGTATATCAGTATGTAGTGTCTCTACTTTAAAGAGTCCTCTCCTGCTGATGTTCAGGTGTATATCAGTATGTAGTGTCTCTACTTTAAAGAGTCCTCTCCTGCTGATGTTCAGGTGTATATCAGTATGTAGTGTCTCTACTTTAAAGAGTCCTCTCCTGCTGATGTTCAGGTGTGTATCAGTATGTAGTGTCTCTACTTTAAAGAGTCCTCTCCTGCTGATGTTCAGGTGTGTATCAGTATGTAGTGTCTCTTCTTTAAAGAGTCCTCTCCTGCTGATGTTCAGGTGTATATCAGTATGTAGTGTCTCTACTTTAAAGAGTCCTCTCCTGCTGATGTTCAGGTGTATATCAGTATGTAGTGTCTCTACTTTAAAGAGTCCTCTCCTGCTGATGTTCAGGTGTATATCAGTATGTAGTGTCTCTACTTTAAAGAGTCCTCTCCTGCTGATGTTCAGGTGTGTATCAGTATGTAGTGTCTCTCTTTAAAGAGTCCTCTCCTGCTGATGTTCAGGTGTATATCAGTATGTAGTGTCTCTACTTTAAAGAGTCCTCTCCTGCTGATGTTCAGGTGTATATCAGTATGTAGTGTCTCTACTTTAAAGAGTCCTCTCCTGCTGATGTTCAGGTGTGTATCAGTATGTAGTGTCTCTTCTTTAAAGAGTCCTCTCCTGCTGATGTTCAGGTGTATCAGTATGTAGTGTCTCTACTTTAAAGAGTCCTCTCCTGCTGATGTTCAGGTGTATATCAGTATGTAGTGTCTCTACTTTAAAGAGTCCTCTCCTGCTGATGTTCAGGTGTGTATCAGTATGTAGTGTCTCTTCTTTAAAGAGTCCTCTCCTGCTGATGTTCAGGTGTATATCAGTATGTAGTGTCTCTACTTTAAAGAGTCCTCTCCTGCTGATGTTCAGGTGTGTATCAGTATGTAGTGTCTCTTCTTTAAAGAGTCCTCTCCTGCTGATGTTCAGGTGTGTATCAGTATGTAGTGTCTCTACTTTAAAGAGTCCTCTCCTGCTGATGTTCAGGTGTATCAGTATGTAGTGTCTCTACTTTAAAGAGTCTCTCCTGCTGATGTTCAGGTGTATATCAGTATGTAGTGTCTCTACTTTAAAGAGTCCTCTCCTGCTGATGTTCAGGTGTGTATCAGTATGTAGTGTCTCTCTTTAAAGAGTCCTCTCCTGCTGATGTTCAGGTGTATATCAGTATGTAGTGTCTCTACTTTAAAGAGTCCTCTCCTGCTGATGTTCAGGTGTATATCAGTATGTAGTGTCTCTACTTTAAAGAGTCCTCTCCTGCTGATGTTCAGGTGTGTATCAGTATGTAGTGTCTCTACTTTAAAGAGTCCTCTCCTGCTGATGTTCAGGTGTATATCAGTATGTAGTATCTCTACTTTAAAGAGTCCTCTCCTGCTGATGTTCAGGTGTGTATCAGTATGTAGTGTCTCTACTTTAAAGAGTCCTCTCCTGCTGATGTTCAGGTGTATATCAGTATGTAGTGTCTCTACTTTAAAGAGTCCTCTCCTGCTGATGTTCAGGTGTATCAGTATGTAGTGTCTCTACTTTAAAGAGTCCTCTCCTGCTGATGTTCAGGTGTATATCAGTATGTAGTGTCTCTACTTTAAAGAGTCCTCTCCTGCTGATGTTCAGGTGTATATCAGTATGTAGTGTCTCTACTTAAAGAGTCCTCTCCTGCTGATGTTCAGGTGTATATCAGTATGTAGTGACTCTACTTTAAAGAGTCCTCTCCTGCTGATGTTCAGGTGTATATCAGTATGTAGTGTCTCTACTTTAAAGAGTCCTCTCCTGCTGATGTTCAGGTGTATATCAGTATGTAGTGTCTCTACTTTAAAGAGTCCTCCTGCTGATGTTCAGGTGTGTATCAGTATGTAGTGTCTCTTCTTTAAAGAGTCCTCTCCTGCTGATGTTCAGGTGTATATCAGTATGTAGTGTCTCTACTTTAAAGAGTCCTCTCCTGCTGATGTTCAGGTGTATATCAGTATGTAGTGTCTCTACTTTAAAGAGTCCTCTCCTGCTGATGTTCAGGTGTGTATCAGTATGTAGTGTCTCTTCTTTAAAGAGTCCTCTCCTGCTGATGTTCAGGTGTATATCAGTATGTAGTGTCTCTACTTTAAAGAGTCCTCTCCTGCTGATGTTCAGGTGTATATCAGTATGTAGTGTCTCTACTTTAAAGAGTCCTCTCCTGCTGATGTTCAGGTGTATCAGTATGTAGTGTCTCTACTTTAAAGAGTCCTCTCCTGCTGATGTTCAGGTGTGTATCAGTATGTAGTGTCTCTTCTTTAAAGAGTCCTCTCCTGCTGATGTTCAGGTGTATATCAGTATGTAGTGTCTCTACTTTAAAGAGTCCTCTCCTGCTGATGTTCAGGTGTATATCAGTATGTAGTGTCTCTACTTTAAAGAGTCCTCTCCTGCTGATGTTCAGGTGTATATCAGTGTGTAGTGTCTCTACTTTAAAGAGTGCTCTCCTGCTGATGTTCAGGTGTATATCAGTATGTAGTGTCTCTACTTTAAAGAGTCCTCTCCTGCTGATGTTCAGGTGTATATCAGTATGTAGTGTCTCTACTTTAAAAGAGTCCTCTCCTGCTGATGTTCAGGTGTATATCAGTATGTAGTGTCTCTACTTAAAGAGTCCTCTCCTGCTGATGTTCAGGTGTATATCAGTATGTAGTGTCTCTACTTTAAAGAGTCCTCTCCTGCTGATGTTCAGGTGTATATCAGTATGTAGTGTCTCTACTTTAAAGAGTCCTCTCCTGCTGATGTTCAGGTGTATATCAGTATGTAGTGTCTCTACTTTAAAGAGTCCTCTCCTGCTGATGTTCAGGTGTATAGGTATGTAGTGTCTCTACTTTAAAGAGTCCTCTCCTGCTGATGTTCAGGTGTTATCAGTATGTAGTGTCTCTTCTTAAAGAGTCCTCTCCTGCTGATGTTCAGGTGTATATCAGTATGTAGTGTCTCTACTTTAAAGAGTCCTCTCCTGCTGATGTTCAGGTGTATATCAGTATGTAGTGTCTCTACTTTAAAGAGTCCTCTCCTGCTGATGTTCAGGTGTATATCAGTATGTAGTGTCTCTACTTTAAAGAGTCCTCTCCTGCTGATGTTCAGGTTGTATACAGTAGTAGTGTCTCTTCTTTAAAGAGTCCTCTCCTGCTGATGTTCAGGTGTATATCAGTATGTAGTGTCTCTACTTTAAAGAGTCCTCTCCTGCTGATGTTCAGGTGTGTATCAGTATGTAGGTCTCTACTTTAAAGAGTCCTCTCCTGCTGATGTTAGGTGTATAGTATGTAGTGTCCTTCTACTTTAAAGAGTCCTCTCCTGCTGATGTTCAGGTGTATATCAGTATGTAGTCTCTCTACTTTAAAGAGTCCTCTCCTGCTGATGTTCAGTGTGTATCAGTATGTAGTGTCTCTACTTTAAAGAGTCCTCTCCTGCTGATGTTCAGGTGTATATCAGTATGTAGTGTCTCTACTTTAAAGAGTCCTCTCCTGCTGATGTTCAGGTGTATATCAGTATGTAGTGTCTCTACTTTAAAGAGTCCTCTCCTGCTGATGTTCAGGTGTATATCAGTATGTAGTGTCTCTACTTTAAAGAGTCCCTCCTGCTGATGTTCAGGTGTATATCAGTATGTAGTGTCTCTACTTTAAAGAGTCCTCTCCTGCTGATGTTCAGGTGTATATCAGTATGTAGTGACTCTACTTTAAAGAGTCCTCTCCTGCTGATGTTCAGGTGTATATCAGTATGTAGTGTCTCTACTTTAAAGAGTCCTCTCCTGCTGATGTTCAGGTGTATATCAGTATGTAGTGTCTCTACTTAAAGAGTCCTCTCCTGCTGATGTTCAGGTGTTATATCAGTATGTAGTGTCTCTTCTTTAAGAGTCCTCTCCTGCTGATGTTCAGGTGTATATCAGTATGTAGTGTCTCTACTTTAAAGAGTCCTCTCCTGCTGATGTTCAGGTGTATATCAGTATGTAGTGTCTCTACTTTAAAGAGTCCTCTCCTGCTGATGTTCAGGTGTGTATCAGTATGTAGTGTCTCTACTTTAAAGAGTCCTCACCTGCTGATGTTCAGGTGTATATCAGTATGTGTGTCTCTACTTTAAAGAGTCTCTCTCTGCTGATGTTCAGTGTGTATATCAGTATGTAGTGTCTCTACTTTAAAGAGTCCTCTCCTGCTG
>JAPTMU010000024.1:3756069-3774531 GCA_028583405.1 Pogonophryne albipinna | reverse complement strand
TATAGAAAGGAATTATACATTTCTGTCTTTTCATTGCCTTTAATACTAACTTGAATTTTTATTCAAATTAATGAATCAATTATTTTGTATATTTGATTGTAATGTAGAGACAAGGCTTTTAGTGACAATCATGTATTGCTTTACAATTATATGTAAAAAAAAAAAAAAAGTCTAAATATGATATTTGGCCTCAAATCCTCTGAGGCCTGGCGCCCCCCCCTGCGATCTTTGGCGCCCCCCAGGTTGGGAACCACTGGTTCAAAGGACTGTGAGGTGCTGATTCTAATGAAGTCTCTAACCCGCCAACAGGACCATGTGTGTGAGCTGCTGAACACCATCGACGCCTGCCAGGTGTTCTTCGACATCGTGAGTTCAACACACACTGCGTAGAAACATCTGCATCGCATGGAACGTGTGTAACTCATTGTGCCTTCGTGTTCCTGTCAGACGGTGAACTTTGACCTCACTAAGAACTACCTGGACCTGGTGGTGACCTACACGACCCTGATGACCATCCTGTCGCGCATCGAGGAGAGAAAAGCCATCATCGGGCTCTACAACTACGCTCACGAGATGACGCACGGAGCCAGGTGACACACACACACACACACAACACACACACACACACACACACATAACACACACACACATATACACACACATAACACACACACACACACACACATAACACACACACATAACCCACACACGTAACACACACATATACACATAACACACACACACACACACACACACACACACACACAACACACACACATAACACACACACACTCACACATAACACACACACACACACACACATAACACACACATAACACACACACACACACACACATAACACACACACACTCACACATAACACACACACACACACACACATAACACACACACACACACTCCATGTGTAAAGGTATGGCGGTGGTCTCTGTATTAACCGTGGCTGTGTCTCAGTGATCGGGAGTACCCCCGGCTCGGTCAGATGATCGTGGACTACGAGAATCCTCTGAAGAAGCTGATGGAGGAGTTCGTTCCTCACGGGAAGGTAGGAGCCAGACGGAGCCTGATGGTGATCAGCTGCAGTAACTTCCCATGTGTAACGGATTCCTCCCTCCTCCTCTAGTCTCTGTCGGATGCGCTGATCAGTCTTCAGATGGTTTACCCTCGCAGGAACCTGTCAGCTGATCAGTGGAGGAACGCCCAGCTGCTGTCTCTGATCTCCGCTCCGTCGACCATGCTCAACCCCGCCCAGTCGGACACGGTGAGTGAGACTCATTTACACCCAGAGGGAATGCTTTAGATTCAAAGTCAGGAAGCGACTCGTGTTTCAATATTAGAATAATGAATAATTAAGATCGTGTCTGCAGATGCCGTGTGAATATCTGTCTCTGGACGCGATGGAGAAGTGGATCGTTTGTGAGTAAAATGGTTTCCCTTTCATCCCATCAACGCTCATGTTACCAGCTCTTCAGGGTTAGCACATTGTCACCCATTTTTAGAAAAGTCAGAATTTTGAGATTTTGAGGAAAAAGTCAGAATTTTGAGATTTGCGGAAAAAACTGAATTTTGAGATTTTCAGGAAAAAGTTAGAATTTTGAGATTTTGAGGAAAAAGTCAGAATTTTGAGATTTTGAGGAAAAAGTCAGAATTTTGAGATTTGCGGAAAAAACTGAATTTTGAGATTTTCAGGAAAAAGTTAGAATTTTGAGATTTTGAGGAAAAAGTCAGAATTTTGATATTTGCGGAAAAACTGAATTTTGAGATTTTCAGGAAAAAGTTAGAATTTTGAGATTTTCAAAATAAATCAGAATTTCGAGATTTTCAAAATAAATCAGAATTTGTAGATTTTCAAAATAAATCAGAATTTGTAGATTCTCAAAATAAATCAGAATTTTGAGATTTTCAAAATAAATCAGAATATTTTGATTTTCAAAAAAAATCAGAATTTTGTGAAAAAAATCTAAATGTTGAGAATTTCTAAGTAATGTCAGAATTTGGAGATTTTCAGAAAAACGTATCGTTTTGACTGCAGGAGGGACAAATGTGTGTTTCACAGTAAAGATTCTTCTCTCTCTGCAGTCGGCTTCATCCTCTGCCACTCGGTGCTGAAACACTGACGCCACGGCTCTTTCTCTGTGGAAGCTGGCTCTGCAGAGCTCCACCTGCCTCTGCCTCTCAGAGACGAGGTGTTCCACATCCACAAGGCAGCAGAGGACCTGTTCGTCAACATCAGAGGGTAAGGACTTCTAGCTCACTGTAAATAATACCAGAGACGAGGTGTTCCACATCCACAAGGCAGCAGAGGACCTGTTCGTCAACATCTAGAGGGTTAAGACTTCTAGCTCACTGTAATAATACCAGAGACGGAGGTGTTCCACATCCACAAGGCTGGCAGAGGACCTGTTCGTCAACATCAGAGGGTAAGACTTCTAGCTCACTGTAAATAATACCAGAGACGAGGTGTTCCAACATCCACAAGGCAGCAGAGGACCTGGTCGTCAACATCAGAGGGTAAGACTTCTAGCTCACTGTAAATAATACCAGGACGAGGTGTTCCACATCCACAAGGCAGCAGAGGACCTGTTCGTCAACATCAGAGGGTAAGACTTCTAGCTCACTGTAAATAATACCAGAAGACGAGGTTTTCCATATCCCAAGGCTGCAGAGGACCTGTTCGTCAACATCAGAGGGTAGACTTCTCGCTCACTGTAAATAATACCAGAGACGAGGTGTTCCACATCCACAAGGCAAGCAAGGACCTGTTCGTCCAACATCAGAGAGGGTAAGACTTCTAGCTCCTGTAAATATACCAGAGACGAGGTGTTCCATATCCACAAGGCTGCAGAGGACCTGTTCGTCAACATCAGAGGTAAGACTTCTAGCTCACTGTAAATAATACCAGAGACGAGGTTGTTCCACATCCACAAGAGCAGCAGAGGACCTGTTCGTCAACATCAGAGGGTAAGACTTCTAGCTCACTGTAAATAATACCAGAGACGAGGTGTTCCACATCCACAAGGCAGAGCAGAGGACCCTGTTCGTCAACATCAGAGGGTAAGACTTCTAGCTCACTGTAAATAATACCAGAGACGAGGTGTTCCACATCCACAAGGCTGCAGAGGGACCTGTTCGTCAACATCAGAGGGTAAGACTTCTAGCTCACTGTAAATAATACCAGAGACGAGGTGTTCCACATCCACAAGGCTGCAGAGGACCTGTTCGTCAACATCAGAGGGTAAGACTTCTAGCTCACTGTAAATAATACCAGAGACGAGGTGTTCCACATCCACAAGGCTGCAGAGGACCTGTTCGTCAACATCAGAGGGGTAAGACTTCTAGCTCACTGTAAATACTACCAGAGACGAGGTGTTCCACATCCACAAGGCTGCAGAGGACCTGGTTCGTCAACATCAGAGGGTAAGACTTCTAGCTCACTGTAAAATAATACCAGAGACGAGGGTGTTCCACATCCACAAGGCAGCAGAGGGACCTGTTCGTCAACATCAGAGGGTAAGACTTCTAGCTCACTGTAAATAATACCAGAGACGAGGTGTTCCACATCCACAAGGCAGCAGAGGACCTGTTCGTCAACATCAGAGGGTAAATCAGAGCTACCCTGTGTGGATAGCCGTGTGAAAATAAAGACATAAACGGCATAAAAACAAAAAGGTAGAATGGATTTCTTTCTTCTGAGGAAGATTCAGAATTTGGACCACGCGTGCATCGGTTTACCAATCCCCAAAATAGTAAAGTACACACTACTATTCTAAACGTGGTAGTTTTTTATTTTCTAACACCGCCTCTTCTTGTGTTTTCCAGTACAACAAACGCATCAATGACATCAGAGAAGTGCAAAGGAGCAGGCTCTGTCTCATGCGTACGTTCCTTACCTTATCTTTATTTCACCTTCATCAAATCTAACTTTCCTCTTTGTCGCTCGCACACGAAAACACACTTCATGTTTTTTCATGATTTATTTGAGGTCTCATCTCTGCAGCCTCTCAGGCATCCCCTTCTTCCTCTCTTCATCCCTCCTTCAGTTTCTTTTTCCAGTTTGATCCGCCTCATCATCTCTGCTTTTATCCTCATTACGTATTCCCTCTCCCCCTTTCATCGTCTTCCTCCTGCAGATTGTCCTGAAAGTGTCAAAGCAGCGTTTAATCTGTGTGTGCTCTGTTTCTCTGCAGAGGCTCAATGCACCGAGAGAGGCGTAAATTCCTCCGATCCGCGCGCTGAAGGAACTCGCCACTGTGTTAGCCGACCAGCCAGGACTGCTGGGCCTAAGGTGACAGAGTGCTTAGAACAAATACGGAATATTAGAACAAATACGGAATATTAGAACAAATACGGAATATTAGAAAAAAGTCAGAATATTAGAAAAAATACGAAATATTAGAAAAAAGTCAGAATATTAGAACAAATACGGAATATTAGAAAAAAGTCAGAATATTAGAAAAAATACGGAATATTAGAAAAAAGTCAGAATATTAGAACAAATACGGAAATATTAGAAAAAAGTCAGATTTTTTTTAAAAATACCGAATTTACAGCAAAAAAACAGCATTTTAAAAAAAACAGAAGGGGGAAAGTCAGAATTTTGGGGGAAAAAGTCAGAATTTTGGGGGAAAAGTCAGAATTTTTGGGGAAAAGTCTAGAATTGTTAGATTATCTGAAAAGTCTGAATTTTGAGATTTCTGAATAAATCTGAATTTTAAGAAAAAAGAGAGATTTGGAGATTTTCAAACAAATTCTGAATTTTGAGATTTAAAAAAAAAAATGAATTGAAGGAAGGAGATTGAATTTTTGGTAGAAAACTTGAGTTTCTAAATAAGTCTGAATTGGAGATTTCTGAAAAACGTATAATTGTGTAACACGACACCACCTTAAAGGGGTTTAGAATGTTCCCAGATTTCTGTTGTTTGCATTTTTTCAGATTATTGACATTTTTCTGGTTTTTGAATTTTGACTTTCTGAATTGCTGGAAAAAAGTGAAATATATATTTTTTTCACACATTTTTGATTTTCGGCTTTTTTTCTCAGAACTTTCTTTTTTCTCAGATTTTAACTTTTCCCAAAAGCTGAGTATGAAGTCGTAATTTTGTGATTTTCAGAAAAAAATGTGAAATATATTTTCCTCAAATTCCCAAAGTTTGACTTTTTTTTCTCAGCATTTGCAGTTTTTTCAGTTTTTTTCTCATATTATGAAATGTTTCTCAGATTTTTCACTTTTTTCTCAATCTCTGAATGAAAGTAACAATTCTGGGATTTTTTCGGAATTTTTTTAAATGTTTTTTACTCAGAATCTAATTTTTGACTTATCGCAGAATTAGGATTTCTGTAATTATTTTCAGATCTAGACTTTTCTCTCAGATTTTGGTGAATAAACTTTACATAAATAAATGCCTTCTTTTGACAGTCCCAAATACCAAGAATCGACTTTAATGGGATACAAAGGAGGAGTTCTCCAGATTTGAGAGGAATTTAATTTCCGTTGATCAAAGAAATAACCCCTTTGGAGTCACACAGGCTGAGGGTAATACCGCCTTCAGATCTTCTTCTTACATTTCTCTTCCTGAGGCCTCACCTCTTTTGAGCGGATATAACGTGTGTAATACCTCCTTGAATAAATCTACTTATATTTCCCAGATGTATCGCTTTTAGAAAGCCCAGTAGGTTCCTCTGGCCAGATGGAGCCCTGATGAATTCACAACAGAACACTCTTCCTCTGCTTGGTTCAGAGAAAGCTTTCAGAAGTTCTTGGTGATTTATCTCAGAATCATTTATCTTGGGGAGTTTTTGACATTTCCATTTCCCTCCATACGTCTGTTTCTCCCACCAGGCGTTGTTCGTGTTCATGGCGCTGTCGTTCGCTCGAGACGAGATCATCTGGCTTCTGCGACACGCCGACAACATCCAGAAGAAAAGCACCGACGACTTCATCGACAAGTACGCAAACACATGCACACACACACATGCACACACACACATGCACATTAACACATGCACATAAACACATGCACACAAGCACATGCACATGAACACATGCACATAAACACATGAAGACAAACACACATGGACACAAACACACAAGGACACAAACACATGAACACAAACACATGCACATAAACACATGCACACAAACACATGCACATAAACACATGAACACAAACACACAAGGACACACACACATGTACACACACACACATGGACACAAACACATGGACACAAACATGTACACAAACACATGGACACACACACATGGACACACACACATGGACACAAACACATGTACACACACACACATGGACACAAACACATGGACACAAACATGTACACAAACACATGGACACATACACATGGACACACACACATGGACACAAACACATGTACACACACACACATGGACACAAACACATGGACACAAACATGTACACAAACACATGGACACATGGACACACACACACATGGACACACACACATGGACACAAACACAAACATGTAGACAAACTAAGGGGTGCTTATACAGTCCTGCAGAGACGTGGTGTTTCTGTAGAGGACCCTGAAGGCAGCATCTCCCTGGTTCTTCAATGACTTAGTGAGTGTGTGTGTGTGTGTGTGTGTGTGTGTGTGTGTGTGTGTGTGTGTGTGCTCTGCAGACACATAGCAGAGCTGATCTTCTACATGGAGGAGCTCCGAGCTCACGTCAGGAAGTACGGCCCGGTGATGCAGAGATACTACGTCCAGTATCTGTCCGGCTTCGATGCCGTGGTGCTGAACGAACTGGTGCAGGTACGAACACACGGACATCTTTGTTTTACTTTGATGTCTGCTCCACGACACCAAGTGAAGCTCCTCTAGGTGTGAAGCTACCTGGTGATAACCCTGATTCTGAAGGTGGAGCCAAAGCAGAGAAAAGGCCACATTTGGGCGTCTGTTGACACCTTTTCCCATAATGCACCTGTCTCTGTTACCAGTTCTCTATCTTCTGTTTCAGAACCTGTCGGTGTGTCCAGAGGACGAGTCCATCATCATGTCTTCATTCGTCAACACGATGACCTCCCTCAGCGTCAAACAAGGTGACACGTCACTTCTTATAATTTATCTTTCATTTAGTGTAATGTATGTAAAGTGTGTGTGAGACTGAGTTAAGTGTGTGTGATCTACAGTTTAAAGTGTGTGTCTGAGTGTGTTCTGGCGCTCTGTGTTTCAGTGGAGGATGGGGAGGTGTTTGACTTCAGAGGCATGCGGCTGGACTGGTTCAGACTGCAGGTGAGTGACTCTTCTGCTGATTTCACTTTTTACAGAGAGAGAGTTTTGAGTTCAAGTCTACTGAACATTTAGGGGAAATACTGTGATAAGAATGCTTTCTTTTTAGGTTTGAACATTCATATTTTAGCAGGTGAACTCTCATGGAGCCACTTTAGCTTACCTCATTCACACCAACGGTGTTTCAGGGCCGGTTTGGAGCTGGAGCTTGAAAAGCACCGGGTTTTCCTGTTCACACCGCAGCGGAGCCGCCTCTTAGCTCCGGAATCCGGTTCGTTTCAAGCACCAAAAAATTGTCCGGCTACAGCAAAAGCACCGCATACGTCACGCTGACGTCGAGGCGGGGGCAGGGGCGGGATCAACTCCTGAACAACAACAACAAGTCGGCGTTGTATCCTGTTTGTACACAACGATGGAGAAACTTAACAAGCAGCAGTGGTCCACTGAAGAGACCAGCTACCTACTGAGAATCTGGTCTTCTGAAGAGGTACAGAGGAAGCTGGAGCACAATCGGCCATTGTTGTTGTTGTTGTTGTTGTTGTTGTTGTTGTTGTCATCGCTGTGAGGGGTTTCCGCGCGGGTTGGCTTTATGAAGCAGGCACGCAAACGGTTACGTCATGACGCAAACGATGACGCAATGACGCAGCACCAGTCGGACTCTGGGCGGTGTGAAAAGAGCCGGAGCTAAACCGAAGAACCGGTTCTGAACCTGAAAAGCTCCGGAGCTTGAACCGGAGCTTCGTTGGTGTGAATGAGGTGTTATTCTTGAGTATCTTTAAATGATGTTTTTTTATTAAAGTGTAACCAACTGAAAAATAATGAAATGATCCCATCGTCTCGTTCCATATGCATTTAGATAAATATGAAATAATCATCATTGATGCATTGAGTCAAAGTTATTTTACCATCTGCTGAAATGAACAAAGTCACAACAGATCAGAAGTCCGTTAAGGCTTTGAAGGAAGTCTGCAGAATGTGGTGTGAGTGTCGGTCACCTCTGGGTCCCGTGTGTTGGAGCACCTCTGGGTGGGGTCCCTGGTGTTGGAGCACCTCTGGGTGGGGTCCCGTGTGTTGGAGCACCTCTGGGTCCCTGGTGTTGGAGCACCTCTGGGTTGGGACCCTGGTGTTGGAGCACCTCTGGGTTGGGTCCCTGGTGTTGGAGCACCTCTGGGTGGGGTCCCGTGTGTTGGAGCACCTCTGGGTGGGGTCCCGTGTGTTGGAGCACCTCTGGGTGGGGTCCCGTGTGTTGGAGCACCTCTGGGTGGGGTCCCGTGTGTTGGAGCATCTCTGGGTGGGGTCCCGTGTGTTGGAGCACCTCTGGGTGGGGTCCCTGGTGTTGGAGCACCTCTGGGTGGGGTCCCGTGTGTGGGGAAGCTGCTGAGCCTGTGTTCTGCACGCAGGCGTACACCAGCGTGTCCAAAGCCAGCCTCGGCATCGCCGACCACAAGGAGCTGGGCAAGATGATGAACACCATCATCTTCCACACCAAGATGGTGGACTCTCTGGTGGAGATGCTGGTGGAGACGTCAGACCTGTCCATCTTCTGGTGAGACACACACACACGCACGTGCACGTACGCAGACACACACACACGCACACACACACACGCACACAGACACACGCACACACATACACACACGCACGCACGCACACAGACACACACGCACACAGACACACACACGCACAGACACACGCACACACACACACACACACACACGCACACACACACACACAGACGAACACACACACACGCACACACAGGCACGCACACACGCAACACAGACGAACACGCATACACAGACACACACACGCACACACACAGACACACGCACACACACGCACACAGACGCACACGCACACACAGACACACACGCACGCACACACACACACACACACACACGCACACACACTACAGGGCCATCAGATGCATAGAAATTCTCTTATTACAGGACTACTTACTAAAGAAATCTACACATTTGAGGCAACAAGTTGATTTAAAAGTTATTTAGTGTTTACTTCCTGTCTTAACCTCTATGTCTTTCTGTGTGTCCCTCTCTCCCTCTCTCTCTCTCTCCCTCCCTCTCTCTCTCTCTCTCTCCCTCTCTCTCTCTCTCTCTCTCTCTCCCTCTCTCCCTCTCTCTCTCCCTCTCTCTCTCTCGCTCTCTCTCTCTGTGTGTGTGTGGTGTGTGTGTGTCTCTCTCTCTCTCTCTCTCTTGCTCTCTCTCTCGCTCTCCCTCTCTCTCTCTCGCTCTCTCTCGCTGCCTCTCTCCCTCTCTCTCTCTCTCTCTCTCTGTCTCTCTCTGTGTGTGTGTGGTGTGTGTGTGTCTCTCTCTCTCTCTCTCTCTTGCTCTCTCTCTCGCTCTCCCTCTCTCTCTCTCTCTCGCTCTCTCTCTCGCTGCCTCTCTCCCTCTCTCTCTCGCGCTCTCTCTCTCTCTCTCTCTGTCTCTCTCTGTGTGTGTGTGGTGTGTGTGTCTCTCTCTCTCTCTCTCTCTCTCTCCCTCTCTCTCTCCCTCTCTCTCTCTCTCTCTCTCTCTCTCTCTCTCTCTCTCTCTGTAGTTTCTACAGCCGAGCGTTTGAGAAGATGTTCCAGCAGTGTTTGGAGCTTCCCTCTCAGAGCAGACACTCCATCTGCTTCCCTCTCCTCTGCACACACTTCATGTCCTGCACACACGAGCTGTGCCCCGAGGAGGTACACACACACACACACACACACACACACACACACACACACACACACACACACACACACACAGCTGTTTGCTAAATGACACTTTGACATAAACACAAAGGCTAGAAGGTACAAGCTAACAATGAAGCTGAAAGACAAATTTGATGAGCAATGATTTATTTTAGTTCACTGGACACACACACATTAACACACACACATTAACACACACACACAGACATTAACACGCGCTCCAACACACACATAGACACATTAAAACACACGCACTAACACACACACAGTTTGACATAAGCCAGAGGCTAAGCTAACAAGTAAAGCTAAAAGAAAATGTGGATTTTTATTGATGTAGTTTGACACACACACACCCCAAACACACACACACACACTCACACACCCCAAACACGCACACACACTCTTCTCCTCTCTTCTAAACTCGTGTGTGTTTCCTCCTCTCAGCGTCACCACATCGGCGACCGCAGCCTCTCGCTGTGCAACATGTTTCTGGACGAGATGGCCAAGCAGGCGAGAAACCTGATCACTGACATCTGTACTGAGCAATGCACACTGAGCGACCAGGTACACACACACACACACACACACACACAGGTACACACACACACACAGGTACACACACACACACACACACACAAACACACACACACACACACCCAAACACACACACAGGTACACACACACACACACACACACACACAGGTACACACACACACACAAACACACACACACACACACACACCCAAACACACACACAGGTACACACACACACACACCCAAACACACACACAGGTACACACACACACATACACCCACACACACACACTCACTCACTCACACACACACACACACACACACACACACACACACACACACACACATACTCACAGTCTCACACATACACCCAAACACACACACAGGTACACACACACATACACACTCACACACACACACTCACACACACACACACACACACACACACACACTCACACAAGGTTATTACAATCTTTGCTCTCCATCAAACGCCAACAGAGTTTGATTTGTAACTCAGGAGTTTTTCACAAATATTCCTTTTAAAAATAAAGTCTTCTATATCATAGTGGTTTGTTATTTCTACCATCACTTAAAGGTGGGGTCGGTAAGTTTGAGAAACCGGCTCGAGATACACTTGTTGTTATATTCCATGGAAATCTCTTAACATCCCGATAGCAATGAATATCTGAAGTGCTTTGACAACAAATCCATAAAACATGTCATCTGTGGAAGCCGTGGTTCTGTAAAAAGCACGACCAATCATCTGAGCCGGCTAAAGTAACTGGATGGCCTACCTGCCTGTCAGCCTTCCATCTGTGCACAAACTGATCTCGTGCCCTCATTGGTCATGTGCGCGTTCCTGTGTGTTGGAGGAGGGGCTCTGGAAGGAAGTGGCAGATTTGTTCCGGCTGTGTATTTTCAAATTCTAGCGCACTCGAGCTGGTTTCTCCAAAATGACCTACCCCACCTTTGAGCCAGTAAACTTTTAATAAATAGGTTCAAATCAATACATGCAGTATTGCCGCTGTTAGGCTCAGTTGGTAGAGATGGGGCTAAACGTCAACCTGCTGTCTCGTTAACGCTGAGAGTCTGCAGTTGATGGGTGTCCTTTAAAGCTTCTCAAACTGATCTATCAGTTTATTTATTCATCTTTAAAGCTAAAGATCTGAGAACATCCCTGTGAATAATCGTCTTCTGTTTCTCCCTCCTCCTCCTCCTCCTCCTCCTCCTCCTCCTCCTCCTCCTCCTCAGCTGCTTCCCAAACATTGTGCTAAGACCATCAGCCAGGCGGTGAATAAAAAGAGTAAGAAGGCGACGGGGAAGAAAGGAGAACCGGAGAGAGAGAAACCGGGCGTGGAGAGCATGAGGAAGAACCGTCTCCTCGTCACCAAGTCAGTCTTCATGCCGGTGTCACTGGGTGTCAGGCGGTGTGGAGGTCAATGGGTTCTGACTGTGTTTTTGGTTTCATTCCTCCTCCAGTCTTGACAAACTGCACACGGCTTTATCTGAGCTCTGCTTCTCCATCAACTACGTTCCTAACCTGGCAGTCTGGGAGCACACCTTCACCCCCCGAGAGTACCTGACCTCTCACCTGGAGATCCGCTTCACCAAGTAAACACACACACACACACACACACACACACACCTTCACCCCCCGAGAGTACCTGACCTCTCACCTGGAGATCCGCTTCACCAAGTAAACACACACACACACACACACACACACACACCTTCACCCCCCGAGAGTACCTGACCTCTCACCTGGAGATCCGCTTCACCAAGTAAACACACACACACACACACACACACACACACACACACCTTCACCCCCCGAGAGTACCTGACCTCTCACCTGGAGATCCGCTTCACCAAGTAAACACACACACACACACACACACACACACACACACACCTTCACCCCCCGAGAGTACCTGACCTCTCACCTGGAGATCCGCTTCACCAAGTAAACACACACACACACACACACACACACACACACCTTCACCCCCCGAGAGTACCTGACCTCTCACCTGGAGATCCGCTTCACCAAGTAAACACACACACACACACACACACCTTCACCCCCCGAGAGTACCTGACCTCTCACCTGGAGATCCGCTTCACCAAGTAAACACACACACACACACACACACACACACACACACACACACACACACACACACACACCTTCACCCCCCGAGAGTACCTGACCTCTCACCTGGAGATCCGCTTCACCAAGTAAACACACACACACACACACACACACACACACACCTTCACCCCCCGAGAGTACCTGACCTCTCACCTGGAGATCCGCTTCACCAAGTAAACACACACACACACACACACACACACACACACACACACACCTTCACCCCCAGAGTACCTGACCTCTCACCTGGAGATCCGCTTCACCAAGTAAACACACACACACACACACACACACACACACACACACACACACACACACACACACACCTTCACCCCCAGAGTACCTGACCTCTCACCTGGAGATCCGCTTCACCAAGTAAACACACACACACACACACACACACACACACACACACATCTTCACCCCCAGAGTACCTGACCTCTCACCTGGAGATCCGCTTCACCAAGTAAACACACACACACACACACACACACACACACACACACACACACACCTTCACCCCCAGAGTACCTGACCTCTCACCTGGAGATCCGCTTCACCAAGTAAACACACACACACACACACACACACACACACACACACACACACACACCTATTCACCCCCAGAGAGTACCTGACCTCTCACACACACAATTAAAAGTGGTAAAATTAAGAAAATCACATACAACTCAAGACAACATTAGGCGCTTTCACACCGCAGTACTTTTCCCACAAAGGTTCATGAGAACTCTTTAGTTCTCATGAACTAAAGAGTTCTCAACTTCATGGCGTATACTTCCACCTGGAGTCCCCGGAGTTGGGGAAGGCTTCAGTAGAAGCTGCTGGGACTCCAAGCAGCTTCGACTGAAGCCTTCAGAGTAAATCGCCAGAACGCCGACACCTCCTCATCTCCACCGCTCCCATGTTTTATTTTGTGTTGCCATAAGTTAGTCTCTCTGCGTTTCTGCGCTGGGCTAATGCTAATGCTAATAATGCTAATGCCAGGATAATAAAATGGCGGCTTCACAAAACTTTTTGGGAGTTTTACGGGGCGTGGTTTGCAATCCGCCCAGCCAATCAGACACAGGAACCTGTTTCTCCCACGAAAGTCCCTGCTCTCTAGCGGGGAAAAGGAAAAGGGGGTGAAAAGGTTCTCATGAACTCATTTTAGTTCCGGCTCTTTTTGGTGTGAACGCAACATTTCGGAACTATATCGGAACTAAAGTGCGAAAACTACTGCGGTGTGAACGCGGCTCTTTAGTAAAAAGTGTAAAAATGAAGGGGATTTAAAATCCAAAAATAAATGCTTTTCAAAATACGTACAAATGACAACAAATAAGAGAAAACGTAATCCCAATAAAAGTCTGAAACTTCTTAAAATCACAACATTTGTCAGAAACAAACAGGCTGTCTCTTTAAAGCGGAGTCTTCAGTTGAAGCGTGTCCTTAAAGCTTCTTAACGTGATCTCCATCTGTCTGCCATATTAAAATAAGTAACGTCCTGTGATGTCTCCCTCCTCCTCCTCCTCCTCAGGTCCATTGTTGGCATGACGATGTATAACCAGTCGACTCAGGAGATTGCTAAACCCAGCGAGCTGCTGACGAGCGTCAGAGCGTACATGACGGTTCTTCAGTCCATCGAGAACTACGTCACCATCGACATCACGAGAGTCTTCAACAACGTTCTGCTGCAACAAACGCAGCATCTGGACAGCCACGGAGAGCCCACCATCACCAGCCTGTACACCAACTGGTGAGGAGCACACACACACACACACACACACACACACACACACACACACACACACCATCACCAGCCTGTACACCAACTGGTGAGGAGCACGCACGCACGCACGCACGCACACACACACACACACCATCACCAGCCTGTACACCAACTGGTGAGGAGCACACACACACACACACACACACACACACACACACACACACACACACACACACACACACACACACCATCACCAGCCTGTACACCAGTGACCACCAACTGGCGGCCCGCGGGCCACATCCGGCCCGCCAGACATTCTCATCCGGCCCGCACGACGGGGGTGACTGTGGCGTTGGCAAAGCAGTAACCACTGTGTGCAGTATCGGAGTCCAACAGAGAGGCAGCAGCTGCGGGACAGTAGACTGCGTACTGCGAAACCTTCCCTGCCTTGAAGAAGAAGTGATCCTTCGTTGTGAAGAGTTGTGTTTTGTGCGCTCCGCACCACAGCAGCAGCCCCGCTGCGACAGAGTCCAACAGAGAGGCAGGAGCTGCGGGACAGTAGCCTAGAAGCAGGGTTGGGTTGTAACGGAATATATGTAACGGCGTTACGTAATCAGAATACAAAAATCAAGTAGGCTAACTGTATTCAGCTGGCGTTACATTTGAAAAACGAGTAATCTGATTACAGTTACTTTTGTAAACCTGAAGTGAATACATTTTGGAATACTTATTGGAATTATTGGTGGAAAAGTTTCCTCACAAAAAGTAATATTCATTACCGGCAGAACTGTGTGCACACTGCACGGCGCTGCAGCATGTCTGTGAGCGAGAGAGAGATGCTGAAATCAAAGTGAATGGCCTGCTGCTGCTGAATGCGTGGGGCAAGTGACTGGAACAAGTTATTACATCGTTTCAGATAATAAATAATAATGATAATTCATTCTATTTAGGGGCGCCTTTCAAAGCACCCAAGGACACCTTACAATTCATAACATATTCCAGGGAAAGGTTTTAAGACAGTACAAAGAATGCAGTCCGGGTGATGTTTTTTATGTAGGGTGCAGATGAGAGGGAGCTGTCCAGAATGACACCAAGATGTTGTGTTTGAGTTCTTGATAAACCATTAAAACAGTAAAACAAGTGTCTCCTGTTCACCAAAACTGTATTCTGATTACTTTCAGAGCATGTATTCTGTATTCAGTAACTGATTACATTTACAAAGTAACCCTGCCTAGAAGTGATCCTTCGTTAGCGTGAAGAGTCTGCTAAGCTTTATGCGGTGTGTGTCCCCCCCCCCGGTCAACAACTTCAAAATTCTGGGCTATATAAAAATCGCTGGCCCGCGATAGTGTCTATTGGATACATTTTGGCCCTTGGACAAATGTAGTTGGTGATCCCTGCTGTACACCAACTGGTGAGGAGCGCACACACACACACACACACACACACACCATCACCAGCCTGTACACCAACTGGTGAGGAACACACACACATACACACACACACACACACACACACACACACACACACACACACACACACCATCACCAGCCTGTACACCAACTGGTGAGGAGCACACACACACACACACACACACACACACACACACACACACACACACACACACACACACACACACACACACACACACACACACACCCCATCACCAGCCTGTACACCAACTGGTGAGGAGCACACACACACACACACCATCACCAGCCTGTACACCAACTGGTGAGGAGCACACACACACGCACACACACACATCCATCATCACCAGCCTGTACATCAACTGGTGAAGAACACACACGCACACACACACACACACCATCACCAGCCTGTACACCAACTGGTGAGTAGCACACACACACACACCATCACCATCCTGTACACCAACTGGTGAGTAGCACACACACACACACACACAGACCATCACCAGCCTGTACACCAACTGGTGAGGAGCACACACACACACACACACAGACCATCACCAGCCTGTACACCAACTGGTGAGGAACACACACACACACACACACACACACACACACACACACACACACACACACACACACACACACACACACCATCACCAGCCTGTACACCAACTGGTGAGGAGCACACACACACACACACCATCACCAGCCTGTACACCAACTGGTGAGGAGCACACACACACACACAAACACACACACACACACACACACACACACACACACACCCCATCACCAGCCTGTACACCAACTGGTGAGGAGCACACACACACACACACCATCACCAGCCTGTACACCAACTGGTGAGGAGCACACACACACACACACACACACACACACACACACACACACACACACACACACACACACACACACACAGACCATCACCAGCCTGTACACCAACTGGTGAGGAACACACACACACACACACACACACACACACACCATCACCAGCCTGTACACCAACTGGTGAGGAGCACACACACACACACACGCACACACACACATCCATCATCACCAACCTGTACACCAACTGGTGAAGAACACACACGCACACACACACACCATCACCAGCCTGTACACCAACTGGTGAGTAGCACACACACACACACACACCATCACCATCTTGTACACCAACTGGTGAGTAGCACACACACACACACACACACCATCACCAGCCTGTACACCAACTGGTGAGGAGCACACACAGACACACACACACACACACACACACACACACACACACACACACACACACACACACACACACACACACACACACACAGAGACCATCACCAGCCTGTACACCAACTGGTGAGGAGCACACACACACACACACCATCACCAGCCTGTACACCAACTGGTGAGTAGCACTAGTGTTAATTTCGTTGACTAAAACTATGACGAAATATGTTCGTCAACGACCTTTTTTTCCATGACGAAAACGAGACGATGACGAGACGGTACCGACGGTAGTAAACAATAACTGTAACGAAATCATCATGCAATATCGTTGACGAAAAGTGACGAGACGAAAATGTAGTTTACTAAATAAAAACTATGCCAAAATCTCTCTTTACTTTCGTTGACGAAAAATGAGGAGACGAAATATTATCAAAGATAACGTTACATCTCTGATCGTCAGTTTTTCTCCCAGCAGTTCCATTTCCGGTGCTGCGGCAGGGCAGCAGCTGTGTGTCTGTGCTGCGGCTGGGCAGCAGCTGTGTCTGTGCTGCGGCTGGGCAGCAGCTGTGTGTCTGTGCTGCAGCTGGGCAGCAGCTGTGTCTGTGCTGCGGCTGGGCAGCAGCTGTGTGTCTGTGCTGCGGCAGGGCAGCAGCTGTGTGTCTGTGCTGCGGCTGGGCAGCAGCTGTGTGTCTGTGCTGCGGCTGGGCAGCAGCTGTGTGTCTGTGCTGCGGCTGGGCAGCAGCTGTGTGTCTGTGCTGCGGCAGGGCAGCAGCTGTGTGTCTGTGCTGCGGCTGGGCAGCAGCTTTGTGTCTGTGGTGCGGCTGGGCAGCAGCTGTGTCTGTGCTGCGGCTGGGCAGCAGCTGTGTCTGTGGTGCGGCACACTGAACTGTCAGGAAGACTCGTGGTCTAACTCGTGGTCTAACTCGTTCTAACTCATGGTCTAACTCGTGGTCTAACTCGTGGTCTAACTCGTGGTCTAACTCGTGGTCTAACTCGTGGTCTAACTCATGGTCTCTAACTAACCTTATTTAACAGAAAATGAAATGGCAACAACGGGGCTTGGGAGCAGTGGTCGCACTCGCGTTAACCGAATACCCCCCGTCAGCGCGAGTGATTGATAAATTGTGCACTCGACGGGTAATAATGGATTATGACGGAAATGTTACGATCCTGTCCGTCAAAATGACTGACAACGAAAAAGTCTAAAGCCACCACTGCTTGGGAGAAAGAAACGATGTGATATTTGGGCCCATTTTCGCTACAATGAGGCGGAGAAAAAAAGTGAATGCATTGTTTCATCAGAAGGGAAGCAATGTGGCCAAAACACAGAAAACACCACAAACCAGATTCTCTCCAAAGCTTCTCAATCATTCAACCTGTGTTTCATCAAATA
>JAPTMU010000024.1:3738569-3748569 GCA_028583405.1 Pogonophryne albipinna | reverse complement strand
TATGACCATTTGCCAAATGTGTGAGAAAACGGAGCGGGTTCCAGGCGAGCTGGGGCTTCACTGCGTGCCTGGGGCTTCACTGCGTGCTGGGGCTTCACTGCGTGCTGGGGCTTCACTGCGTGCTGGGGCTTCACTGCGTGCTGGGGCTTCACTGCGTGCTGGGGCTAAACTGCGTGCTGGGGCTTCACTGCGTGTTGGGGCTTCACTGCGTGCTGGGGCTTCACTGCGTGCTGGGGCTTCACTGCGTGCTGGGGCGTCACTGCGTGCTGGGGCTTCACTGCGTGCTGGGGCTTCACTGCGTGCTGGGGCTTCACTGCGTGCTGGGGCTTCACTGCGTGCTGGGGCTTCACTGCGTGCTGGGGCTTCACTGCGTGCTGGGGCTTCACTGTGGAGCTCCTCTCTGTCTGGGTGAGCCCGCAGAGCAGCTGTGTACAGTGGGAACAATATTAAAACCATCTGTTGGAAAGAAATCCTTTTCAATTCTGCAGAAAAACGATATTTGGATTTTCTGTGTCCAGTTTTTTAATTTGAACATTTGAACTAAAACTCCGCCTCCTCCTAATCGATCTGTGAACGTCTCACAAACTGCAGCTGCAATAAGACGAACAATAAATGTTTAATATATAACTTCCTGTTTGGGTTCTCTGTTGATTACCGTTAGCGTTTCGCTCGCTTCTTTTTGTGTAACAGTTATTGAGATGCGGGGTCCTGCCGCTTCAGGGGATCTGGGAACTCTCGTAATCATTAGGAAGGGGTTCCAGATGTTACCTTCTGCACAGAGCCGGTCAGAGTGTACCGGATGTTCTCAAGTTTAAGGAAGTGCATAGTGTCTCTCGTCCATCTGGTACACTTGGGAGGTGCTTGGAGAACTACTAGAGGTGAATGCTACGACTGCCTGAGTTTGACCTTCAGCCGGTTTCAGGGGTGAGCCCAAATAAAGCACATACAGGACTGGGTGTGATGTGTTTTCTTAGAGTATGCAATGAGTACGTTTCCTCAAAGTGAACTTGGGACCGGACCAGAACATGTGACTGTGATCTGCTGGTCACAGCGAGGGCATGAAGGGGCTAGGTCAGGGAACCGCTTCGCCAGCCTTGCTTTGGTAAAGTGCACTCGGAACAATTTTGAGTTGCATCAATCTATGCCGAGCAGACGGGGAGAGTCGAGCACTTTCTGCCTTTGATCGTCTGCCGCGTTTCGCTCTCTTTCAGCAACATGGTGTTCTTTATTTGTCATTTCAAACACCATCTATTTCCATGTGGCTTAAACACGTTCCTTCAATTTAAACTCAGTACAAACTTGGACTAAACCCCGTCTTTGTTTGGTGACATTTTTTATATATTTTTAATGTCAGAAATCCCATATTACGTTCTTTTCAAGAAAAATAATATGAGCAATACTTTCAGTGAATTATGGGGTTTTTATTGAAGGCGTCTGTCGTCAATCTTTATTCTGACATTTAGCATCCTGTCATTACGGTAAGGATTCATGTGCAGCGACTTGGTCAGCATGAATGGTGTTCTCCATAATGACCAAGTCGCTGCACATTATCCCACTTATTTCAACGACATGACTCCCAATATTAATTTAAATGCTTTTATAGATTTAGAAAGTAGTTGTATTGATTTAAAAGGACGTAGCATCCGCTAAGAGAAATAGTCTCGTTGTTACCGTTTGAACTACGTAGCAGTGAAAGCAGCAGAAGTCATGAAGTCAGACCTTGGAGAGGATCTAGATATCCTGCCCTGATGCCAAAGGAACTGCACACTGAATATGTGTCGCCGTTTGATGTCTCTGTCTGATGTCTCTGTCTGATGTCTCTGTCTGATGTCTCTGTCTGATGTCTCCGTCTGATGTCTCCGTCTGATGTCTCTGTCTGATGTCTCTGTCTGATGTCTCTGTCTGATGTCTCTGTCTGATGTCTCTGTCTGATGTCTCTGTCTGATGTCGCCGTCTGATGTCGCCGTCTGATGTCGCCGTCTGATGTCTCTGTCTGATGTCTCTGTCTGATGTCTCCGTCTGATGTCTCCGTCTGATGTCTCTGTCTGATGTCTCTGTCTGATGTCTCTGTCTGATGTCTCTGTCTGATGTCTCTGTCTGATGTCTCTGTCTGATGTCTCTGTCTGGACCGCTGCGTAACAACGAGGTTTCTGCCCCGTTACTTCTCCGCTGCTTTCTTCCCAGTTCCAAACTGCATACAGTTCAATCGAGCAAACTTCTCTCTCAGATGTGAGCGTCCTTAACGGTCAGTAAATCCTTGACAGCGGCCTGTCTGTTCTGGATTAACAACGTGTCACGTGTTCTGAATTGACCAATCAGAATCGAGTATTCAACTAAACCATGTAATAAATACGTTTATTCATCTGTTTTTAACTATAGTCCAAAAACTTTGAGCATGTTTGCCTTATTTTACAAGAAAAACAATTTACATTTTGTGTAAATTAGACCACAAATTCCAAAAAGAAGTGTATAACTTTTGGCTCAAAGGTGTAACATGTGATGTTATACTTACAGGAAATGATATCAGAGTGCAGCCTGATTTATGTTGTATTTGTTGGTCCATTAAACCTTAAGAACCGGTCTTTCTAAAGCTCAGACTGCAAACTAATCTACCCGGCAACATAGGCTACACATTTAACCAGAAAGCAGGAAAACATTAAACTCTAATAAAACACACGTCTGTACTGTACATTATTATTCCTGCTGTGTTTCTGAATCACACAGCAGACCATGGACACATGCTGCTCTCTGATTGGTTAGGGTTTTATTTAACACCTTTTTATTTGGTCTTTAATTGCACTGTTTGACTTTAAATAAATTAAATAAACTTTCCAGAGTCTGAAGAGCTTGCTCAGACCAGAGGACGGGAACATCTGGGAAGTTTACTTTTAATTAAAATGTATTTTTTTATAATTGCTGCAATCAGGTAAGTTTTGTAAGTGTACACCCTTTTAGACGTAACAAATAGAAACTGTGATTTCAACACTATGAATAGTAGACCTTGTTGGGTTTATAATTTGAATTAGAGTTAAGCAATCCTTTAATTGATAAAAGTCGAGTATTGCAGAATAAATGATCAAATTCTTCAAAGAAAACCTGACAGTTATGTTTTCAGCTTAAACTAAATGCCTATTGCTTCATCAATAACTCTATATGTGATGGTATTAGTTTCCATTTGATGGAATCTGTAACTGATTTCTTACTGCATTTTCTGAGAAATATAAAAACCATGTCCTACACAAGCCACCAGGAGGCGCCATAATACAGCACTTTTATGTTATTGACAAACAGGAAACTGCATTACAGATTTACAGAATAAAGAATATGAAACCAAAGTGGATCTGAGTTGATCGACAGACATGCATTAAAGTAATCTGATTTATCACCAAATCCTTTCAGTTCAACTGTAAACTGATTTATCTCTTTGCAGTTTCTGTAAAAGCAGCCTAACTATATTAAGAGATCAGGGGCGGCGCCAGGGGGGAGCTAGGGGGTGCTGAAGCACCCCAAATAAATATGTGTTTTGTTTTTTTTCGAAAATTATTATTATGATTTTTATTAAATCAGAAAAATGATTGATTACATCAATGCAAATGTGAAACAAATAAATGTTTGACCAAAAACATAAAGCCAACACAGGTGATATGATTAGGCCAATGGCCAGCACCCATTAGATTTTTGACCTACCCATAGGCTAAATTACTTTGACACTTGAGTGACTTCCTGTTAGCTAGAGCGCCAAATTATGCTAACAGCAAAGTGAAAAATGGATCGTTTTTTAGTCCTTAAACGTCCACCTGTGGACGCTCAATCAAAACCACCTGAATGCGAGAGGGATTCTGCACATAATATGCCTCGTGAGTACAAGTAGCTACTTCTGGGTCTCTGTGTTTCATTCCGCTCTCTGTGTGTGTGTGTGTGTGTGTGTGTGTGTGTGTGTGTGTGTGTGTGTGTGTGGTGTGTGTGTGTGTGTGTGTGTGTGTGTGTGTGTGTGTGTGTGTGTGTGTGTGTGTGTGTGTGTGTGTGTGTGTGTGTGTGTGTGTGTGTGTGTGTGTGTTGTGTGTGTGTGTGTGTGTGTGTGTGTGTGTGTGTGTGTGTGTGTGTGTGTGTGTGTGTGTCACGAGCCATTTTGTGTGCGTGTGCAAGCGAGAGAGAGAGCGCACCGGTGGGTATCTACCGGAGATCGTTGTGGTTAGCATCTGGTGCTAGCTAGCCAAGCTAACGGATATAAGGAGCTTTTTCAACAACAAGGTGGAGGGAGAACTCTCCTGTCAGACTGAGAGTCTCAGATAACCTCAGCTCAGGTGAAGTAAAGGACTCTCAGTGTTTAGATAGTTCACTTTAGTCTAGTTATCTCAGTGGGTCTCAAACGGTTTGTTTTAAAAGGGGAGTGATTTGTAAAATATCTATAAAGAAATGGATAATCTGTTTCCAGTTCTGTTGAGAGATACTGTATATCCATAGATCTCTTCATTTTGCTCTTAAAGTGCACCAGATTGAACTTCAATATTTAAAAAAATCTCCCGCAAGCTCCCTCGGACCCTCCTAGAGGACGTGGGTCGGTGACTCCCCACTTGTAAAAATAGCACTTTACCCCTGCTGTGATGCCCCTGTGGGTTCATCAGTAGAGAGGAGGTGGCAGTCCTGTCTGTGCTGTGGTGATTGGTGATTGCAGTAACTCAGGGCACCTGGGTCTGGTGTCCTGCAGCTATTTAACGCCTCTCTGCTCCTCTCTGGGCTCTCTCTGCTTCTCCCTGCAGGCACACCGGTTTTGTTGAGTATATTAGGAGTTTCTTCTGTTGCTTTACTTTGTGCACTTCAACACTCTCACACACATACATGTCCATACAATCCTCACCCTGCATTTACATTACTGATACCACTGACATCCACACCTCATACTTTACTGATTTGTTTGTCCTAAATAAACACCTTTACCTACCCGTTGACATGTTGTGTCTCCTTTTTGTTGTGGCCTTTTGAGCCAGGTCGCAACACCTGCTTACACCTATATGCCGTGAGCTGATTACCAAGCCTTCATTGTAACACGTGTGTGTGTGTGTGTGTGTGTGTGTGTGTGTGTGTGTGTGTGTGTGTGTGTGTGTGTGTGTGTGTGTGTGTGTGTGTGTGTGTGTGTGTGTGTGTGTGTGTGTGTGTGTGTGTGTGTGTGTGTGTGTGTGTGTGTGTGTGGTTGCAGTAGAAAATTCAACTGTAGCGCTGGTGCATTAATGGGAAACCTTTAATGTTTGAGCACCCTCTATGAAACGTCAAGCTACCCCACAGCGCCCCCTAGAGGAAATCTCTGGCGCCGCCACTGTAAGAGATGCCAGATAGTGGGAACAAGTATCATGAAAAGCTAAAAGAAACCGGCCATTTTCACAGAAGACTTTTTAATTCATGTAAAAAGACATTAACATTATAAATGGCTGTATTTATGCAAAGTAATTAGGGCCATAATTACCTACTTTTACTAAGTTAAAACATCAGAATGGACATTAATGACGTTTCAAGGTTATATAAAAATAACACCTTCTGGGATTATAGGGGCTCATAGTATTGAAATACAGTACATTTTATTACTATGTGTAATCATTCATAATCACACAGTGGACATTTAAAGCATTTTTGGATGCAAACAAACCAAATGAGGAATGGTTGCACGTTATTTAAACAGACGAGTTAATTAGCTAGCAAGCTAACACTTATCTAGACCTAGACTTATATTGTTTAACTGTTGCTATTAAGATTGTTATTGTTTGTGTTTAATGTGGCTTTTGCGGAAACAGACACTTAGGGTGATAGAGAAGTAGCTACATCATGCTACATGCTAATTGCTTTAGCTGTTTGTTTTAGCTAACTAGCTGGCAGGTGTAGCAACCGTTTTTAGTTAGCAATCTGAGCTACACTGAAGTAGCTAGCAAGCAGACCAAATATACATTTGAACACATACAGATTCTTCTATCTACATTCAATAACTTTGAAATAACAACTAATATGACCCAGAGATTTGTTGTTTTACTGCACAAGTCCATCATTTGTGATTTTCCCACCAAAAGAGTTAAAATGTCGGCTGTTTGAGGCTAACTGTTGTAAAGGAAGTGTGTTATTATCAGTCTGCTGCTCGGGTTAAAGGGGAAATCCAACTTCTAAAGTAATTATCATACTAAAGCATATATTTATATTTTAGTGTCAGTCACATTGAAGTGAATGGGATTTGAGTCCAGTTCATAAACGAGTGAAGCCGTTTCCGCTCGTTTCTCCTCCTGTTGAATTTAAACCTGAAAGTCTGTCTCTGAACTCTCCCGATGATGGATGTGTGTTTTCTTGAAGCTGCTTCCCTTTCGTCCGGAGAATCCTTCAGTGAGGATTCATCGCCTCCTCGTCCTCCTCCGGTACTGCACTCTTCAGATTACCTGCACACAAATATGAGTCAAATTCACGATAATAAATAGTTACCTCGCTCTTTTCTACCTCATTTGGTTAACATGGAGCTATTTTCCTGCCATCAGTCACCAAACAAACTAAACATGTTTTACAGACGCCGTACGAGTCACTAACAAACACAAAACACCATCTACAAACTAATGCATCTACCAAACAAACACATTACATGTTTCAAACAAAACATGTTTCAGAAACAAATACAGCATAGATCTTACAAGTTTACAAATATTCCACGGTGGTTGGTGCTGAGGATTTTCTCACATATGTCCTTAGTAATTCTCCGCACCAGCAGGGGGCACTACTGAGTCAATTTTTGCGGTGGGAGGTTGAGCAGAGCAAGCTAAGGCCCCTGACACACCAAACTGACACCAAAGAACACGTCCCGACGGACCCGACTGTTGGGTCCCTCACTTCCGTTTCGCTTCTCATGCACTGATTCGCTAGCTGAACAGCCAATCAGAGTGATTTCTTTGGCCGACGTCCTTTAGCCGACAGCCTCTCGATTCAACATGTCGAATCGGCGGCGAAGGTGTCCGGCACGGCCGAAAAGACACGACGGTGCGGGACACACCAATCTGAGTAGGGAGACAGGACGTTCATCGACATCTATCGGGTTGGTGTGTCCGGGCCTTAACAGCCACTCTGATGACAGGTATTTCTAGCCATCCAATAACCGAATAGGACATTACACCGAAATAAATCCTAACTCCAGTAGGGCCTACATTAAAAAAAAAAAACATTTTTAATACTCTGTTCTGATGTGGACAGATTCCCAAGGTCAATAAGGACTTTATTCTGTGAGTTTTACTACTTTCCGGGAATCCATTTTCAAAATGAATGGATAAACGTTCCTCTTTCAAACTATATATCTATCTGAGCAAAAGGTCTTACCGTTTTTTTTGGGTGCCAATCGACAGAAAAAACTGCGGAATTGGGCGTTCCACAAGGCTCTGTTCTGGGACCACTGTTTTTCACTATATCCAGTTTGTGATGATGTTTACTAACGTATCATTTGTATGTCGAAGATGCTGAACAAGTTGCCTCTAAGCTCTAATTACCACCAGGAACAGCACTATATAAATACCATGAAGAAGGACATTATTTCTATTACGTTTAATATCCTCTCTTTTGAATCCTCTCTGTTCTGATGTGGACCGATTCCCAAGGTCAATAAGGGCTTGATTCTGTTAGTTTTTACTACTTTCTGGGAATTAATTTTCGAAATGAATGGATAAACGTTCCTCATTTAAACAATATATCTATCTGAGCAAAAGATCATACCGTCTTTTGTGTGTGTGCTATAAGCCTCTAAGTGACAGAAATGCTGTAACTGCACCATTGTACTTTATGATTCTGTTTTCTTCAAGGTTCTTCTTGGTCGAATGTACTTATTGTAAGTCGCTTTGGATAAAAGCGTCAGCTAAATGTAATGTAATGTAATGTAATTGGGCGTTCCACAAGGCTCTGTTCTGGGACCACTGTTGTTCACTGTATATACAGTTTGTGATGATGTTAACTAACGTATCCTTTTTATGTTAAAAGATGCTGAACAAATTGCCTCTAAGCTCTAATTACCACCAGGAAAATAACTATATAAATACCATGTATTATTGACACTGCACTATGACTCGGTCGTACTTTAAATACAAAGAAATCAATAAAGATGTATTTTATTCGCAAAATAAAAAAACACAGCCTAGTTTTGTAGACAAATAAGGAAAAAGGTAAATAAGTTCAAATATTAAGGAGAGATCTTGGAAGCCATATCAGTGACATGAATAACATTTTGAAATATAACATTTAAAACAGTTTTACAGAAGTCTAAAAATCGATAGAAATGACCTAAAATACCTTCAAATGTTAGAGTTTTAAAAGACTTTCTCTGGAGGATAAAGAGCACTCAGACATTCAGCAGATGTTTAATATAATACATCTTTATTCACAGCCATTTCTACACAAGCAAACCCTTGGCATACCCACAGTGATTTCAATTCAGACTGGTTTAGTGGACTACATGACCTAACATCTCTACGTGTGTGTGAGTGTGCACGAGCTGTTTCTAAATACAGTGTTAGTGTTATCAGACGTTACAGGGGAAACGATAAGAGACGATAGTCGGTTATCGGGAGACGGAGTCGGGACTGGCTGCTTCCTGTTTGTGGTCACATGACAAATCTGAGAAGGAGGGAAAAAGAGGATGATGGGAAATAAAAAATCATGCACAAGAGAGAGAAGAAGAAAAAGAGGAGTTAGTGATGTTAGTCGTCAAGAAATGAAGAGATTATAGACTGTTATTAAGGAGATGTGAACAGATTAGTGACAGTGTGTGTCGATGTTAATGTTCATTTCTAGTGTTTAATACATGCTATTAAAAGCTGCTTTTATTATTTTTTGGCCACTAGATGGCAGTAAAAACATCACAAACAGATTAATAAAGGTAATATGTTTAACGACAGCTGCTCTTTACACACCCTGCACACTTTATAATCAACATTATCATTAATTGTTTTTAATGTTTTGAATTTATCTGCAGGATTTAAGTTTAATATTATATCTCATTAGCTTTAAATATCAAGCTGTTAGATGTTTTAACTCTGTCTCTTTGTCTGGTTTCTAAGAGTAACCAAGTCAGCATTCTAGGTATTTGTAGAGACTTAAAATGTCCTTAAAGTGGCATTCATTTATAATTTGATATAATATGTATTGATTAATTCAGTTTAATGAAGTTATATAAGGGCAAATGTGAAGAAAACAGCTGGTAATTTAACCTTTGTATTCGGCAAACTGTGCCGACTGCTATTTCGTTATTGTCACATTTTGGCTTATTGAAATATAATTGAGATTAAATGCTCATATTTCTGAGCTAAGTTTTGTGGAGATCCCAAAAGTATGGTGGTGGTTAGTGGGTAAGTACAATTTTGTCAATACATTTAACACTATGTTTATTTGGTGTTTGTATGCCCCAAAATATTATGAATATGTTTATTGTTATTGTTACCTGTCGTGTTGTTTTGTTTTATTTCCATTTAACTTATCTTATCTTAAATCTTATTTTATTTTTGAGAGAAACTTTGACCAAAAAAATACTTTAAATACCTACTTTTTTTGTTATAGTCCTGTTTATTTGACTGAAAAACTATTATATATTAGTATGTATAGACTGTTTGTATTTGTATTTATATTTATATTGTATTTGTGGTGCACTGCTGCATTGTTGTGTATATGTTCTGCCTTAGCAACAGTTTACCGCCTGGACTGTTGCTCTCTGCCACTCCTCTCTCCTGATTGGCTAACAGCAGACTGGCTTCATTCCCATTGTCTTCCTCTGGCCCATTGTGATTGGCCCACAGGGAGGTGGCATAGAGCTGCGCTGTGATTGGGCTAAGCTGGTCATTAAGCTCCGCCCCCAGCAGGTGCTGCTCCACCCCAAGCTGCAGCTCTGAGGAAAAGAGTGGGAAAAACCCCACAATAACTGGACTACAAATCATCTGTAGTTTTAAAATTAGAGTTGAAATTAAGCCTCAAAACTGAACCAGAAAGTAGAAATAAATAAAAT
>JAPTMU010000024.1:3731884-3737569 GCA_028583405.1 Pogonophryne albipinna | reverse complement strand
GAGAACATTCAGCAGCTTGAGGAGACATGGCAGCGTTTAGAGAACATTCAGCAACTTGAGGAGACATGGCAGCGTTTAGAGAGCATCCAGCAGCTTGAGGAGACATGGCAGCGTTTAGAGAACATCCAGCAGCTTGAGGAGACATGGCAGCGTTTACTAAAAGCTGCAGAAAGCAAATGCTGAAGAAGCTCAAACACAACGTAGACCAGGGGACACTAAAGAGTGACGCACACAGCCGGGAGACCAGGGGACACTAAAGAGTGACGCACACAGCTGGGAGACCAGGGGACACTAAAGAGTGATGCACACAGCTGGGAGACCAGGGGACACTAAAGAGTGACGCACACAGCTGGGAGACCAGGGGACACTAAAGAGTGATGCACACAGCTGGAGACCAGGGGACACTAAAGCGTGATGCACATAGCTGGGAGACCAGGGGACACTAAAGAGTGACACACACAGCTGGGAGACCAGGGGACACTAAAGAGTGACACACACAGCTGGGAGACCAGGGGACACTAAAGAGTGAGGCACACAGCTGGAGACCAGGGGACACTAAAGAGTGACGCACACAGCTGGGAGATCAGGGGACACTAAAGAGTGACGCAAACAGCTGGGAGACCAGGGGACACTAAAGAGTGACTCACACAGCTGGAGACCAAGGGACACTAAAGAGTGATGCACATAGCTGGGAGACCAGGGGACACTAAAGAGTGACACACACAGCTGGGAGACCAGGGGACACTAAAGAGTGACGCACACAGCTGGGAGACCAGGGGACACTAAAGAGTGATGCACACAGCTGGGAGACCAGGGGACACTAAAGAGTGACGCACACAGCTGGGAGACCAGGGGACACTAAAGAGTGATGCACACAGCTGGAGACCAAGGGACACTAAAGAGTGACACACACAGCTGGGAGACCAGGGGACACTAAAGAGTGAGGCACACAGCTGGAGACCAGGGGACACTAAAGAGTGACGCACACAGCTGGGAGATCAGGGGACACTAAAGAGTGACGCACACAGCTGGGAGACCAGGGGACACTAAAGAGTGACGCACACAGCTGGGAGACCAGGGGACACTAAAGAGTGACGCACACAGCTGGGAGACCAGGGGACACTAAGAGTGACGCACACAGCTGGGAGACCAGGGGACACTAAAGAGTGACGCACACAGCTGGAGACCAGGGGACACTAAAGAGTGAGGCACACAGCTGGAGACCAGGGGACACTAAAGAGTGACGCACACAGCTGGGAGACCAGGGGACACTAAAGAGTGACGCACACAGCTGGAGACCAGGGGACACTAAAGAGTGAGGCACACAGCTGGAGACCAGGGGACACTAAAGAGTGACGCACACAGCTGGGAGACCAGGGGACACTAAAGAGTGACGCACACAGCTGGAGACCAGGGGACACTAAAGAGTGACGCACACAGCTGGGAGACCAGGGGACACTAAAGAGTGATGCACACAGCTGGAGACCAAGGGACACTAAAGAGTGACACACACAGCTGGGAGACCAGGGGACACTAAAGAGTGAGGCACACAGCTGGAGACCAGGGGACACTAAAGAGTGACGCACACAGCTGGGAGATCAGGGGACACTAAAGAGTGACGCAAACAGCTGGGAGACCAGGGGACACTAAAGAGTGACTCACACAGCTGGAGACCAAGGGACACTAAAGAGTGATGCACATAGCTGGGAGACCAGGGGACACTAAAGAGTGACACACACAGCTGGGAGACCAGGGGACACTAAAGAGTGACGCACACAGCTGGGAGACCAGGGGACACTAAAGAGTGATGCACACAGCTGGGAGACCAGGGGACACTAAAGAGTGACGCACACAGCTGGGAGACCAGGGGACACTAAAGAGTGATGCACACAGCTGGAGACCAAGGGACACTAAAGAGTGACACACACAGCTGGGAGACCAGGGGACACTAAAGAGTGAGGCACACAGCTGGAGACCAGGGGACACTAAAGAGTGACGCACACAGCTGGGAGATCAGGGGACACTAAAGAGTGACGCACACAGCTGGGAGACCAGGGGACACTAAAGAGTGACGCACACAGCTGGGAGACCAGGGGACACTAAAGAGTGACGCACACAGCTGGGAGACCAGGGGACACTAAAGAGTGACGCACACAGCTGGGAGACCAGGGGACACTAAAGAGTGACGCACACAGCTGGAGACCAGGGGACACTAAAGAGTGAGGCACACAGCTGGAGACCAGGGGACACTAAAGAGTGACGCACACAGCTGGGAGACCAGGGGACACTAAAGAGTGACGCACACAGCTGGAGACCAGGGGACACTAAAGAGTGAGGCACACAGCTGGAGACCAGGGGACACTAAAGAGTGACGCACACAGCTGGGAGACCAGGGGACACTAAAGAGTGACGCACACAGCTGGAGACCAGGGGACACTAAAGAGTGACGCACACAGCTGGGAGACCAGGGGACACTAAAGAGTGATGCACACAGCTGGAGACCAAGGGACACTAAAGAGTGACACACACAGCTGGGAGACCAGGGGACACTAAAGAGTGAGGCACACAGCTGGAGACCAGGGGACACTAAAGAGTGACGCACACAGCTGGGAGATCAGGGGACACTAAAGAGTGACGCACACAGCTGGGAGACCAGGGGACACTAAAGAGTGACGCACACAGCTGGGAGACCAGGGGACACTAAAGAGTGACGCACACAGCTGGGAGACCAGGGGACACTAAAGAGTGACGCACACAGCTGGAGACCAGGGGACACTAAAGAGTGAGGCACACAGCTGGAGACCAGGGGACACTAAAGAGTGACGCACACAGCTGGGAGACCAGGGGACACTAAAGAGTGACGCACACAGCTGGAGACCAAGGGACACTAAAGAGTGACGCACACAGCTGGAGACCAAGGGACACTAAAGAGTGACGCACACAGCTGGAGACCAAGGGACACTAAAGAGTGACGCACACGTCCGTTAAAGTACGGCGAGTCAGAGTGACGTCAAAGTCGGGGGATGTTTAGCTGATTGTTGATTTCCCAGTTATTCCTTTAAGAGTTTCTGACTTCCTGTTTCCTCCCTTAGCCCCGCCCCTCCCTCACCCGCTGCGCCGCATGCTACAACCACAAGGCTAACATGCTACGCCGCGGGGGGGAGGGGGAGTCCAGCTCCTCCAATGAGGACTCGGGACCAGAGGGGGGGTCATCTTCATCTTCCTCCTCCTCTTCATCCCCCAGCTGCTCCGAGGAGGTAGAGGAGGAGGAAGAGGAGAGAAATGAGGAAGTGGAAAAACAGGAAGAAGCTGACGGACAGGAAATGGACAGTAAGACGAAGAAGAGGAGATTGAGGCTCGTTAAATCTTCCACCCTCCCCTCCTCCTCGCTCGCCCCCCGTCTCACCCCTCTCTCTCTGATGCCCCGCCCCCACACCGTCGTCTCCACCCTGCACCTGGAGGTGTTCAACGACCCCCCCTCTTCCTCCCACCTCCTCCTCAGACAGCAGGTGAGAGAGCTGCTGTCAGTCATCAGGAGTTATGTGAAAACAAATCAATAATACATTTTAAGTCGTCGAAGACGAGCGCAGCTCATAGTGTAACTGTGTCGGTACATATAGAGCAGCGTTCCTCAAACCTTTTCATACCAAGGACACTTAACCAATACAAAAGCACCTGACTCCTTACCTTCTCTACATCGCCTCGTTCACACAATACATCAACAATACAAATACAACTACAGGTTATATCAGCATTTAGTTCAAATGAGATTTCAAATGCTCTCAGGTTTTCCACCTCTTATGAAACGTAGACTACATTTATCACGGAGTTCAGTCCGACAGACTCTCCGAGCTGCTGAGAGAAATGCAAACACACGGCATGCAGACACAAACCTCCGCTGTGGATTTTCAAACTAAACACAGTGAAACTTTGGTGGCAGGCCCAAATCTAACTCTCTGAGGTCTGAGCCCTCTGTTCACACGTTAGGCTCGTCTGGGTGACCGTCGGGCTGCCTGCGTGGGCTGCCTGCGTGGTCTGCCTGCGTGGGCTGCCTGCGTGGGCTGCCTGCGTGGTCTGCCTGCGTGGTCTGCCTGCGTGGGCTGCCTGCGTGGTCTGCCTGCGTGGGCTGCCTGCGTGGTCTGCCTGCGTGGTCTGCCTGCGTGGGCTGCCTGCGTGGTCTGCCTGCGTGGTCTGCCTGCGTGGGCTGCCTGCGTGGGCTGCCTGCGTGGGCTGCCTGCGTGGTCTGCCTGCGTGGGCTGCCTGCGTGGTCTGCCTGCGTGGGCTGCCTGCGTGGGCTGCCTGCGTGGTCTGCCTGCGTGGTCTGCCTGCGTGGGCTGCCTGCGTGGGCTGCCTGCGTGGTCTGCCTGCGTGGTCTGCCTGCGTGGTCTGCCTGCGTGGGCTGCCTGCGTGGTCTGCCTGCGTGGGCTGCCTGCGTGGTCTGCCTGCGTGGTCTGCCTGCGTGGTCTGCCTGCGTGGGCTGCCTGCGTGGGCTGCCTGCGTGGTCTGCCTGCGTGGTCTGCCTGCGTGGTCTGCCTGCGTGGGCTGCCTGCGTGGGCTGCCTGCGTGGTCTGCCTGCGTGGGCTGCCTGCGTGGGCTGCCCGACAGCAGCCTCTGACCAGCAACAGACTTCCTGCAAAGCTTCATCTGATGCACATATTATACTCTCTATCTCACTCCTAACATCGACATCTACTTCCAGCCTGGATACATGTTCATCAGATCCATCCGCTTCTTGAAATCTAAAACAAAACACATCGTTTTTCTAGAACAGATTTCAAATCGCCTGAAAATGGTACAAACACGTGTGACGAAGGTGTTGCGCTGGGCTGTATCACGCAATTGAAAGTGAAACTTAAACCTGCTCCTTTGCGGAGATATTCCCGCGAGAGTGCGGAAAACTTTTATTTATTTATTTATTTTAAATGTGAAATGTTACCAATATACTCACGGACCACTAGGAGGCGCTCAAGGGCCACCAGTGGTCCTCGGACCACACTTTGAGAAGCACTGAGACCATAGACTGTATATATAAATGGACGTAGTGTCCGTGACGTCACCCATAGGATTCTGCAGAGTTGCCGTGAAGCCCTTAGTAGGCGGAGTCGGCCACTAACGGCTCGACTGTGACGTCAGAGTCTAATCCCGCCTGCTCCAAATAAGGGCAAAGAGGCGGAGCCGAGGCGGGACCTGCTGCCTCCGAACAGGAAGTAAACAGAGCTAGCTCAGGCTAAGAAGCTAAGCTAACATGAAATACATGCATACCAAGTTACTGCTAACAGTGTAGTTCCCCTATATAAACGTTACATTCATAATCAAATGAGACAATCTGCAAGAGAATTAGCTATATTTTGTTATTCTTAATGCTTGTCATTCACACGTTGAGAAAAGACGGACTCCACCGCCCGGAGCTAACGGAGCCGCAGGGGGCTAGCTCCGGGACGCAGGCTGGAGCTAGCCCCCTGCGGCTCCGTTAGCTCCGGTGGCCACCACTGGGATAATTGGGTCCCCTATTAACATTTGCTCCCGTTTAGCATTATGGGCGTCATAGCCATAGACTATAAAAGTCTTACCCAAGGCTGAATCATAAACTAAAATGTATATGTATGCATAAAGGGTTACGTCCTTAGCTGGCTAATAAGTAACAAGCTAAGCTAACAAGCACACAAACACCTGCAAACGGGGTTA
>JAPTMU010000024.1:3706884-3726884 GCA_028583405.1 Pogonophryne albipinna | reverse complement strand
TGTGTAAAAGTACTCAGATCTAGTACTTGAGTAAAAGTAGAAGTACTCAGATCTAGTACTTGAGTAAAAGTAGAAGTACTCAGATCTAGTACTTGAGTAAAAGTAGAAGTACTCAGATCTTGTACTTGAGTAAAAGTAGAAGTACTCAGATCTAGTACTTGAGTAAAAGTAGAAGTACTCAGATCTTGTACTTGAGTAAAAGTAGAAGTACTCAGATCTTGTACTTGAGTAAAAGTAGAAGTACTCAGATCTAGTACTTGAGTAAAAGTAGAAGTACTCAGATCTAGTACTTGAGTAAAAGTAGAAGTACTCAGATCTAGTACTTGAGTAAAAGTAGAAGTACTCAGATCTAGTACTTGAGTAAAAGTAGAAGTACTCAGATCTTGTACTTGAGTAAAAGTAGAAGTACTCAGATCTAGTACTTGAGTAAAAGTAGAAGTACTCAGATCTAGTACTTGAGTAAAAGTAGAAGTACTCAGATCTTGTACTTCAGTAAAAGTAGAAGTACTCAGATCTTGTACTTGAGTAAAAGTAGAAGTACTCAGAGATCTTGTACTTGAGTAAAAGTAGAAGTACACAGATCTTGTACTTCAGTAAAAGCAGAAGTACTCAGATCTTGTACTTCAGTAAAAGTAGAAGTACTCAGATCTTGTATTTGAGTAAAAGTAGAAGTACTCAGATCTTGTACTTGAGTTAAAGTAGAAGTACTCAGATCTTGTATTTGAGTAAAAGTAGAAGTACTCAGATCTTGTATTTGATTAAAAGTAGAAGTACTCAGATCTTGTATTTGATTAAAAGTAGAAGTACTCAGATCTAGTACTTGAGTAAAAGTAGAAGTACTCAGATCTAGTACTTGAGTAAAAGTAGAAGTACTCAGATCTAGTACTTGAGTAAAAGTAGAAGTACTCAGATCTTGTACTTGAGTAAAAGTAGAAGTACAGCGTGCATTAATAGCATGAAGTGTGGACTTGTCGCGCTGCAGTTGGAACTTAAAGCTGTATTGAAGCAAAGGCTGCAGTCTGCAGCTCGTTGTGAGGGTTCCACTCAGGAGAGGCTTTGTGGGGAATCTTATCTACGCTCTTCACACTGTGAGCTGGCATTAAGAGCTGTAACTCTGGCACGTCTCGTAATAACACTTCATAAAACTAAGGAAAACACCAGAGTCAAAGTAAGCCGTTAAATATCTGCTAATGGAAACTGAATAAAGACTGAACTGAAGCTAAAGCCAGCTCTAAGCAGCTCCTCTGTTCATCACCACGTCTAAATCATGTCAGGAAATAAAATATCCATCTATAGTCGATTTAAATCTCAAAGGTCTTGTTAGTCGGTCAAAATAATACATTTTCCATATAAAACAGAGAAATGCAGGAAACATGCACATTTAAAAAAGTTGGAAGTGTGTGGCGCAGTGGGTTGTGCGTTGGTGTTGGGATCAGGGGGACACAGGTTCAAACCCCACTGCAGTCAGCATGTCGTTGTGTCCCTGAGACACTTCACCCCAAAGTGCTCCTGTGGGGATCGTCCTCAGTACTGAGTATGTAAGTCGCTTTGGATAAAAGCGTCTAACAAGTAACATGTGATTATTTTATTTTCTCCAGAGAAATGACCTTATTACGATAACAACGTGTGTGTGTGTGTGTGTGTGTGTGTGTGTGTTACCTCAGATCCGTCGCAGGAGACCGACTCCTGCAACTCTGCAGATCTACAGACAACCTGGCACAGGTAAGGGGGGGGGGGATTTCAGCCTCTGCAGACCATTGACATGCACTAACACCAACACAACCACAGGCCATAAGACCGCTAAACACCTGAGCTCGATAAACATTCCTGTTTGTCATCTTGCAATCTACTTATTTATATAAAGAGTTATCACCGTATTTAATGTTATCTTAATTTACATTATTTAATTTCATATTCTGTTCCTGACTTAGACTCCTTGAGGAGAAAAGGCCTCTTTAAGGCTTTCTGTACCGGCTTCTTTGGCAGCACTGGGTTTAATATGGTCATACCAATAAAGCTTTTTAAATTTGAATGTAAGAGAGGAAGGGTGAGGGGGGGGGGGGGGGGGGGGGCTGGAAGCAGCTTGATGGAAGTGTTATTAGATTTGCAGCTTTTAGTAAGTGATCTCATGTGGAGCGACTGATGGATGCTTAGAGAGAGAGTGTGTGTGTGTGTGTGTGTGTGTGTGTGTGTGTGTGTGTGTGTGTGTGTGTGTGTGTGTGTGTGTGTGTGTGTGTGTGTGTGTGTGTGTGTGTGTGTGTGTGTGTGTGTGTGTGTGTGTGTGTGTGTGTGCTGCTTCCAGAGACGTTTCTAAAAGAAGACCAGCACAGGAAATATAAATTCTAAAACCTTTATTGTTCAGTTTGACAATTGGAGAAATATTTAAAAATAATAAACTGTAAATCTTTATTGCACCAAATGTTAGAGTGTTATTTTGTTTCTTCTCTCTTTAATGAATTCATTTTTAAATTAAAACACAAGTATTTACTCTGAAAAAAGTCGGAATTGTAAAAAATTACTAAAAACGGCAAAAACATGGGATTGAAAAGAAAAAGTGTTGGTAATAATGTCCGTGTGTTTCAGTGGAGTTCCCCTGAGGGCAGCACGCGCTGGGGTTCTCCTCTCAGAGGGTCCGCACAACACATCTTACAGATTTCATTGTTTGCATGTATTTGTCTGGAGAGTGGACTCAGCTGCCAGCTGTGGAAACAGGAAGTGACTGTGAGGCCTTCAAACTAATCAGGTCACATGACAGAGAGCAGAGGTCACATGACAGAGCAGAGGTCACATGACAGAGAGCAGAGGTCACATGACAGAGCAGAGGTCACATGACAGAGAGCAGAGGTCATGTTTGGTTCAGTTAGTGTCAGTCTGCAGAAAATCAGGTCGAACGCGTGAGCCGAACGCGTGAGCCGAACGCGTGAGCCGAGCGCGTGAGCCGAGCGCGTGAGCCGAGCGCGTGAGCCGAGCACGTGAGCCGAGCAGGAGGAGACCGCTCTCACAGATATTCACATATCGCTCTATAATAGATTCAGATGTGAAAAGGTGATAAAGAGTTTTCTCTCTCTCTGCAGATGGAGAGCAGCTCAACGCCAACGGAGAGGCTCAGGTACTGATCCATCTCTCTCTCTCTCTCTCTCTCTCTCTCTCTCTCTCTCTCTCTCTCTCTCTCTCTCTCTCTCTCGCTCTCTCTCTCTCTCTCTCTCTCTCTCATAATAATCGTCCCTCTGTTCTCCAGGCTTCAGACTCTCAGAGCACCTTCGCCCCCCCCACCATGAAAGGTACGTTTTCTTTACAAAAGTACTTTAATAATAATAATAATCTTTAAGTGAACAGCAGCTGTCCTGGAGGTGCTGTTGAGGCTTCACAGAGACATCTCAGAATACAGTTAGCAGTGAGAGACGTAAACACTAACCACCAACAGCGCGAGTAGACATGTAAAAATACATTTAGATTAAAGGCACAACGATGAAGTTGTGCTTTAAATAACTTCATTGAAAACCCATGGAGCCAACAGACGCTCTCATTCGTGTTTCCTCAGATTGAAGGACTTGTGATGAACTATCAATATTCAGCCCTGTGAGCCATTGACATACAGTATGAGAGCACAGATTGAGAAAAACACCAAAAAGATTGAAAGACTTTTACATAAAAACCTATTAATTATTGTTAATGAGAGAACAACAATAGAAATAGAAATGAACCCCAGCGACACGTGACATTAGCATTTTGTTCAAAAACATATTTCAACGAGTCATTCTGTATTTATAGCTGCTTTATCCGTCAGTAGTTCTGACGTGTTGTTGGTTCTTAAATCCTCTAAAGGACAGAAGACTTTATGGAAAGGTCTGTACATGTTTGAAGTGATCCCCCCCCCCCTCTCTGTTTGACTAACTCCATGACCTGTGGCTTCAGCTGCCATCAGACCTTCAGTTTATAACAACTCAGAGGTGGGAAGCAACTAAGTACATTTACTTAAGTATTTATAAGTACCATTCTGAAGTACTTCACTTGAGTATTTCCATCTTATTCTACTGTGTACTTCTACTCCTCTCCAGTTCAGAGGTACATGGTGTACTTCTCCTCCACTACATGTATTTAATCCCTTCAGTTACTTCACAGATCTGGATGAATGATGTGAAATCTAATCAAGTGTTAAATCAGACTTTAGTTCCACCTGGAGTAAATCCACCAGCTACCCTGCAGTCTACAAAGTCATTCAGACTAGCTGCTCCTTCACCAGCTACCCTGCAGTCTACAAAGCCATTCAAACTAGCTGCACCTTCACCAGCTACCCTGCAGTCTACAAAGTCATTCAGACTAGCTGCACCTTCACCAGCTACCCTGCAGTCTACAAAGCCATTCAGACTAGCTGCACCTTCACCAGCTACCCTGCAGTCTACAAAGTCATTCAGACTAGCTGCACCTTCACCAGCTACCCTGCAGTCTACAAAGCCATTCAGACTAGCTGCACCTTCACCAGCTACCCTGCAGTCTACAAAGTCATTCAGACTAGCTGCACCTTCACCAGCTACCCTGCAGTCTACAAAGTCATTCAGACTAGCTGCACCTTCACCAGCTACCCTGCAGTCTACAAAGCCATTCAGACTAGCTGCACCTTCACCAGCTACCCTGCAGTCTACAAAGTCATTCAGACTAGCTGCACCTTCACCAGCTACCCTGCAGTCTACAAAGCCATTCAGACTAGCTGCTCCTTCACCAGCTACCCTGCAGTCTACAAAGCCATTCAGACTAGCTGCTCCTTCACCAGCTACCCTGCAGTCTACAAAGCCATTCAGACTAGCTGCTCCTTCACCAGCTACCCTGCAGTCTACAAAGTCATTCAAACTAGCTGCACCTTCACCAGCTACCCTGCAGTCTACAAAGTCATTCAGACTAGCTGCACCTTCACCAGCTACCCTGCAGTCTACAAAGCCATTCAGACTAGCTGCTCCTTCACCAGCTACCCTGCAGTCTACAAAGCCATTCAGACTAGCTGCACCTTCACCAGCTACCCTGCAGTCTACAAAGCCATTCAGACTAGCTGCTCCTTCACCAGCTACCCTGCAGTCTACAAAGCCATTCAGACTAGCTGCTCCTTCACCAGCTACCCTGCAGTCTACAAAGTCATTCAGACTAGCTGCTCCTTCACCAGCTACCCTGCAGTCTACAAAGCCATTCAGACTAGCTGCACCTTCACCAGCTACCCTGCAGTCTACAAAGTCATTCAGACTAGCTGCTCCTTCACCAGCTACCCTGCAGTCTACAAAGTCATTCAGACTAGCTGCTCCTTCACCAGCTACCCTGCAGTCTACAAAGTCATTCAGACTAGCTGCACCTCCACCAGCTACCCTGCAGTCTACAAAGCCATTCAAACTAGCTGCACCTTCACCAGCTACCCTGCAGTCTACAAAGCCATTCAGACTAGCTGCACCTTCACCAGCTTTGAGAACACTTTCAGGATCAATCTTTATAAAACATATCATATATATTATTCTGAAATGGACCAATCTGCACAACGACTACTTTCACTGTCTTTCACTATATTTTGATGAGAATACTTTTCTACTTTCACTTGAGGAACATTTTGAATACAGGACTTTTACTGGAACAGAGTATTCCTACACTCTGGTACTTCTACTTTTACTCAAGTACAAGATCTGAGTACTTCTACTTTTACTCAAGTACAAGATCTGAGTACTTCTACTTTTACTCAAGTACAAGATCTGAGTACTTCTACTTTTACTCAAGTACAAGATCTGAGTACTTCTACTTTTACTCAAGAACAAGATCTGAGTACTTCTACTTTTACTCAAGTACAAGATCTGAGTACTTCTACTTTTACTCAAGTACAAGATCTGAGTACTTCTACTTTTACTCAAGTACAAGATCTGAGTACTTCTACTTTTACTCAAGTACAAGACCTGAGTACTTCTACTTTTACTAAGTACAAGATCTGAGTACTTCTACTTTTACCAAGTACAAGACCTGAGTACTTCTACTTTTACTAAGTACAAGATCTGAGTACTTCTACTTTTACTAAGTACAAGATCTGAGTACTTCTACTTTTACTCAATAACAAGATCTGAGTACTTCTACTTTTACTCAAGTACAAGATCTGAGTACTTCTACTTTTACTCAAGTACAAGATCTGAGTACTTCTACTTTTACTCAAGTACAAGACCTGAGAACTTCTACTTTTACTCAAGTACAAGATCTGAGTACTTCTACTTTTACTGTAACAGAGTATTCCTACACTCTGGTACTTCTACTTTTACTCAAGTACAAGATATGAGGACTTCTACTTTTACTCAAGTACAAGACCTGAGAACTTCTACTTTTACTCAAGTACAAGATCTGAGTACTTCTACTTTTACTGTAACAGAGTATTCCTACACTCTGGTACTTCTACTTTTACTCAAGTACAAGATCTGAGTACTTCTACTTTTACTCAAGTACAAGACCTGAGAACTTCTACTTTTACTCAAGTACAAGATCTGAGTACTTCTACTTTTACTGTAACAGAGTATTCCTACACTCTGGTACTTCTACTTTTACTCAAGTACAAGATCTGAGTACTTCTACTTTTACTCAAGTACAAGATCTGAGTATCTATCTGATAACACTAACACTGTATTTAGAAACAGCTCGTGCACACTCACACACACGTAGAGATGTTAGGTCATGTAGTCCACTAAACCAGTCTGAATTGAAATCACTGTGGGTATGCCAAGGGTTTGCTTGTGTAGAAATGGCTGTGAATAAAGATGTATTATATTAAACATCTGCTGAATGTCTGAGTGCTCTTTATCCTCCAGAGAAAGTCTTTTAAAACTCTAACATTTGAAGGTATTTTAGGTCATTTCTATCGATTTTTAGACTTCTGTAAAACTGTTTTAAATGTTATATTTCAAAATGTTATTCATGTCACTGATATGGCTTCCAAGATCTCTCCTTAATATTTGAACTTATTTACATTTTTCCTTATTTGTCTACAAAACTAGGCTGTGTTTTTTTTTTTTTGCTAATAAAAATACATCTTAATTGATTTATTTGTATTTAAAGTATGACCGAGTCATAGTGCAGTGTCAATAATACATGGTATTTATATAGTTATTTTCCTGGTGGTAATTAGAGCTTAGAGGCAACTTGTTCAGCATCTTTTAACATAAAAAGGATACGTTAGTTAACATCATCACAAACTGTATATACAGTGAACAACAGTGGTCCCAGAACAGAGCCTTGTGGAACGCCCAATTACATTACATTACATTTAGCTGACGCTTTTATCCAAAGCGACTTACAATAAGTACATTCGACTTTTACTCAAGTACAATATCTGAGTACTTCTACTTTTACTCAAATACAAGATCTGAGTACTTCTACTTTTACTCAAGTACAATATCTGAGTACTTCTACTTTTACTCAAGTACAAGATCTGAGTACTTCTACTTTTACTCAAGTACAAGATCTGAGTACTTCTACTTTTACTCAAGTACAAGATCTGAGTACTTCTACTTTTACTCAAGTACAAGATCTGAGTACTTCTACTTTTACTGAAGTACAAGATCTGAGTACTTCTACTTTTACTCAAGTACAAGATCTGAGTACTTCTACTTTTACTCATGTACAAGATCTGAGTACTTCTTCCACCTCTGCATTTACTCAAGTAAAGTAACATTTTGAAGTACTTATACTGTAATATTTTCATGTCATGCTACTTTCAATAAAAGGCTTTTTGACGCAGAGATCTGAGCCCTTGCAGACCATTTACATGCACTAAGACCTATAGAACAAACGACAAAAAGCAGATTAGGGACCCTTTACGTGCAGTAAATGAGTATTTTCAGGTAATGTACTGGAGTAAAAGTACTTCCCCCTCTGGCTTGGTGTTGACTCTTGCAGTATAAGTTGTACGCTGCACCTTCTCTGCAGTATACATATTAATGGCAGCTGTCCTCAGTTTTCAGAGAGCAGCTGGCTGATGGCTTTTATCTCTAAAACACTTTATGATTATCCTCATCGTCTGAATAATTGATCAAGTGTTCAGGTCCGGAGGAAGCTGCAGCATCATTCAGAGGCCGAGGGACAGGTTTGATTATCTGCAGTGTGAAAATATATATATTTGAGAGACAGAAGTGTATTTTTATGAGTGTGGAGGTTTTTTAGGGAAAGTGAAGGGAGATAAAGAGAAATAAAAACAACTTGTGCCGAGCTGTCAGTCAGAGAGTGCAGCGCCGATTCCAGGAAGTGGAGACAGTAAAAGCTTATTGATTCTGTCTGAGTGAGTGTGTGTGTGAGTGTGTGTGTGTGTGTAGTTAGCTAATAGCTTCATGTGAGTAACTGCCTGAGCACCAGATGCTCCCCCACACCAGGAAGAAATCATTAATCTAATCAGGTTTTATTCCTATTTTAGGGTCCAGGCAAATTGTTTTTATTTAAATAAACTGTATTTTTAATTAGATTTGCATTTACGGATATGTTTACTGTCTGCAGGCTAATGCAGTGGTGACGTGAAGTCATGTGACCGTGCTGTAGTTCCTTTATAGCCCAACATTAGCCACCTTTAGCTTAGCGGTGGTGATGTGAAGTCATGTGACTGTGCTGTAGTTCCTTTATAGCCCAACATTAGCCACCTTTAGCTTAGCGGTGGTGACGTGAAGTCATGTGACTGTGCTGTAGTTCCTTTATAGCCCAACATTAGCCTCCTTTAGCTTAGAGGTGGTGACGTGAAGTCATGTGACCGTGCTGTAGTTCCTTTATAGCCCAACATTAGCCTCCTTTAGCTTAGCGGTGGTGACGTGAAGTCATGTGACCGTGCTGTAGTTCCTTTATAGCCCAACATTAGCCTCCTTTAGCTTAGCGGTGGTGACGTGAAGTCATGTGACCGTGCTGTAGTTCCTTTATAGCCCAACATTAGCCACCTTTAGCTTAGCGGTGGTGACGTGAAGTCATGTGACTGTGCTGTAGTTCCTTTATAGCCCAACATTAGCCTCCTTTAGCTTAGCGGTGGTGACGTGAAGTCATGTGACCGTGCTGTAGTTCCTTTATAGCCCAACATTAGCCACCTTTAGCTTAGCGGTGGTGACGTGAAGTCATGTGACTGTGCTGTAGTTCCTTTATAGCCCAACATTAGCCTCCTTTAGCTTAGCGGTGGTGACGTGAAGTCATGTGACCGTGCTGTAGTTCCTTTATAGCCCAACATTAGCCACCTTTAGCTTAGCGGTGGTGACGTGAAGTCATGTGACCGTGCTGTAGTTCCTTTATAGCCCAACATTAGCCACCTTTAGCTTAGCGGTGGTGACGTGAAGTCATGTGACCATGCTGTAGTTCCTTTATAGCCCAACATTAGCCTCCTTTAGCTTAGCGGTGTTGACGTGAAGTCATGTGACCGTGCTGTAGTTCCTTTATAGCCCAACATTAGCCTCCTTTAGCTTAGCGGTGGTGACGTGAAGTCATGTGACTGTGCCGTTGTTCCTTTATAGCCCAACATTAGCCTCCTTTAGTTTTTGACATAAGAATGTTTTTTAATCACTACTAAAGTTTTATGTCAGTGTCAGCTTCTGAGTGTTTCTTATCTTCAGTTGTATTTTTATTTATTTCTACTTTCTGGTTCAGTTTTGAGGCTTAATTTCAACTCTAATTTTAAAACTACAGATGATTTGTAGTCCAGTTATTGTGGGGTTTTTCCCACTCTTTTCCTCAGAGCTGCAGCTTGGGGTGGAGCAGCACCTGCTGGGGGCGGAGCTTAATGACCAGCTTAGCCCAATCACAGCGCAGCTCTATGCCACCTCCCTGTGGGCCAATCACAATGGGCCAGAGGAAGACAATGGGAATGAAGCCAGTCTGCTGTTAGCCAATCAGGAGAGAGGAGTGGCAGAGAGCAACAGTCCAGGCGGTAAACTGTTGCTAAGGCAGAACATATACACAACAATGCAGCAGTGCACCACAAATACATATATAAATATAAATACAAATACAAACAGTCTATACATACTAATATATAATAGTTTTTCAGTCAAATAAACAGGACTATAACAAAAAAAGTAGGTATTTAAAGTATTTTTTTGGTCAAAGTTTCTCTCAAAAATAAAATAAGATTTAAGATAAGATAAGTTAAATGGAAATAAAACAAAACAACACGACAGGTAACAATAACAATAAACATATTCATAATATTTTGGGGCATACAAACACCAAATAAACATAGTGTTAAATGTATTGACAAAATTGTACTTACCCACTAACCACCACCATACTTTTGGGATCTCCACAAAACTTAGCTCAGAAATATGAGCATTTAATCTCAATTATATTTCAATAAGCCAAAATGTGACAATAACGAAATAGCAGTCGGCACAGTTTGCCGAATACAAAGGTTAAATTACCAGCTGTTTTCTTCACATTTGCCCTTATATAACTTCATTAAACTGAATTAATCAATACATATTATATCAAATTATAAATGAATGCCACTTTAAGGACATTTTAAGTCTCTACAAATACCTAGAATGCTGACTTGGTTACTCTTAGAAACCAGACAAAGAGACAGAGTTAAAACATCTAACAGCTTGATATTTAAAGCTAATGAGATATAATATTAAACTTAAATCCTGCAGATAAATTCAAAACATTAAAAACAATTAATGATAATGTTGATTATAAAGTGTGCAGGGTGTGTAAAGAGCAGCTGTCGTTAAACATATTACCTTTATTAATCTGTTTGTGATGTTTTTACTGCCATCTAGTGGCCAAAAAATAATAAAAGCAGCTTTTAATAGCATGTATTAAACACTAGAAATGAACATTAACATCGACACACACTGTCACTAATCTGTTCACATCTCCTTAATAACAGTCTATAATCTCTTCATTTCTTGACGACTAACATCACTAACTCCTCTTTTTCTTCTTCTCTCTCTTGTGCATGATTTTTTATTTCCCATCATCCTCTTTTTCCCTCCTTCTCAGATTTGTCATGTGACCACAAACAGGAAGCAGCCAGTCCCGACTCCGTCTCCCGATAACCGACTATCGTCTCTTATCGTTTCCCCTGTAACGTCTGATAACACTAACACTGTATTTAGAAACAGCTCGTGCACACTCACACACACGTAGAGATGTTAGGTCATGTAGTCCACTAAACCAGTCTGAATTGAAATCACTGTGGGTATGCCAAGGGTTTGCTTGTGTAGAAATGGCTGTGAATAAAGATGTATTATATTAAACATCTGCTGAATGTCTGAGTGCTCTTTATCCTCCAGAGAAAGTCTTTTAAAACTCTAACATTTGAAGGTATTTTAGGTCATTTCTATCGATTTTTAGACTTCTGTAAAACTGTTTTAAATGTTATATTTCAAAATGTTATTCATGTCACTGATATGGCTTCCAAGATCTCTCCTTAATATTTGAACTTATTTACCTTTTTCCTTATTTGTCTACAAAACTAGGCTGTGTTTTTTTATTTTGCGAATAAAAATACATCTTTATTGATTTCTTTGTATTTAAAGTACGACCGAGTCATAGTGCAGTGTCAATAATACATGGTATTTATATAGTTATTTTCCTGGTGGTAATTAGAGCTTAGAGGCAATTTGTTCAGCATCTTTTAACATAAAAAGGATACGTTAGTTAACATCATCACAAACTGTATATACAGTGAACAACAGTGGTCCCAGAACAGAGCCTTGTGGAACGCCCAATTACATTACATTACATTACATTTAGCTGACGCTTTTATCCAAAGCGACTTACAATAAGTACATTCGACCAAGAAGAACCTTGAAGAAAACAGAATCATAAAGTACAATGGTGCAGTTACAGCATTTCTGTCACTTAGAGGCTTATAGCACACACACAAAAGACGGTATGATCTTTTGCTCAGATAGATATATTGTTTAAATGAGGAACGTTTATCCATTCATTTCGAAAATTAATTCCCAGAAAGTAGTAAAACTAACAGAATCAAGCCCTTATTGACCTTGGGAATCGGTCCACATCAGAACAGAGAGGATTCAAAAGAGAGGATATTAAACGTAATAGAAATAATGTCCTTCTTCATGGTATTTATATAGTGCTGTTCCTGGTGGTAATTAGAGCTTAGAGGCAACTTGTTCAGCATCTTCGACATACAAATGATACGTTAGTAAACATCATCACAAACTGGATATAGTGAAAAACAGTGGTCCCAGAACAGAGCCTTGTGGAACGCCCAATTCCGCAGTTTTTTCTGTCGATTGGCACCCAAAAAAACGGTAAGACCTTTTGCTCAGATAGATATATAGTTTGAAAGAGGAACGTTTATCCATTCATTTTGAAAATGGATTCCCGGAAAGTAGTAAAACTCACAGAATAAAGTCCTTATTGACCTTGGGAATCTGTCCACATCAGAACAGAGTATTAAAAATGTTTTTTTTTTTTAATGTAGGCCCTACTGGAGTTAGGATTTATTTCGGTGTAATGTCCTATTCGGTTATTGGATGGCTAGAAATACCTGTCATCAGAGTGGCTGTTAAGGCCCGGACACACCAACCCGATAGATGTCGATGAACGTCCTGTCTCCCTACTCAGATTGGTGTGTCCCGCACCGTCGTGTCTTTTCGGCCGTGCCGACACCTTCGCCGCCGATTCGACATGTTGAATCGAGAGGCTGTCGGCTAAAGGACGTCGGCCAAAGAAATCACTCTGATTGGCTGTTCAGCTAGCGAATCAGTGCATGAGAAGCGAAACGGAAGTGAGGGACCCAACAGTCGGGTCCGTCGGGACGTGTTCTTTGGTGTCAGTTTGGTGTGTCAGGGGCCTTAGCTTGCTCTGCTCAACCTCCCACCGCAAAAATTGACTCAGTAGTGCCCCCTGCTGGTGCGGAGAATTACTAAGGACATATGTGAGAAAATCCTCAGCACCAACCACCGTGGAATATTTGTAAACTTGTAAGATCTATGCTGTATTTGTTTCTGAAACATGTTTTGTTTGAAACATGTAATGTGTTTGTTTGGTAGATGCATTAGTTTGTAGATGGTGTTTTGTGTTTGTTAGTGACTCGTACGGCGTCTGTAAAACATGTTTAGTTTGTTTGGTGACTGATGGCAGGAAAATAGCTCCATGTTAACCAAATGAGGTAGAAAAGAGCGAGGTAACTATTTATTATCGTGAATTTGACTCATATTTGTGTGCAGGTAATCTGAAGAGTGCAGTACCGGAGGAGGACGAGGAGGCGATGAATCCTCACTGAAGGATTCTCCGGACGAAAGGGAAGCAGCTTCAAGAAAACACACATCCATCATCGGGAGAGTTCAGAGACAGACTTTCAGGTTTAAATTCAACAGGAGGAGAAACGAGCGGAAACGGCTTCACTCGTTATGAACTGGACTCAAATCCCATTCACTTCAATGTGACTGACACTAAAATATAAATATATGCTTTAGTATGATAATTACTTTAGAAGTTGGATTTCCCCTTTAACCCGAGCAGCAGACTGATAATAACACACTTCCTTTACAACAGTTAGCCTCAAACAGCCGACATTTTAACTCTTTTGGTGGGAAAATCACAAATGATGGACTTGTGCAGTAAAACAACAAATCTCTGGGTCATATTAGTTGTTATTTCAAAGTTATTGAATGTAGATAGAAGAATCTGTATGTGTTCAAATGTATATTTGGTCTGCTTGCTAGCTACTTCAGTGTAGCTCAGATTGCTAACTAAAAACGGTTGCTACACCTGCCAGCTAGTTAGCTAAAACAAACAGCTAAAGCAATTAGCATGTAGCATGATGTAGCTACTTCTCTATCACCCTAAGTGTCTGTTTCCGCAAAAGCCACATTAAACACAAACAATAACAATCTTAATAGCAACAGTTAAACAATATAAGTCTAGGTCTAGATAAGTGTTAGCTTGCTAGCTAATTAACTCGTCTGTTTAAATAACGTGCAACCATTTCCTCATTTGGTTTGTTTGCATCCAAAAATGCTTTAAATGTCCACTGTGTGATTATGAATGATTACACATAGTAATAAAATGTACTGTATTTCAAGACTATGAGCCCCTATAATCCCAGAAGGTGTTATTTTTATATAACCTTGAAACGTCATTAATGTCCATTCTGATGTTTTAACTTAGTAAAAGTAGGTAATTATGGCCCTAATTACTTTGCATAAATACAGCCATTTATAATGTTAATGTCTTTTTACATGAATTAAAAAGTCTTCTGTGAAAATGGCCGGTTTCTTTTAGCTTTTCATGATACTTGTTCCCACTATCTGGCATCTCTTACAGTGGCGGCGCCAGAGATTTCCTCTAGGGGGCGCTGTGGGGTAGCTTGACGTTTCATAGAGGGTGCTCAAACATTAAAGGTTTCCCATTAATGCACCAGCGCTACAGTTGAATTTTCTACTGCAACCACACACACACACACACACACACACACACACACCCACACACACACACACACACACACACACACACACACACACACACACACACACACACACACACACACACACACACACACACACACACACACACACACACACACACACACACACACACACACACACACACACACACACACACACACACACACACGTTACAATGAAGGCTTGGTAATCAGCTCACGGCATATAGGTGTAAGCAGGTGTTGCGACCTGGCTCAAAAGGCCACAACAAAAAGGAGACACAACATGTCAACGGGTAGGTAAAGGTGTTTATTTAGGACAAACAAATCAGTAAAGTATGAGGTGTGGATGTCAGTGGTATCAGTAATGTAAATGCAGGGTGAGGATTGTATGGACATGTATGTGTGTGAGAGTGTTGAAGTGCACAAAGTAAAGCAACAGAAGAAACTCCTAATATACTCAACAAAACCGGTGTGCCTGCAGGGAGAAGCAGAGAGAGCCCAGAGAGGAGCAGAGAGGCGTTAAATAGCTGCAGGACACCAGACCCAGGTGCCCTGAGTTACTGCAATCACCAATCACCACAGCACAGACAGGACTGCCACCTCCTCTCTACTGATGAACCCACAGGGGCATCACAGCAGGGGTAAAGTGCTATTTTTACAAGTGGGGAGTCACCGACCCCACGTCCTCTAGGAGGGTCCGAGGGAGCTTGCGGGAGATTTTTTAAATATTGAAGTTCAATCTGGTGCACTTTAAGAGCAAAATGAAGAGATCTATGGATATACAGTATCTCTCAACAGAACTGGAAACAGATTATCCATTTCTTTATAGATATTTTACAAATCACTCCCCTTTTAAAACAAACCGTTTGAGACCCACTGAGATAACTAGACTAAAGTGAACTATCTAAACACTGAGAGTCCTTTACTTCACCTGAGCTGAGGTTATCTGAGACTCTCAGTCTGACAGGAGAGTTCTCCCTCCACCTTGTTGTTGAAAAAGCTCCTTATATCCGTTAGCTTGGCTAGCTAGCACCAGATGCTAACCACAACGATCTCCGGTAGATACCCACCGGTGCGCTCTCTCTCTCGCTTGCACACGCACACAAAATGGCTCGTGACACACACACACACACACACACACACACACACACACACACACACACACACACACACACACACACACACACACACACACACACACACACACACACACACACACACACACACACACACACACACACACACACACACACACACACACACACACACACACACACACAGAGCGGAATGAAACACAGAGACCCAGAAGTAGCTACTTGTACTCACGAGGCCTATTATGTGCAGAATCCCTCTCGCATTCAGGTGGTTTTGATTGAGCGTCCACAGGTGGACGTTTAAGGACTAAAAAACGATCCATTTTTCACTTTGCTGTTAGCATAATTTGGCGCTCTAGCTAACAGGAAGTCACTCAAGTGTCACAAAGTAATTTAGCCTATGGGTAGGTCAAAAATCTAATGGGTGCTGGCCATTGGCCTAATCATATCACCTGTGTTGGCTTTATGTTTTTGGTCAAACATTTATTTGTTTCACATTTGCATTGATGTAATCAATCATTTTTCTGATTTAATAAAAATCATAATAATAATTTTCGAAAAAAAACAAAACACATATTTATTTGGGGTGCTTCAGCACCCCCTAGCTCCCCCCTGGCGCCGCCCCTGATCTCTTAATATAGTTAGGCTGCTTTTACAGAAACTGCAAAGAGATAAATCAGTTTACAGTTGAACTGAAAGGATTTGGTGATAAATCAGATTACTTTAATGCATGTCTGTCGATCAACTCAGATCCACTTTGGTTTCATATTCTTTATTCTGTAAATCTGTAATGCAGTTTCCTGTTTGTCAATAACATAAAAGTGCTGTATTATGGCGCCTCCTGGTGGCTTGTGTAGGACATGGTTTTTATATTTCTCAGAAAATGCAGTAAGAAATCAGTTACAGATTCCATCAAATGGAAACTAATACCATCACATATAGAGTTATTGATGAAGCAATAGGCATTTAGTTTAAGCTGAAAACATAACTGTCAGGTTTTCTTTGAAGAATTTGATCATTTATTCTGCAATACTCGACTTTTATCAATTAAAGGATTGCTTAACTCTAATTCAAATTATAAACCCAACAAGGTCTACTATTCATAGTGTTGAAATCACAGTTTCTATTTGTTACGTCTAAAAGGGTGTACACTTACAAAACTTACCTGATTGCAGCAATTATAAAAAAATACATTTTAATTAAAAGTAAACTTCCCAGATGTTCCCGTCCTCTGGTCTGAGCAAGCTCTTCAGACTCTGGAAAGTTTATTTAATTTATTTAAAGTCAAACAGTGCAATTAAAGACCAAATAAAAAGGTGTTAAATAAAACCCTAACCAATCAGAGAGCAGCATGTGTCCATGGTCTGCTGTGTGATTCAGAAACACAGCAGGAATAATAATGTACAGTACAGACGTGTGTTTTATTAGAGTTTAATGTTTTCCTGCTTTCTGGTTAAATGTGTAGCCTATGTTGCCGGGTAGATTAGTTTGCAGTCTGAGCTTTAGAAAGACCGGTTCTTAAGGTTTAATGGACCAACAAATACAACATAAATCAGGCTGCACTCTGATATCATTTCCTGTAAGTATAACATCACATGTTACACCTTTTGAGCCAAAAGTTATACACTTCTTTTTGGAATTTGTGGTCTAATTTACACAAAATGTAAATTGTTTTTCTTTGTAAAATAAGGCAAAAATGCTCAAAGTTTTTGGACTATAGTTAAAAACAGATGAATAAACGTATTTATTACATGGTTTAGTTGAATACTCGATTCTGATTGGTCAATTCAGAACACGTGACACGTTGTTAATCCAGAACAGACAGGCCGCTGTCAAGGATTTACTGACCGTTAAGGACGCTCACATCTGAGAGAGAAGTTTGCTCGATTGAACTGTATGCAGTTTGGAACTGGGAAGAAAGCAGCGGAGAAGTAACGGGGCAGAAACCTCGTTGTTACGCAGCGGTCCAGACAGAGACATCAGACAGAGACATCAGACAGAGACATCAGACAGAGACATCAGACGGCGACATCAGACAGAGACATCAGACAGAGACATCAGACAGAGACATCAGACAGAGACATCAGACAGAGACATCAGACAGAGACATCAGACAGAGACATCAGACGGAGACATCAGACGGAGACATCAGACAGAGACATCAGACAGAGACATCAGACAGAGACATCAGACAGAGACATCAGACAGAGACATCAGACAGAGACATCAGACAGAGACATCAGACGGAGACATCAGACAGAGACATCAGACAGAGACATCAGACAGAGACATCAGACAGAGACATCAGACGGCGACATCAGACGGCGACATCAGACGGAGACATCAGACAGAGACATCAGACAGAGACATCAGACAGAGACATCAGACAGAGACATCAGACAGAGACATCAAACGGCGACACATATTCAGTGTGCAGTTCCTTTGGCATCAGGGCAGGATATCTAGATCCTCTCCAAGGTCTGACTTCATGACTTCTGCTGCTTTCACTGCTACGTAGTTCAAACGGTAACAACGGACTATTTCTCTTAGCGGATGCACGTCCTTTTAAATCAATACAACTACTTTCTAAATCTATAAAAGCATTTAAATTAATATTGGGAGTCATGTCGTTGAAATAAGTGGGATAATGTGCAGCGACTTGGTCATTATGGAGAACACCATTCATGCTGACCAAGTCGCTGCACATGAATCCTTACCGTAATGACAGGATGCTAAATGTCAGAATAAAGATTGACGACAGACGCCTTCAATAAAAACCCCATAATTCACTGAAAGTATTGCTCATTTATTTTTCTTGAAAAGAACGTAATATGGGATTTCTGACATTAAAAATATATAAAAAATGTCACCAAACAAAGACGGGGTTTAGTCCAAGTTTGTACTGAGTTTAAATTGAAGGAACGTGTTTAAGCCACATGGAAATAGATGGTGTTTGAAATGACAAATAAAGAACACCATGTTGCTGAAAGAGAGCGAAACGCGGCAGACGATCAAAGGCAGAAAGTGCTCGACTCTCCCCGTCTGCTCGGCATAGATTGATGCAACTCAAAATTGTTCCGAGTGCACTTTACCAAAGCAAGGCTGGCGAAGCGGTTCCCTGACCTAGCCCCTTCATGCCCTCGCTGTGACCAGCAGATCACATGTTCTGGTCCGGTCCCAAGTTCACTTTGAGGAAACGTACTCATTGCATACTCTAAGAAAACACATCACACCCAGTCCTGTATGTGCTTTATTTGGGCTCACCCCTGAAACCGGCTGAAGGTCAAACTCAGGCAGTCGTAGCATTCACCTCTAGTAGTTCTCCAAGCACCTCCCAAGTGTACCAGATGGACGAGAGACACTATGCACTTCCTTAAACTTGAGAACATCCGGTACACTCTGACCGGCTCTGTGCAGAAGGTAACATCTGGAACCCCTTCCTAATGATTACGAGAGTTCCCAGATCCCCTAAAGCGGCAGGACCCCGCATCTCAATAACTGTTACACAAAAAGAAGCGAGCGAAACGCTAACGGTAATCAACAGAGAACCCAAACAGGAAGTTATATATTAAACATTTATTGTTCGTCTTATTGCAGCTGCAGTTTGTGAGACGTTCACAGATCGATTAGGAGGAGGCGGAGTTTTAGTTCAAATGTTCAAATTAAAAAACTGGACACAGAAAATCCAAATATCGTTTTTCTGCAGAATTGAAAGGATTTCTTTCCAACAGATGGTTTTAATATTGTTCCCACTGTACACAGCTGCTCTGCGGGCTCACCCAGACAGAGAGGAGCTCCACAGTGAAGCCCCAGCACGCAGTGAAGCCCCAGCACGCAGTGAAGCCCCAGCTCGCAGTGAAGCCCCAGCACGCAGTGAAGCCCCAGCACGCAGTGAAGCCCCAGCACGCAGTGAAGCCCCAGCACGCAGTGAAGCCCCAGCACGCAGTGAAGCCCCAGCACGCAGTGACGCCCCAGCACGCAGTGAAGCCCCAGCACGCAGTGAAGCCCCAACACGCAGTGAAGCCCCAGCACGCAGTGAAGCCCCAGCACGCAGTGAAGCCCCAGCACGCAGTGAAGCCCCAGCACGCAGTGAAGCCCCAGCACGCAGTGAAGCCCCAGCACGCAGTGAAGCCCCAGCACGCAGTGAAGCCCCAGCACGCAGTGAAGCCCCAGCACGCAGTGACGCCCCAGCACGCAGTGAAGCCCCAGCACGCAGTGAAGCCCCAACACGCAGTGAAGCCCCAGCACGCAGTGAAGCCCCAGCACGCAGTGAAGCCCCAGCACGCAGTGAAGCCCCAGCACGCAGTGAAGCCCCAGCACGCAGTGAAGCCCCAGCACGCAGTGAAGCCCCAGCACGCAGTGAAGCCCCAGCTCGCCTGGAACCCGCTCCGTTTCTCACACATTTGGCAAATGGTCATAAAAATAAGAAAACATAAGGATTAAAAACAGACGACATCAAAGTACGTTATCTTTTACCCACAACTAGCTTTAAAAAAGAGGAAACATCACCA
>JAPTMU010000024.1:3634384-3699384 GCA_028583405.1 Pogonophryne albipinna | reverse complement strand
CCAAATATCACATTGTTTCTTTCTCCCAAGCAGTGGTGGCTTTAGACTTTTTCGTTGTCAGTCATTTTGACGGACAGGATCGTAACATTTCCGTCATAATCCATTATTACCCGTCGAGTGCACAATTTATCAATCACTCGCGCTGACGGGGGGTATTCGGTTAACGCGAGTGCGACCACTGCTCCCAAGCCCCGTTGGTGCCATTTCATTTACTGTTAAATAAGGTTAGTTAGAGACCATGAGTTAGACCACGAGTTAGACCACGAGTTAGACCACGAGTTAGACCACGAGTTAGACCACGAGTTAGACCACGAGTTAGAACGAGTTAGACCACGAGTTAGACCACGAGTTAGACCACGAGTCTTCCTGACAGTTCAGTGTGCCGCACCACAGACACAGCTGCTGCCCAGCCGCACCACAGACACAAAGCTGCTGCCCAGCCGCACCACAGACACAAAGCTGCTGCCCAGCCGCAGCACAGACACACAGCTGCTGCCCTGCCGCAGCACAGACACACAGCTGCTGCCCAGCCGCAGCACAGACACACAGCTGCTGCCCAGCCGCAGCACAGACACACAGCTGCTGCCCAGCCGCAGCACAGACACACAGCTGCTGCCCTGCCGCAGCACAGACACACAGCTGCTGCCCAGCCGCAGCACAGACACAGCTGCTGCCCAGCTGCAGCACAGACACACAGCTGCTGCCCAGCCGCAGCACAGACACACAGCTGCTGCCCAGCCGCAGCACAGACACACAGCTGCTGCCCAGCCGCAGCACAGACACAGCTGCTGCCCAGCCGCAGCACAGACACACAGCTGCTGCCCAGCCGCAGCACAGACACACAGCTGCTGCCCAGCCGCAGCACAGACACACAGCTGCTGCCCAGCCGCAGCACAGACACACAGCTGCTGCCCAGCCGCAGCACAGACACACAGCTGCTGCCCTGCCGCAGCACAGACACACAGCTGCTGCCCAGCCGCAGCACAGACACAGCTGCTGCCCAGCTGCAGCACAGACACACAGCTGCTGCCCAGCCGCAGCACAGACACAGCTGCTGCCCAGCCGCAGCACAGACACAGCTGCTGCCCAGCTGCAGCACAGACACACAGCTGCTGCCCAGCCGCAGCACAGACACAGCTGCTGCCCAGCCGCAGCACAGACACACAGCTGCTGCCCTGCCGCAGCACCGGAAATGGAACTGCTGGGAGAAAAACTGACGATCAGAGATGTAACGTTATCTTTGATAATATTTCGTCTCCTCATTTTTCGTCAACGAAAGTAAAGAGAGATTTTGGCATAGTTTTTATTTAGTAAACTACATTTTCGTCTCGTCACTTTTCGTCAACGATATTGCATGATGATTTCGTTACAGTTATTGTTTACTGCCGTCGGTGCCGTCTCGTCATCGTCTCGTTTTCGTCATGGAAAAAAAGGTCGTTGACGAACATATTTCGTCATAGTTTTAGTCAACGAAATTAACACTAGTGCTACTCACCAGTTGGTGTACAGGCTGGTGATGGTGTGTGTGTGTGTGTGTGTGTGTGTGTGTGTGTGCTCCTCACCAGTTGGTGTACAGGCTGGTGATGGTCTCTGTGTGTGTGTGTGTGTGTGTGTGTGTGTGTGTGTGTGTGTGTGTGTGTGTGTGTGTGTGTCTGTGTGTGCTCCTCACCAGTTGGTGTACAGGCTGGTGATGGTGTGTGTGTGTGTGTGCTACTCACCAGTTGGTGTACAAGATGGTGATGGTGTGTGTGTGTGTGTGTGCTACTCACCAGTTGGTGTACAGGCTGGTGATGGTGTGTGTGTGTGCGTGTGTGTTCTTCACCAGTTGGTGTACAGGTTGGTGATGATGGATGTGTGTGTGTGCGTGTGTGTGTGTGTGCTCCTCACCAGTTGGTGTACAGGCTGGTGATGGTGTGTGTGTGTGTGTGTGTGTGTTCCTCACCAGTTGGTGTACAGGCTGGTGATGGTCTGTGTGTGTGTGTGTGTGTGTGTGTGTGTGTGTGTGTGTGTGTGTGTGTGTGTGTGTGTGTGTGCTCCTCACCAGTTGGTGTACAGGCTGGTGATGGGGTGTGTGTGTGTGTGTGTGTGTGTGTGTGTGTGTGTGTGTGTGTGTGTGTGTTTGTGTGTGTGTGTGTGCTCCTCACCAGTTGGTGTACAGGCTGGTGATGGTGTGTGTGTGTGTGTGCTCCTCACCAGTTGGTGTACAGGCTGGTGATGGTGTGTGTGTGTGTGTGTGTGTGTGTGTGTGTGTGTGTGTGTGTGTGTGTGTGTGTGTGTGTGTGTGTGTGTGTGTTCCTCACCAGTTGGTGTACAGGCTGGTGATGGTCTGTGTGTGTGTGTGTGTGTGTGTGTGTGTGTGTGTGTGTGTGTGTGTGTGTGTGTGTGTGTGTGTGCTCCTCACCAGTTGGTGTACAGGCTGGTGATGGTCTGTGTGTGTGTGTGTGTGTGTGCTACTCACCAGTTGGTGTACAGGATGGTGATGGTGTGTGTGTGTGTGCTACTCACCAGTTGGTGTACAGGCTGGTGATGGTGTGTGTGTGTGTGTGTGTGCGTGTGTGTTCTTCACCAGTTGATGTACAGGCTGGTGATGATGGATGTGTGTGTGTGCGTGTGTGTGTGCTCCTCACCAGTTGGTGTACAGGCTGGTGATGGTGTGTGTGTGTGTGTGCTCCTCACCAGTTGGTGTACAGGCTGGTGATGGGGTGTGTGTGTGTGTGTGTGTGTGTGTGTGTGTGTGTGTGTGTGTGTGTGTGTGTGTGTGTGTGTGTGTGTGTGTGTGTGCTCCTCACCAGTTGGTGTACAGGCTGGTGATGGTGTGTGTGTGTGTGTGTGTGTGTGTGTGTGTGTGTGTGTATGTGTGTGTGTTCCTCACCAGTTGGTGTACAGGCTGGTGATGGTGTGTGTGTGTGTGTGTGTGTGTGTGTGTGTGTGTGTGTGTGTGTGTATGTGCGCTCCTCACCAGTTGGTGTACAGCAGGGATCACCAACTACATTTGTCCAAGGGCCAAAATGTATCCAATAGACACTATCGCGGGCCAGCGATTTTTATATAGCCCAGAATTTTGAAGTTGTTGACCGGGGGGGGGGGACACACACACCGCATAAAGCTTAGCAGACTCTTCACGCTAACGAAGGATCACTTCTAGGCAGGGTTACTTTGTAAATGTAATCAGTTACTGAATACAGAATACATGCTCTGAAAGTAATCAGAATACAGTTTTGGTGAACAGGAGACACTTGTTTTACTGTTTTAATGGTTTATCAAGAACTCAAACACAACATCTTGGTGTCATTCTGGACAGCTCCCTCTCATCTGCACCCTACATAAAAAAACATCACCCGGACTGCATTCTTTGTACTGTCTTAAAACCTTTCCCTGGAATATGTTATGAATTGTAAGGTGTCCTTGGGTGCTTTGAAAGGCGCCCCTAAATAGAATGAATTATCATTATTATTTATTATCTGAAACGATGTAATAACTTGTTCCAGTCACTTGCCCCACGCATTCAGCAGCAGCAGGCCATTCACTTTGATTTCAGCATCTCTCTCTCGCTCACAGACATGCTGCAGCGCCGTGCAGTGTGCACACAGTTCTGCCGGTAATGAATATTACTTTTTGTGAGGAAACTTTTCCACCAATAATTCCAATAAGTATTCCAAAATGTATTCACTTCAGGTTTACGAAAGTAACTGTAATCAGATTACTCGTTTTTCAAATGTAACGCCAGCTGAATACAGTTAGCCTACTTGATTTTTGTATTCTGATTACGTAACGCCGTTACCTATATTCCGTTACAACCCAACCCTGCTTCTAGGCTACTGTCCCGCAGCTCCTGCCTCTCTGTTGGACTCTGTCGCAGCGGGGTTGCTGCTGTGGTGCGGAGCGCACAAAACACAACTCTTCACAACGAAGGATCACTTCTTCTTCAAGGCAGGGAAGGTTTCGCAGTACGCAGTCTACTGTCCCGCAGCTGCTGCCTCTCTGTTGGACTCCGATACTGCACACAGTGGTTACTGCTTTGCCAACGCCACAGTCACCCCCGTCGTGCGGGCCGGATGAGAATGTCTGGCGGGCCGGATGTGGCCCGCGGGCCGCCAGTTGGTGGTCACTGGTGTACAGACTGGTGATGGTGTGTGTGTGTGTGTGTGTGTGTGTGTGTGTGTGTGTGTGTGTGTGTGTGTGTGTGTGTGCTCCTCACCAGTTGGTGTACAGGCTGGTGATGGTGTGTGTGTGTGTGTGCGTGCGTGCGTGCGTGCGTGCGTGCTCCTCACCAGTTGGTGTACAGGCTGGTGATGGTGTGTGTGTGTGTGTGTGTGTGTGTGTGTGTGTGTGTGTGTGTGTGTGTGTGTGTGCTCCTCACCAGTTGGTGTACAGGCTGGTGATGGTGGGCTCTCCGTGGCTGTCCAGATGCTGCGTTTGTTGCAGCAGAACGTTGTTGAAGACTCTCGTGATGTCGATGGTGACGTAGTTCTCGATGGACTGAAGAACCGTCATGTACGCTCTGACGCTCGTCAGCAGCTCGCTGGGTTTAGCAATCTCCTGAGTCGACTGGTTATACATCGTCATGCCAACAATGGACCTGAGGAGGAGGAGGAGGAGGGAGACATCACAGGACGTTACTTATTTTAATATGGCAGACAGATGGAGATCACGTTAAGAAGCTTTAAGGACACGCTTCAACTGAAGACTCCGCTTTAAAGAGACAGCCTGTTTGTTTCTGACAAATGTTGTGATTTTAAGAAGTTTCAGACTTTTATTGGGATTACGTTTTCTCTTATTTGTTGTCATTTGTACGTATTTTGAAAAGCATTTATTTTTGGATTTTAAATCCCCTTCATTTTTACACTTTTTACTAAAGAGCCGCGTTCACACCGCAGTAGTTTTCGCACTTTAGTTCCGATATAGTTCCGAAATGTTGCGTTCACACCAAAAAGAGCCGGAACTAAAATGAGTTCATGAGAACCTTTTCACCCCCTTTTCCTTTTCCCCGCTAGAGAGCAGGGGCTTTCGTGGGAGAAACAGGTTCCTGTGTCTGATTGGCTGGGCGGATTGCAAACCACGCCCCGTAAAACTCCCAAAAAGTTTTGTGAAGCCGCCATTTTATTATACTCGCATTAGCATTATTAGCATTAGCCCAGCACAGAAACGCAGAGAGACTAACTTATGGCAACACAAAATAAAACATGGGAGCGGTGGAGATGAGGAGGTGTCGGCGTTCTGGCGATTTACTCTGAAGGCTTCAGTAGAAGCTGCTGGGAGTCCCAGCAGCTTCTCCTGAAGCCTTCCCCAACTCCGGGGACTCCGGGTGGAAGTATACGCCATGAAGTTGAGAACTCTTTAGTTCATGAGAACTAAAGAGTTCTCATGAACCTTTGTGGGAAAAGTACTGCGGTGTGAAAGCGCCTAATGTTGTCTTGAGTTGTATGTGATTTTCTTAATTTTACCACTTTTAATTGTGTGTGTGAGAGGTCAGGTACTCTCTGGGGGTGAATAGGTGTGTGTGTGTGTGTGTGTGTGTGTGTGTGTGTGTGTGTGTGTGTGTGTGTGTGTGTTTACTTGGTGAAGCGGATCTCCAGGTGAGAGGTCAGGTACTCTGGGGGTGAAGGTGTGTGTGTGTGTGTGTGTGTGTGTGTGTGTGTGTTTACTTGGTGAAGCGGATCTCCAGGTGAGAGGTCAGGTACTCTGGGGGTGAAGGTGTGTGTGTGTGTGTGTGTGTGTGTGTGTGTGTGTGTGTGTGTACTTGGTGAAGCGGATCTCCAGGTGAGAGGTCAGGTACTCTGGGGGTGAAGGTGTGTGTGTGTGTGTGTGTGTGTGTGTGTGTGTGTTTACTTGGTGAAGCGGATCTCCAGGTGAGAGGTCAGGTACTCTGGGGGTGAAGGTGTGTGTGTGTGTGTGTGTGTGTGTGTGTGTGTGTGTGTGTGTGTGTGTGTTTACTTGGTGAAGCGGATCTCCAGGTGAGAGGTCAGGTACTCTCGGGGGGTGAAGGTGTGTGTGTGTGTGTGTGTGTGTGTGTTTACTTGGTGAAGCGGATCTCCAGGTGAGAGGTCAGGTACTCTCGGGGGGTGAAGGTGTGCTCCCAGACTGCCAGGTTAGGAACGTAGTTGATGGAGAAGCAGAGCTCAGATAAAGCCGTGTGCAGTTTGTCAAGACTGGAGGAGGAATGAAACCAAAAACACAGTCAGAACCCATTGACCTCCACACCGCCTGACACCCAGTGACACCGGCATGAAGACTGACTTGGTGACGAGGAGACGGTTCTTCCTCATGCTCTCCACGCCCGGTTTCTCTCTCTCCGGTTCTCCTTTCTTCCCCGTCGCCTTCTTACTCTTTTTATTCACCGCCTGGCTGATGGTCTTAGCACAATGTTTGGGAAGCAGCTGAGGAGGAGGAGGAGGAGGAGGAGGAGGAGGAGGAGGAGGAGGAGGGAGAAACAGAAGACGATTATTCACAGGGATGTTCTCAGATCTTTAGCTTTAAAGATGAATAAATAAACTGATAGATCAGTTTGAGAAGCTTTAAAGGACAACCATCAACTGCAGACTCTCAGCATTAACGAGACAGCAGGTTGACGTTTAGCCCCATCTCTACCAACTGAGCCTAACAGCGGCAATACTGCATGTATTGATTTGAACCTATTTATTAAAAGTTTACTGGCTCAAAGGTGGGGTAGGTCATTTTGGAGAAACCAGCTCGAGTGCGCTAGAATTTGAAAATACACAGCCGGAACAAATCTGCCACTTCCTTACAGAGCCCCTCCTCCAACACACAGGAACGCGCACATGACCAATGAGGGCACGAGATCAGTTTGTGCACAGATGGAAGGCTGACAGGCAGGTAGGCCATCCAGTTACTTTAGCCGGCTCAGATGATTGGTCGTGCTTTTTACAGAACCACGGCTTCCACAGATGACATGTTTTATGGATTTTTTGTCAAAGCACTTCAGATATTCATTGCTATCGGGATGTTAAGAGATTTCCATGGAATATAACAACAAGTGTATCTCGAGCCGGTTTCTCAAACTTACCGACCCCACCTTTAAGTGATGGTAGAAATAACAAACCACTATGATATAGAAGACTTTATTTTTAAAAGGAATATTTGTGAAAAACTCCTGAGTTACAAATCAAACTCTGTTGGCGTTTGATGGAGAGCAAAGATTGTAATAACCTTGTGTGAGTGTGTGTGTGTGTGTGTGTGTGTGAGTGTGTGTGTGTGTGTGAGTGTGTATGTGTGTGTGTACCTGTGTGTGTGTTTGGGTGTATGTGTGAGACTGTGAGTATGTGTGTGTGTGTGTGTGTGTGTGTGAGTGAGTGAGTGAGTGTGTGTGTGTGTGTGTGTGGGTGTATGTGTGTGTGTGTACCTGTGTGTGTGTTTGGGTGTGTGTGTGTGTGTGTGTGTGTACCTGTGTGTGTGTTTGGGTGTGTGTGTGTGTGTGTTTGTGTGTGTGTGTGTACCTGTGTGTGTGTGTGTGTGTGTGTGTGTGTGTACCTGTGTGTGTGTTTGGGTGTGTGTGTGTGTGTGTTTGTGTGTGTGTGTGTGTGTGTGTGTACCTGTGTGTGTGTGTGTGTGTGTGTGTGTACCTGGTCGCTCAGTGTGCATTGCTCAGTACAGATGTCAGTGATCAGGTTTCTCGCCTGCTTGGCCATCTCGTCCAGAAACATGTTGCACAGCGAGAGGCTGCGGTCGCCGATGTGGTGACGCTGAGAGGAGGAAACACACACGAGTTTAGAAGAGAGGAGAAGAGTGTGTGTGCGTGTTTGGGGTGTGTGAGTGTGTGTGTGTGTGTTTGGGGTGTGTGTGTGTCAAACTACATCAATAAAAATCCACATTTTCTTTTAGCTTTACTTGTTAGCTTAGCCTCTGGCTTATGTCAAACTGTGTGTGTGTTAGTGCGTGTGTTTTAATGTGTCTATGTGTGTGTTGGAGCGCGTGTTAATGTCTGTGTGTGTGTGTTAATGTGTGTGTGTTAATGTGTGTGTGTCCAGTGAACTAAAATAAATCATTGCTCATCAAATTTGTCTTTCAGCTTCATTGTTAGCTTGTACCTTCTAGCCTTTGTGTTTATGTCAAAGTGTCATTTAGCAAACAGCTGTGTGTGTGTGTGTGTGTGTGTGTGTGTGTGTGTGTGTGTGTGTGTGTGTGTGTGTGTGTGTGTGTGTGTGTACCTCCTCGGGGCACAGCTCGTGTGTGCAGGACATGAAGTGTGTGCAGAGGAGAGGGAAGCAGATGGAGTGTCTGCTCTGAGAGGGAAGCTCCAAACACTGCTGGAACATCTTCTCAAACGCTCGGCTGTAGAAACTACAGAGAGAGAGAGAGAGAGAGAGAGAGAGAGAGAGAGAGAGAGAGAGAGGGAGAGAGAGAGAGAGAGAGAGAGAGAGACACACACCACACACACACAGAGAGAGACAGAGAGAGAGAGAGAGAGAGCGCAAGAGAGAGAGAGAGGGAGAGAGGCAGCGAGAGAGAGAGGGAGAGCGAGAGAGAGAGCAAGAGAGAGAGAGAGAGAGAGAGACACACACACACAGAGAGAGACAGAGAGAGAGAGAGAGAGAGAGGGAGAGAGGCAGCGAGAGAGAGAGCGAGAGAGAGAGGGAGAGCGAGAGAGAGAGCAAGAGAGAGAGAGAGAGAGAGACACACACACACCACACACACACAGAGAGAGAGAGCGAGAGAGAGAGAGGGAGAGAGAGAGAGAGAGAGGGAGAGAGAGAGAGAGAGAGGGAGAGAGGGAGAGAGAGAGAGAGGGAGAGAGAGAGAGAGAGAGGGAGGGAGAGAGAGAGAGAGGGAGAGAGGGACACACAGAAAGACATAGAGGTTAAGACAGGAAGTAAACACTAAATAACTTTTAAATCAACTTGTTGCCTCAAATGTGTAGATTTCTTTAGTAAGTAGTCCTGTAATAAGAGAATTTCTATGCATCTGATGGCCCTGTAGTGTGTGTGTGTGCGTGTGTGTGTGCGTGTGTGTGCGTGCGTGTGTGTCTGTGTGTGCGTGTGCGTCTGTGTGCGTGTGTCTGTGTGTGTGCGTGTGTGTGTCTGTGTATGCGTGTTCGTCTGTGTTGCGTGTGTGCGTGCCTGTGTGTGCGTGTGTGTGTGTTCGTCTGTGTGTGTGTGTGTGCGTGTGTGTGTGTGTGTGTGTGCGTGTGTCTGTGCGTGTGTGTGTGTCTGTGTGCGTGTGTGTCTGTGTGCGTGCGTGCGTGTATGTGTGTGCGTGTGTCTGTGTGCGTGTGTGTGTGTGTATGTGTGTGCGTGTGTGCGTGTGTGTGTGTCTGCGTACGTGCACGTGCGTGTGTGTGTGTGTGTCTCACCAGAAGATGGACAGGTCTGACGTCTCCACCAGCATCTCCACCAGAGAGTCCACCATCTTGGTGTGGAAGATGATGGTGTTCATCATCTTGCCCAGCTCCTTGTGGTCGGCGATGCCGAGGCTGGCTTTGGACACGCTGGTGTACGCCTGCGTGCAGAACACAGGCTCAGCAGCTTCCCCACACACGGGACCCCACCCAGAGGTGCTCCAACACCAGGGACCCCACCCAGAGGTGCTCCAACACACGGGACCCCACCCAGAGATGCTCCAACACACGGGACCCCACCCAGAGGTGCTCCAACACACGGGACCCCACCCAGAGGTGCTCCAACACACGGGACCCCACCCAGAGGTGCTCCAACACACGGGACCCCACCCAGAGGTGCTCCAACACCAGGGACCCAACCCAGAGGTGCTCCAACACCAGGGTCCCAACCCAGAGGTGCTCCAACACCAGGGACCCAGAGGTGCTCCAACACACGGGACCCCACCCAGAGGTGCTCCAACACCAGGGACCCCACCCAGAGGTGCTCCAACACACGGGACCCAGAGGTGACCGACACTCACACCACATTCTGCAGACTTCCTTCAAAGCCTTAACGGACTTCTGATCTGTTGTGACTTTGTTCATTTCAGCAGATGGTAAAATAACTTTGACTCAATGCATCAATGATGATTATTTCATATTTATCTAAATGCATATGGAACGAGACGATGGGATCATTTCATTATTTTTCAGTTGGTTCAATTTATTTCTTTACACTTTAATAAAAAAACATCATTTAAAGATACTCAAGAATAACACCTCATTCACACCAACGAAGCTCCGGTTCAAGCTCCGGAGCTTTTCAGGTTCAGAACCGGTTCTTCGGTTTAGCTCCGGCTCTTTTCACACCGCCCAGAGTCCGACTGGTGCTGCGTCATTGCGTCATCGTTTGCGTCATGACGTAACCGTTTGCGTGCCTGCTTCATAAAGCCAACCCGCGCGGAAACCCCTCACAGCGATAACAACAACAACAACAACAACAACAACAACAATGGCCGATTGTGCTCCAGCTTCCTCTGTACCTCTTCAGAAGACCAGATTCCCAGTAGGTAGCTGGTCTCTTCAGTGGACCACTGCTGCTTGTTAAGTTTCTCCATCGTTGTGTACAAACAGGATACAACGCCGACTTGTTGTTGTTGTTCAGGAGTTGATCCCGCCCCTGCCCCCGCCTCGACGTCAGCGTGACGTATGCGGTGCTTTTGCTGTAGCCGGACAATTTTTTGGTGCTTGAAACGAACCGGATTCCGGAGCTAAGAGGCGGCTCCGCTGCGGTGTGAACAGGAAAACCCGGTGCTTTTCAAGCTCCAGCTCCAAACCGGCGCTGAAACACCGTTGGTGTGAATGAGGTAAGCTAAAGTGGCTCCATGAGAGTTCACCTGCTAAAATATGAATGTTCAAACCTAAAAAGAAAGCATTCTTATCACGGTATTTCCCCTAAATGTTCAGTAGACTTGAACTCAAAACTCTCTCTCTGTAAAAAGTGAAATCAGCAGAAGAGTCACTCACCTGCAGTCTGAACCAGTCCAGCCGCATGCCTCTGAAGTCAAACACCTCCCCATCCTCCACTGAAACACAGAGCGCCAGAACACACTCAGACACACACTTTAAACTGTAGATCACACACACTTAACTCAGTCTCACACACACTTTACATACATTACACTAAATGAAAGATAAATGATAAGAAGTGACGTGTCACCTTGTTTGACGCTGAGGGAGGTCATCGTGTTGACGAATGAAGACATGATGATGGACTCGTCCTCTGGACACACCGACAGGTTCTGAAACAGAAGATAGAGAACTGGTAACAGAGACAGGTGCATTATGGGAAAAGGTGTCAACAGACGCCCAAATGTGGCCTTTTCTCTGCTTTGGCTCCACCTTCAGAATCAGGGTTATCACCAGGTAGCTTCACACCTAGAGGAGCTTCACTTGGTGTCGTGGAGCAGACATCAAAGTAAAACAAAGATGTCCGTGTGTTCGTACCTGCACCAGTTCGTTCAGCACCACGGCATCGAAGCCGGACAGATACTGGACGTAGTATCTCTGCATCACCGGGCCGTACTTCCTGACGTGAGCTCGGAGCTCCTCCATGTAGAAGATCAGCTCTGCTATGTGTCTGCAGAGCACACACACACACACACACACACACACACACACACACACACACACACACACACACACACACACACACACACACACACACACACACACACACACACACACACACACACACACACACACACACACACACACACACACACACACACACACACACACACACACACACACACACACACACACACACACACACACACACACACACACACACACACACACACACACACACACACACACACACACACACACACACACACACACACACACACACACACACACACACACAGTCATTGAAGAACCAGGGAGATGCTGCCTTCAGGGTCCTCTACAGAAACACCACGTCTCTGCAGGACTGTATAAGCACCCCTTAGTTTGTCTACATGTTTGTGTGTGTCCATGTGTGTGTGTGTCCATGTGTCCATGTGTTTGTGTACATGTTTGTGTCCATGTGTTTGTGTCCATGTGTGTGTGTGTACATGTGTTTGTGTCCATGTGTGTTTGTGTCCTTGTGTGTTTGTGTCCATGTGTGTGTGTCCATGTGTTCATGTGCATGTGTTCATGTGCATGTGCTTGTGTGCATGTGTTTATGTGCATGTGTTAATGTGCATGTGTGCATGTGTTTGTGTGCATGTGTTTATGTGCATGTGTTTGTGTGCATGTGTTTGCGTACTTGTCGATGAAGTCGTCGGTGCTTTTCTTCTGGATGTTGTCGGCGTGTCGCAGAAGCCAGATGATCTCGTCTCGAGCGAACGACAGCGCCATGAACACGAACAACGCCTGGTGGGAGAAACAGACGTATGGAGGGAAATGGAAATGTCAAAAACTCCCCAAGATAAATGATTCTGAGATAAATCACCAAGAACTTCTGAAAGCTTTCTCTGAACCAAGCAGAGGAAGAGTGTTCTGTTGTGAATTCATCAGGGCTCCATCTGGCCAGAGGAACCTACTGGGCTTTCTAAAAGTGATACATCTGGGAAATATAAGTAGATTTATTCAAGGAGGTATTACACACGTTATATCCGCTCAAAAGAGGTGAGGCCTCAGGAAGAGAAATGTAAGAAGAAGATCTGAAGGCGGTATTACCCTCAGCCTGTGTGACTCCAAAGGGTTATTTCTTTGATCAACGGAAATTAAATTCCTCTCAAATCTGGAGAACTCCTCCTTTGTATCCCATTAAAGTCAGATTCTTGGTATTTGGGACTGTCAAAAGAAGGCATTTATTTATGTAAAGTTTTATTCACCAAAATCTGAGAGAAAAGTCTAGATCTGAAAATAATTTCAGAAATCCTAATTCTGCGATAAGTCAAAAATTAGATTCTGAGTAAAAAACATTTTAAAAAATTCCGAAAAATCCCAGAATTGTTACTTTCATTCAGAGATTGAGAAAAAAGTGAAAATCTGAGAAACATTTCATAATATGAGAAAAAACTGAAAAACTGCAAATGCTGAGAAAAAAAGTCAAAATTTGGGAATTTTGAGGAAAATATATTTCACATTTTTTTCTGAAAATCACAAAATTACGAATTTCATCTCAGCTTTTGGGAAAAGTTAAAATCTGAGAAAAAAGAAAGTTCTGAGAAAAAAGCCGAAAATCAAAAATGTGTGAAAAAAATATATATTTCACTTTTTTTCCAGCAATTCAGAAAAGTCAAAATTCAAAACCAAGAAAAAATGTCAATATCTGAAAAAATGCAAACAACAGAAATCTGGGAACATTCTAAACCCCTTTAAGGTGGTGTCGTGTTACACAATTATACGTTTTTCAGAAAATCTCCAAATTCAGACTTTATTTAGAAACTCAAGTTTTCTACCAAAATTCAATCTCCTTCCTTCAATTCATTTTTTTTTTTAAATCTCAAAATTCAGATTTGGTTTGAAAATCTCCAAAATCTCTCTTTTTTCTTAAAATTCAGATTTATTCAGAAAATCTCAAAATTCAGACTTTTTCAGATAATCTAAACAATTCTGACTTTTCCCCCAAAATTCTGACTTTTCCCCCAAAATTCTGACTTTCCCCCTTCTGTTTTTTTTAAAATGCTGTTTTTTTGCTGTAAATTCTGTATTTTTAAAAAAAATCTGACTTTTTTCTAATATTCCGTATTTGTTCTAATATTCTGACTTTTTTCTAATATTCCGTATTTTTTCTAATATTCTGACTTTTTTCTAATATTCCGTATTTGTTCTAATATTCTGACTTTTTTCTAATATTCCGTATTTGTTCTAATATTCCGTATTTGTTCTAATATTCCGTATTTGTTCTAAGCACTCTGTCACCTTAGGGCCCAGCAGTCCTGGCTGGTCGGCTAACACAGTGGCGAGTTCCTTCAGCGCGGATCGGAGGAATTTACGCCTCTCTCGGTGCATTGAGCCTCTGCAGAGAAACAGAGCACACACAGATTAAACGCTGCTTTGACACTTTCAGGACAATCTGCAGGAGGAAGACGATGAAAGGGGGAGAGGGAATACGTAATGAGGATAAAAGCAGAGATGATGAGGGGGATCAAACTGGAAAAAGAAACTGAAGGAGGGATGAAGAGAGGAAGAAGGGGATGCCTGAGAGGCTGCAGAGATGAGACTTAAATAAATCATGAAAAACATGAAGTGTTTCGTGTGCGAGCGACAAAGAGGAAAGTTAGATTTGATGAAGGTGAATAAAGATAAGGTAAGGAACGTACGCATGAGACAGAGCCTGCTCCTTGCACTCTCTGATGTCATTGATGCGTTTGTTGTACCTGGAAAACACAAGAAGAGGCGGTGTTAGAAAATAAAAACTACCACGTTTAGAATAGTAGTGTGTACTTTACTATTTTGGGGATTGGTAAACCGATGCACGCGTGGTCCAAATTCTGAATCTTCCTCAGAAGAAAGAAATCCATTCTACCTTTTTTGTTTTTATGCCGTTTATGTCTTTATTTTCACACGGCTATCCACACAGGTAGCTCCTGATTTACCCTCTGATGTTGACGAACAGGTCCTCTGCTGCCTTGTGGATGTGGAACACCTCGTCTCTGGTATTATTTACAGTGAGCTAGAAGTCTTACCCTCTGATGTTGACGAACAGGTCCTCTGCTGCCTTGTGGATGTGGAACACCTCGTCTCTGGTATTATTTACAGTGAGCTAGAAGTCTTACCCTCTGATGTTGACGAACAGGTCCTCTGCAGCCTTGTGGATGTGGAACACCTCGTCTCTGGTATTATTTACAGTGAGCTAGAAGTCTTACCCTCTGATGTTGACGAACAGGTCCTCTGCAGCCTTGTGGATGTGGAACACCTCGTCTCTGGTATTATTTACAGTGAGCTAGAAGTCTTACCCTCTGATGTTGACGAACAGGTCCTCTGCTGCCTTGTGGATGTGGAACACCTCGTCTCTGGTATTATTTACAGTGAGCTAGAAGTCTTACCATCTGATGTTGACGAACAGGTCCTCTGCAGCCTTGTGGATGTGGAACACCTCGTCTCTGGTATTATTTACAGTGAGCTAGAAGTCTTACCCTCTGATGTTGACGAACAGGTCCTCTGCAGCCTTGTGGATGTGGAACACCTCGTCTCTGGTATTATTTACAGTGAGCTAGAAGTCTTACCATCTGATGTTGACGAACAGGTCCTCTGCAGCCTTGTGGATGTGGAACACCTCGTCTCTGGTATTATTTACAGTGAGCTAGAAGTCTTACCCTCTGATGTTGACGAACAGGTCCTCTGCAGCCTTGTGGATGTGGAACACCTCGTCTCTGGTATTATTTACAGTGAGCTAGAAGTCTTACCCTCTGATGTTGACGAACAGGTCCTCTGCAGCCTTGTGGATGTGGAACACCTCGTCTCTGGTATTATTTACAGTGAGCTAGAAGTCTTACCCTCTGATGTTGACGAACAGGTCCTCTGCTGCCTTGTGGATGTGGAACACTTCGTCTCTGGTATTATTTACAGTGAGCTAGAAGTCTTACCCTCTGATGTTGACGAACAGGTCCTCTGCAGCCTTGTGGATATGGAACACCTCGTCTCTGGTATTATTTACAGTGAGCTAGAAGTCTTACCCTCTGATGTTGACGAACAGGTCCTCTGCTGCCTTGTGGATGTGGAACACCTCGTCTCTGGTATTATTTACAGTGAGCTAGAAGTCTTACCCTCTGATGTTGACGAACAGGTCCTCTGCAGCCTTGTGGATATGGAACACCTCGTCTCTGGTATTATTTACAGTGAGCTAGAAGTCTTACCCTCTGATGTTGACGAACAGGTCCTCTGCTGCCTTGTGGATGTGGAACACCTCGTCTCTGGTATTATTTACAGTGAGCTAGAAGTCTTACCCTCTGATGTTGACGAACAGGTCCTCTGCTGCCTTGTGGATGTGGAACACCTCGTCTCTGGTATTATTTACAGTGAGCTAGAAGTCTTACCCTCTGATGTTGACGAACAGGTCCTCTGCTGCCTTGTGGATGTGGAACACCTCGTCTCTGGTATTATTTACAGTGAGCTAGAAGTCTTACCCTCTGATGTTGACGAACAGGTCCTCTGCTGCCTTGTGGATGTGGAACACCTCGTCTCTGGTATTATTTACAGTGAGCTAGAAGTCTTACCATCTGATGTTGACGAACAGGTCCTCTGCAGCCTTGTGGATGTGGAACACCTCGTCTCTGGTATTATTTACAGTGAGCTAGAAGTCTTACCCTCTGATGTTGACGAACAGGTCCTCTGCTGCCTTGTGGATGTGGAACACCTCGTCTCTGGTATTATTTACAGTGAGCTAGAAGTCTTACCCTCTGATGTTGACGAACAGGTCCTCTGCTGCCTTGTGGATGTGGAACACCTCGTCTCTGGTATTATTTACAGTGAGCTAGAAGTCTTACCATCTGATGTTGACGAACAGGTCCTCTGCAGCCTTGTGGATGTGGAACACCTCGTCTCTGGTATTATTTACAGTGAGCTAGAAGTCTTACCCTCTGATGTTGACGAACAGGTCCTCTGCAGCCTTGTGGATGTGGAACACCTCGTCTCTGAAGAGGCAGAGGCAGGTGGAGCTCTGCAGAGCCAGCTTCCACAGAGAAAGAGCCGTGGCGTCAGTGTTCAGCACCGAGTGGCAGAGGATGAAGCCGACTGCAGAGAGAGAAGAATATTTACTGTGAAACACACATTTGTCCTCCTGCAGTCAAAACGATACGTTTTTCTGAAAATCTCCAAATTCTGACATTACTTAGAAATTCTCAACATTTAGATTTTTTTCACAAAATTCTGATTTTTTTTGAAAATCAAAATATTCTGATTTATTTTGAAAATCAAAATATTTAGATTTATTTTGAAAATCTACAAATTCTGATTTATTTTGAAAATCTCGAAATTCTGATTTATTTTGAAAATCTCAAAATTCTAACTTTTTCCTGAAAATCTCAAAATTCAGTTTTTTCCGCAAATATCAAAATTCTGACTTTTTCCTCAAAATCTCAAAATTCTAACTTTTTCCTGAAAATCTCAAAATTCAGTTTTTTCCGCAAATCTCAAAATTCTGACTTTTTCCTCAAAATCTCAACATTCTGACTTTTCTAAAAATGGGTGACAATGTGCTAACCCTGAAGAGCTGGTAACATGAGCGTTGATGGGATGAAAGGGAAACCATTTTACTCACAAACGATCCACTTCTCCATCGCGTCCAGAGACAGATATTCACACGGCATCTGCAGACACGATCTTAATTATTCATTATTCTAATATTGAAACACGAGTCGCTTCCTGACTTTGAATCTAAAGCATTCCCTCTGGGTGTAAATGAGTCTCACTCACCGTGTCCGACTGGGCGGGGTTGAGCATGGTCGACGGAGCGGAGATCAGAGACAGCAGCTGGGCGTTCCTCCACTGATCAGCTGACAGGTTCCTGCGAGGGTAAACCATCTGAAGACTGATCAGCGCATCCGACAGAGACTAGAGGAGGAGGGAGGAATCCGTTACACATGGGAAGTTACTGCAGCTGATCACCATCAGGCTCCGTCTGGCTCCTACCTTCCCGTGAGGAACGAACTCCTCCATCAGCTTCTTCAGAGGATTCTCGTAGTCCACGATCATCTGACCGAGCCGGGGGTACTCCCGATCACTGAGACACAGCCACGGTTAATACAGAGACCACCGCCATACCTTTTACACATGGAGTGTGTGTGTGTGTGTTATGTGTGTGTGTGTGTGTGTGTTATGTGTGAGTGTGTGTGTGTTATGTGTGTGTGTGTGTGTGTGTTATGTGTGTGTTATGTGTGTGTGTGTGTGTGTGTTATGTGTGAGTGTGTGTGTGTTATGTGTGTGTGTTGTGTGTGTGTGTGTGTGTGTGTGTGTGTGTGTGTGTTATGTGTATATGTGTGTGTTACGTGTGTGTGTTATGTGTGTGTGTTATGTGTGTGTGTGTGTGTGTGTTATGTGTGTGTATATGTGTGTGTGTGTTATGTGTGTGTGTGTGTGTGTGTGTCACCTGGCTCCGTGCGTCATCTCGTGAGCGTAGTTGTAGAGCCCGATGATGGCTTTTCTCTCCTCGATGCGCGACAGGATGGTCATCAGGGTCGTGTAGGTCACCACCAGGTCCAGGTAGTTCTTAGTGAGGTCAAAGTTCACCGTCTGACAGGAACACGAAGGCACAATGAGTTACACACGTTCCATGCGATGCAGATGTTTCTACGCAGTGTGTGTTGAACTCACGATGTCGAAGAACACCTGGCAGGCGTCGATGGTGTTCAGCAGCTCACACACATGGTCCTGTTGGCGGGTTAGAGACTTCATTAGAATCAGCACCTCACAGTCCTTTGAACCAGTGGTTCCCAACCTGGGGGGCGCCAAAGATCGCAGGGGGGGGCGCCAGGCCTCAGAGGATTTGAGGCCAAATATCATATTTAGACTTTTTTTTTTTTTTACATATAATTGTAAAGCAATACATGATTGTCACTAAAAGCCTTGTCTCTACATTACAATCAAATATACAAAATAATTGATTCATTAATTTGAATAAAAATTCAAGTTAGTATTAAAGGCATGAAAAGACAGAAATGTATAATTCTTTCTATAGAAATGTTTCTTCTGCCCGTAAAGTGTCCAAACCGGGCTGTTCTGGATCAGCGCATGTTTAAAACACAGTCATTCTCCGTGCCGGCTTCAGATGGATTATTCGTCAGTTGCTCCGATCAGATCGGTCTCCTCCATTTTGTAGATTATTTACGACTTTTGAATCCACATAAACACATCGGCAAAATCCGGCTTACTTTGAGCGTGTGTTTCAAACAGTTTAATCCCTTTGTGAATTGTTTCCACTTCCGCCGTCCTTTAATTTCTTCATTCAGCGGGAAACCAAATGAATTCATCCTGAGTCCAATAACCATCAAAGTCACTCCAATAGTGCTCCTTAGTTACGCTTTCATCCTCCTTTAACAACATACTTCACATTCATCCAGTTTGTGACAGAAGTTGTAGCATTTTGAGACTTTTAAACTGTAATTACCGCTGTTGCTCCCCCCCCCCCCCCCCTTGTGTGTGTGTGTGTGTGGGGGGGGGGCGCAACTTCCAACAGGAGTCATTTGGGGGGGCTCTTGGGCAAAAAGGTTGGGAACCACTGCTTTAAAGTACTATGTAGTGTGTGTGTGTGTGTGTGTGTGTGTGTGTGTGTGTGTGTGTGTGTGTGTGTGTGTGTGTGTGTGTGTGTGTTGTAGGGCTGTACCCGAATATCCGAATATTCGTTCGTTGGAGTACTATTCGGGATTCAATTTCGTTATTCGGATATTCGTTTTTTCCACGTTTTTTTTTCCAAATTTAATTTATTGAAATCTCCAATATCAACGTAAGAGCTTGTGTCTCTTCGGGGGGTGCTAACACTTAACCATAAACGTTATCGTTTACTTTCTCCGTCTTTATATGCAGATATTACTTTTCTCCATTACGTTTCCATAGCAACAACAACTTCCTGTCAACAGCGCTACCTCTCCTTCAAAATAAAAGCATGTCCACAAATAGGAAGCCAAGCCAAATTACACTTAAGACACAACTGCAACGACAGTAACAAACACAATGCGATATCCTTTTCAATTTCAAAGAACACAAATTGGGTTACATTAACAAATAACTATAAAACAACAATACTGCAGAATAACAAAATGAATGCCGTGAATACACCGAAATACACGTGTCGAAGCGGTTCGCTGCTGATTACTACCGAATATCCGGAGCCCGAAAAATGGTATTCGGGACAGCCCTAGTGTGTAATGTCCTCCTCCAACATGAGAGTAGCATGCTAACAAAGGTATCCCAACTGTAGCTGTGAACATGACAGGATGTGTGATTACCTAGAAGAGCATCAGGACTGTTTGAGGCAGATGATAGCTATGTGATTAACATGATGATTCAGCCTCTATGGAGAGAGACATCAAGCATGCTCATTTCTGACGTGGAGCTAATCTGAAGTAAACATTGAATACTGCTTTCTATTCCTCCATCTTGTGACTGTGTAACTCCCTCTCTTGGATATCAGCATGTGAAGGACACTGTTCAGGAACTAGTCTCTGTATGTGATGACTCCTTCCATTCTGGAGAGGATCACAGATACATGGATCCTGAGGCTGAAGCCGGGGACCAGGGAGAGTTCTCTAACAGTGTGTGTGTGTGTGTGTGTGTGTGTGTGTGTGTGTGTTTCCCACCTTGAACTCCATGACGTCTACGAAGGTGAAGTAGTAGAGAGCGAGGTTCTTCAAGATCTCCGATTTCTCTTTCTGCAGCTGAGCCAACTGTTGCTGTAAACACACACAGTCACACACAGTCACACACACACACACACACACACACACACACACACACACACACACACACACACACACACACACACACACACACACACACACACACACACACACACACACACACACACACACACACACACACACACACACACACACACACACACACACACACACACACACACACACACACACACACACACACACACACACACACACACACACACACACACACACAAATGAATAACATATATCATCTATGTACTATATGATGAGCATGTTTTAAACTGATTCAAAGCACCTTTTATCCCCAAAACGAGTAAAAGAAACAGTTTCCCTTCATGGATCAGTAGAGTTTCTGTTGTTCTCATTAATAACAGTTTCTCTTTGACTAAATTAACATTAAACGGAAAACAGAGACACAGAAAACCTGCTTTAAAAGAGTCTTTTTACTTTGGTGGAACATGTTTTGTACGGGAGAGGATGAGGGAGGTGCTTTATTGAGATTTGAAAAGATTATAACTTAAATCTCCGAATTCTGAGATTCTCAGGAAAAAGAATTAGCAGAAAGAAAAAAAACTGTGACTTTAATTTTCAGAAAAAATACAAACTGATTTTTTTGTAAAAGTTTTGATGAAAGTAAAAGTTAGAATTCTGAGATTTTTATAAACATTTTTTTTATCAGAAAATAAACTTGGAAAATAAAACTGAACATTCTCAATTTTTGAACTTGCTTGAGTTTTGAAAAGAAAAGCCAGAAATGTGACTCAAATCTCAGAATTCAAAATACTTTTTTTCAGAATTCTGACTTTTTCTGAGAAATAAAAAAAAATCTGAAAAAGGTGATTTTTTTGGTTTTGAGATTTAAGTACACATTCTGAGAAAAAGTCAGAATTCTGAGATTTTTGGAAAAAATAAGAAATCTCCCAAAAAATTGGATGTAATTCTGGGAATTCTAACTTTAATGTCAGTACTAAAACTAAAATTCACTTATGGTAAAAATTTAAATTGTTTCTTCCCTAATGCTCTTCCGTACATTTTGAATATTACATTTTGAGTCAGGCCGTACACTCGGCTGTAAACCAGATTGAACAACGAATAAAGGGAATACAAATGTTTGACCAAAGTAAAATCGGTCCACCTTTGTTTGAGTTTTTAAGGAATCAGAAATATGTTGAGTCAGTGATGAAAACCCCAGATCAGCTGTAATGCAGAAAAAGATCATCTAATGAGAAGCAGTGTGTGTTTTAATGACAGAAGGATACTGAACTAAACCCTGCAGCAGTGTGTGTTTTAAAGACCGAAGGATGCTGGACTAAACCCCGCAGCTGTGTGTGTTTTAATGACAGAAGGATGCTGGACTAAACCCCGCAGCTGTGTGTGTTTTAATGACAGAAGGATACTGGACTAAACCCTGCAGCTGTGTGTGTTTTAATGACAGAAGGATGCTGGACTAAACCCTGCAGCCCTGTGTGTTTTAAAGACAGAAGGATGCTGGACTAAACCCCGCAGCCCTGTGTGTTTTAAAGACAGAAGGATACTGGACTAAACCCTGCAGCAGTGTTTGTTTTAAAGACAGAAGGATACTGGACTAAACCCCGCAGCCCTGTGTGTTTTAATGACAGAAGGATACTGGACTAAACCCTGCAGCTGTGTGTGTTTTAAAGACAGAAGGATACTGGACTAAACTCTGCAGCTGTGTGTGTTTTAATGACAGAAGGATTCTGGACTAAACCCTGCAGCTGTGTGTGTTTTAAAGACAGAAGGATACTGGACTAAACCCTGCAGCTGTGTGTGTTTTAAAGACAGAAGGATACTGGACTAAACTCTGCAGCTGTGTGTATTTTAAATGACAGAAGGATACTGGACTAAACCCCGCAGCTGTGTGTGTTTTAAAGACAGAAGGATACTGGACTAAACCCCGCAGGCCTGTGTGTTTTAATGACAGAAGGATACTGGACTAAACTCTGCAGCTGTGTGTGTTTTAAAGACAGAAGGATACTGGACTAAACTCTGCAGCTGTGTGTGTTTTAAAGACAGAAGGATACTGGACTAAACTCTGCAGCTGTGTGTTTTAAAGACAGAAGGATACTGGACTAAACCCCGCAGCTGTGTGTGTTTTAAAGACAGAAGGATACTGGACTAAACTCTGCAGCTGTGTGTATTTTAAATGACAGAAGGATACTGGACTAAACCCCGCAGCTGTGTGTGTTTTAAAGACAGAAGGATACTGGACTAAACCCCGCAGCCCTGTGTGTTTTAAAGACAGAAGGATACTGGACTAAACCCCGCAGCTGTGTGTGTTTTAAAGACAGAAGGATACTGGACTAAACCCGCAGCTGTGTGTGTTTTAAAGACAGAAGGATACTGGACTAAACCCCGCAGCCGTGTGTGTTTTAAAGACAGAAGGATACTGGACTAAACCCTGCAGCTGTGTGTGTTTTAAAGACAGAAGGATACTGGACTAAACCCCGCAGCTGTGTGTGTTTTAAAGACAGAAGGATACTGGACTAAACCCTGCAGCCCTGTGTGTTTTAAAGACAGAAGGATACTGGACTAAACCCCGCAGCTGTGTGTGTTTTAAAGACAGAAGAATACTGGACTAAACCCCGCAGCCCTGTGTGTTTTAAAGACAGAAGGATACTGGACTAAACCCTGCAGCTGTGTGTGTTTTAAAGAAAGAAGGATCCTGGACTAAACCCTGCAGCAGTGTGTGTTTTAAAGACAGAAGGATACTGGACTAAACTCTGCAGCTGTGTGTGTTTTAATGACAGAAGGATACTGGACTAAACCCCGCAGCTGTGTGTGTTTTAAAGACAGAAGAATACTGGACTAAACCCTGCAGCTGTGTGTGTTTTAAAGACAGAAGGATACTGGACTAAACCCCCGCAGCTGTGTGTGTTTTAAAGACAGAAGGATACTGGACTAAACCCCCGCAGCAGTGTGTGTTTTAAAGACAGAAGGATACTGGACTAAACCCCGCAGCTGTGTGTGTTTTAAAGACAGAAGGATACTGGACTAAACCCTGCAGCAGTGTGTGTTTTAAAGACAGAAGGATACTGGACTAAACTCTGCAGCTGTGTGTGTTTTAAAGACAGAAGAATACTGGACTAAACCCCGCAGCAGTGTGTGTTTTAAAGACAGAAGGATACTGGACTAAACCCTGCAGCTGTGTGTGTTTTAAAGACAGAAGGATACTGGACTAAACCCCCGCAGCAGTGTGTGTTTTAAAGACAGAAGGATACTGGACTAAACCCCGCAGCTGTGTGTGTTTTAAAGACAGAAGGATACTGGACTAAACCCTGCAGCAGTGTGTGTTTTAAAGATAGAAGGATACTGGACTAAACTCTGCAGCTGTGTGTGTTTTAAAGACAGAAGAATACTGGACTAAACCCCGCAGCCCTGTGTGTTTTAAAGACAGAAGGATACTGGACTAAACCCCGCAGCTGTGTGTGTTTTAAAGACAGAAGCATACTGGACTAAACTCTGCAGCAGTGTGTGTTTTAAAGACAGAAGGATACTGGACTAAACTCTGCAGCTGTGTGTATTTTAAATGACAGAAGGATACTGGACTAAACCCCGCAGCTGTGTGTGTTTTAAAGACAGAAGGATACTGGACTAAACCCCGCAGCTGTGTGTGTTTTAAAGACAGAAGAATACTGGACTAAACCCCGCAGCCCTGTGTGTTTTAAAGACAGAAGGTTACTGGACTAACCCCTGCAGCCCTGTGTGTTTTAAAGACAGAAGGATACTGGACTAAACCCCGCAGCTGTGTGTGTTTTAAAGACAGAAGGATACTGGACTAAACCCCACAGCTGTGTGTGTTTTAAAGACATAAGGATACTGGACTAAACCCTGCAGCAGTGTGTGTTTTAAAGACAGAAGGATACTGGACTAAACCCTGCAGCAGTGTGTGTTTTAAAGACAGAACGATACTGGACTAAACTCTGCAGCTGTGTGTGTTTTAAAGACAGAAGAATACTGGACTAAACCCCGCAGCTGTGTGTGTTTTAAAGACAGAAGGATACTGGACTAAACCCCGCAGCTGTGTGTGTTTTAAAGACAGAAGGATACTGGACTAAACCCTGCAGCAGTGTGTGTTTTAAAGACAGAAGGATACTGGACTAAACTCTGCAGCTGTGTGTGTTTTAAAGACAGAAGGATACTGGACTAAACCCTGCAGCTGTGTGTGTTTTAAAGACAGAAGGATACTGGACTAAACCCCGCAGCCCTGTGTGTTTTAAAGACAGAAGGATACTGGACTAAACCCCGCAGCTGTGTGTGTTTTAATGACAGAAGGATACTGGACTAAACCCCGCAGGCCTGTGTGTTTTAATGACAGAAGGATACTGGACTAAACTCTGCAGCTGTGTGTGTTTTAAAGACAGAAGGATACTGGACTAAACTCTGCAGCTGTGTGTTTTAAAGACAGAAGGATACTGGACTAAACTCTGCAGCTGTGTGTGTTTTAAAGACAGAAGGATACTGGACTAAACTCTGCAGCTGTGTGTTTTAAAGACAGAAGGATACTGGACTAAACCCCGCAGCTGTGTGTGTTTTAAAGACAGAAGGATACTGGACTAAAATCTGCAGCTGTGTGTATTTTAAATGACAGAAGGATACTGGACTAAACCCCGCAGCTGTGTGTGTTTTAAAGACAGAAAGATACTGGACTAAACCCCGCAGCCCTGTGTGTTTTAAAGACAGAAGGATACTGGACTAAACCCCGCAGCTGTGTGTGTTTTAAAGACAGAAGGATACTGGACTAAACCCGCAGCTGTGTGTGTTTTAAAGACAGAAGGATACTGGACTAAACCCCGCAGCCGTGTGTGTTTTAAAGACAGAAGGATACTGGACTAAACCCTGCAGCTGTGTGTGTTTTAAAGACAGAAGGATACTGGACTAAACCCCGCAGCTGTGTGTGTTTTAAAGACAGAAGGATACTGGACTAAACCCTGCAGCCCTGTGTGTTTTAAAGACAGAAGGATACTGGACTAAACCCCGCAGCTGTGTGTGTTTTAAAGACAGAAGAATACTGGACTAAACCCCGCAGCCCTGTGTGTTTTAAAGACAGAAGGATACTGGACTAAACCCTGCAGCTGTGTGTGTTTTAAAGACAGAAGGATCCTGGACTAAACCCTGCAGCAGTGTGTGTTTTAAAGACAGAAGGATACTGGACTAAACTCTGCAGCTGTGTGTGTTTTAATGACAGAAGGATACTGGACTAAACCCCGCAGCTGTGTGTGTTTTAAAGACAGAAGAATACTGGACTAAACCCTGCAGCTGTGTGTGTTTTAAAGACAGAAGGATACTGGACTAAACCCCCGCAGCTGTGTGTGTTTTAAAGACAGAAGGATACTGGACTAAACCCCCGCAGCAGTGTGTGTTTTAAAGACAGAAGGATACTGGACTAAACCCCGCAGCTGTGTGTGTTTTAAAGACAGAAGGATACTGGACTAAACCCTGCAGCAGTGTGTGTTTTAAAGACAGAAGGATACTGGACTAAACTCTGCAGCTGTGTGTGTTTTAAAGACAGAAGAATACTGGACTAAACCCCGCAGCAGTGTGTGTTTTAAAGACAGAAGGATACTGGACTAAACCCTGCAGCTGTGTGTGTTTTAAAGACAGAAGGATACTGGACTAAACCCCCGCAGCAGTGTGTGTTTTAAAGACAGAAGGATACTGGACTAAACCCCGCAGCTGTGTGTGTTTTAAAGACAGAAGGATACTGGACTAAACCCTGCAGCAGTGTGTGTTTTAAAGACAGAAGGATACTGGACTAAACTCTGCAGCTGTGTGTGTTTTAAAGACAGAAGAATACTGGACTAAACCCCGCAGCCCTGTGTGTTTTAAAGACAGAAGGATACTGGACTAAACCCCGCAGCTGTGTGTGTTTTAAAGACAGAAGCATACTGGACTAAACTCTGCAGCAGTGTGTGTTTTAAAGACAGAAGGATACTGGACTAAACTCTGCAGCTGTGTGTATTTTAAATGACAGAAGGATCCTGGACTAAACCCCGCAGCTGTGTGTGTTTTAAAGACAGAAGGATACTGGACTAAACCCCGCAGCTGTGTGTGTTTTAAAGACAGAAGAATACTGGACTAAACCCCGCAGCCCTGTGTGTTTTAAAGACAGAAGGTTACTGGACTAAACCCTGCAGCCCTGTGTGTTTTAAAGACAGAAGGATACTGGACTAAACCCCGCAGCTGTGTGTGTTTTAAAGACAGAAGGATACTGGACTAAACCCCACAGCTGTGTGTGTTTTAAAGACATAAGGATACTGGACTAAACCCTGCAGCAGTGTGTGTTTTAAAGACAGAAGGATACTGGACTAAACCCTGCAGCAGTGTGTGTTTTAAAGACAGAACGATACTGGACTAAACTCTGCAGCTGTGTGTGTTTTAAAGACAGAAGAATACTGGACTAAACCCCGCAGCTGTGTGTGTTTTAAAGACAGAAGGATACTGGACTAAACCCCGCAGCTGTGTGTGTTTTAAAGACAGAAGGATACTGGACTAAACCCTGCAGCAGTGTGTGTTTTAAAGACAGAAGGATACTGGACTAAACTCTGCAGCTGTGTGTGTTTTAAAGACAGAAGGATACTGGACTAAACCCTGCAGCTGTGTGTGTTTTAAAGACAGAAGGATACTGGACTAAACCCCGCAGCCCTGTGTGTTTTAAAGACAGAAGGATACTGGACTAAACCCCGCAGCTGTGTGTGTTTTAATGACAGAAGGATACTGGACTAAACCCCGCAGCCCTGTGTGTTTAAAAGACAGAAGGATGCAGGACTAAACCCTGCAGCTGTGTGTGTTTTAAAGACAGAAGGATACTGGACTAAACCCTGCAGCTGTGTGTGTTTTAAAGACAGAAGGATACTGGACTAAACCCTGCAGCTGTGTGTTTTAAAGACAGAAGGATGCTGGACTAAACCCTCGCTGTGTGTGTTTTAAAGACAGAAGGATACTGGACTAAACCCTGCAGCTGTTGTGTGTTTAAATGACAGAAGGATACTGGACTAAACCCCGCAGCTGTGTTGTTTTAATGACAGAAGGATACTAGACTAAACCACGCAAGCTGTTGTGTGTTTTAAAGACAGAAGGATACTGGACTAAAACCCCGCAGCTGTGTGTGTTTTAAGGACAGAAGGATACTGGACTAAACCCCGAAGCCGTGTGTGTTTTAAAGACAGAAAGGATACTGGACTACAAACCCCGCAGGCCGTGTGTGTTTTAAAGACAGAAGGATAATGGACTAAACCCCGCAGCTGTGTGTGTTTTAAAGACAGAGGATACTGGACTAAACCCCGCAGCTGTTGTGTGGTTTAAAGACAGAAGGATACTGGACTTAACCCCGCAGCCTGTGTGTGTTTTAAAGACAGAAGGGATACTGGACTAAACCCCGAAGCTGTGTGTGTTTTAAAGACAGAAGGATACTGGACTAAACCCCGCAGCCCTGTGTGTGTTTAAAGACAGAAGGATACTGGACTAAACCCCTGCAGCTGTGTGTGTTTTAAAGACAGAAGGATACTGGACTAAACCCGCAGCCCTGTGTGTTTAAATGACAGAAGGATACTGGACTAAACCCTGCAGCAGTGTGTGTTTTAAAGACAGAAGGATACTGGACTTAAACCCTGCAGCCTGTGTGTGTTTTAAATGACAGAAGGATACTGGACTAAACCCTGCAGCTGTGTGTGTTTTAATGACAGAAGGATAGCTGGACTAAACTCTGCAGCTGTGTGTGTTTTAAAGACAGAAGGATACTAGGACTAAATCCCTGCAGCCCTGTGTGTTTTAAATGACAGAAGGATACTGGACTAAACCTCTGCAGCTGTGTGTGTTTTAAATGACAGAAGGATACTAGACTAAACCCCGCAGCCCTGTGTGTGTTTAAAGACAGAAGGATACTGGACTAAACCCCGCAGCTGTGTGTGTTTTAATGACAGAAGGATACTGGACTAACCCCTGCAGCTGTGTGTGTTTAAAGACAGAAGGATACTGGACTAAACCCTGCAGCTGTGTGTGTTTTAAAGACAGAAGGATACTGGACTAAACCCTGCCAGCTGTGTGTGTTTTAATGACAGAAGGAATACTGGACTAAAAACCCCGCAGCCCTGTGTGTTTTAAAGACAGAAGGATACTGGACTAAACCCCGCAGCTGTGTGTGTTTTAATGAACGGAAGGTTACTGGACTAAACCCCGCAGCCCTGTGTGTTTAAAAGACAGAAGGATGCTGGACTAAACCCTGCAGCTGTGTGTGTTTTAAAGACAGAAGGATATCTGGACTAATCCTGCAGCTGTGTGTGTTTTAAAGACAGAAGGATACTGGACTAAACCCTGCAGCTGTGTGTGTTTTAAAGACAGAAGGATGCTGGACTAAACCCTGCAGCTGTGTGTGTTTTAAAGACAGAAGGATACTGGACTAAACCCTGCAGCTGTGTGTGTTTAAATGACAGAAGGATACTGGACTAAACCCCGCAGCTGTGTGTGTTTTAATGACAGAAGGATACTAGACTAAACCACGCAGCTGTGTGTGTTTTAAAGACAGAAGGATACTGGACTAAACCCCGCAGCTGTGTGTGTTTTAAGGACAGAAGGATACTGGACTAAACCCTGCAGCTGTGTGTGTTTTAAAGACAGAAGGATACTGGACTAAACCCCGCAGCCGTGTGTGTTTTAAAGACAGAAGGATACTGGACTAAACCCCGAAGCCGTGTGTGTTTTAAAGACAGAAGGATACTGGACTAAACCCCGCAGCCGTGTGTGTTTTAAAGACAGAAGGATAATGGACTAAACCCCGCAGCTGTGTGTGTTTTAAAGACAGAAGGATACTGGACTAAACCCCGCAGCTGTGTGTGTTTTAAAGACAGAAGGATACTGGACTAAACCCTGCAGCAGTGTGTGTTTTAAAGACAGAAGGATACTGGATTAAACCCGCAGCCCTGTGTGTTTTAAATGACAGAAGGATACTGGACTAAACCCTGCAGCTGTGTGTGTTTTAAAGACAGAAGGATGCTGGACTAAACCCTGCAGCTGTGTGTGTTTTAAAGACAGAAGGATACTGGACTAAATCCTGCAGCTGTGTGTGTTTTAATGACAGAAGGATACTGGACTAAACTCTGCAGCTGTGTGTGTTTTAAAGACAGAAGGATACTAGACTAAACCCCGCAGCCCTGTGTGTTTTAAAGACAGAAGGATACTGGACTAAACCCCGCAGCTGTGTGTGTTTTAATGACAGAAGGATACTGGACTAAACCCTGCAGCTGTGTGTGTTTTAAAGACAGAAGGATACTGGACTAAACCCTGCAGCTGTGTGTGTTTTAAAGACAGAAGGATACTGGACTAAACCCTGCAGCTGTGTGTGTTTTAATGACAGAAGGATACTGGACTAAACCCCGCAGCCCTGTGTGTTTTAAAGACAGAAGGATACTGGACTAAACCCCGCAGCTGTGTGTGTTTTAATGACAGAAGGTTACTGGACTAAACCCCGCAGCCCTGTGTGTTTAAAAGACAGAAGGATGCTGGACTAAACCCTGCAGCTGTGTGTGTTTTAAAGACAGAAGGATACTGGACTAAACCCTGCAGCTGTGTGTGTTTTAAAGACAGAAGGATACTGGACTAAACCCTGCAGCTGTGTGTTTTAAAGACAGAAGGATGCTGGACTAAACCCTGCAGCTGTGTGTGTTTTAAAGACAGAAGGATACTGGACTAAACCCTGCAGCTGTGTGTGTTTAAATGACAGAAGGATACTGGACTAAACCCCGCAGCTGTGTGTGTTTTAATGACAGAAGGATACTAGACTAAACCACGCAGCTGTGTGTGTTTTAAAGACAGAAGGATACTGGACTAAACCCCGCAGCTGTGTGTGTTTTAAGGACAGAAGGATACTGGACTAAACCCCGAAGCCGTGTGTGTTTTAAAGACAGAAGGATACTGGACTAAACCCCGCAGCTGTGTGTGTTTTAAAGACAGAAGGATACTGGACTAAACCCCGAAGCCGTGTGTGTTTTAAAGACAGAAGGATACTGGACTAAACCCCGCAGCCGTGTGTGTTTTAAAGACAGAAGGATACTGGACTAAACCCCGCAGCCCTGTGTGTTTTAAAGACAGAAGGATACTGGACTAAACCCCGCAGCTGTGTGTGTTTTAAAGACAGAAGGATACTGGACTAAACCCCGCAGCTGTGTGTGTTTTAAAGACAGAAGGATACTGGACTAAACCCTGCAGCAGTGTGTGTTTTAAAGACAGAAGGATACTGGATTAAACCCGCAGCCCTGTGTGTTTAAATGACAGAAGGATACTGGACTAAACCCTGCAGCTGTGTGTGTTTTAAAGACAGAAGGATGCTAGACTAAACCCTGCAGCTGTGTGTGTTTTAAAGACAGAAGGATACTGGACTAAATCCTGCAGCTGTGTGTGTTTTAATGACAGAAGGATACTGGACTAAACTCTGCAGCTGTGTGTGTTTTAAAGACAGAAGGATACTGGACTAAACCCCGCAGCCCTGTGTGTTTTAAAGACAGAAGGATACTGGACTAAACCCCGCAGCTGTGTGTGTTTTAATGACAGAAGGATACTGGACTAAACCCCGCAGCTGTGTGTGTTTTAATGACAGAAGTATACTGGACTAAACCCCGCAGCTGTGTGTGTTTAAATGACAGAAGGATACTGGACTAAACCCTGCAGCTGTGTGTGTTTTAAAGACAGAAGGATGCTGGACTAAACCCTGCAGCTGTGTGTGTTTTAAAGACAGAAGGATACTGGACTAAACCCTGCAGCTGTGTGTGTTTTAAAGACAGAAGGATACTGGACTAAACCCTGCAGCTGTGTGTGTTTTAAAGACAGAAGGATACTGGACTAAACCCCGCAGCTGTGTGTGTTTTAATGACAGAAGGATACTGGACTAAACCCCGCAGCCCTGTGTGTTTAAAAGACAGAAGGATGCTGGACTAAACCCTGCAGCTGTGTGTGTTTTAAAGACAGAAGGATACTGGACTAAACCCTGCAGTTGTGTGTGTTTTAAAGACAGAAGGATACTGGACTAAACCCTGCAGCTGTGTGTTTTAAAGACAGAAGGATGCTGGACTAAACCCTGCAGCTGTGTGTGTTTTAAAGACAGAAGGATACTGGACTAAACCCTGCAGCTGTGTGTGTTTAAATGACAGAAGGATACTGGACTAAACCCCGCAGCTGTGTGTGTTTTAATGACAGAAGGATACTAGACTAAACCACGCAGCTGTGTGTGTTTTAAAGACAGAAGGATACTGGACTAAACCCTGAAGCCGTGTGTGTTTTAAAGACAGAAGGATACTGGACTAAACCCCGCAGCCCTGTGTGTTTTAAAGACAGAAGGATACTGGACTAAACCCCGCAGCTGTGTGTGTTTTAATGACAGAAGGATACTGGACTAAACCCCGCAGGCCTGTGTGTTTTAATGACAGAAGGATACTGGACTAAACTCTGCAGCTGTGTGTGTTTTAAAGACAGAAGGATACTGGACTAAACTCTGCAGCTGTGTGTTTTAAAGACAGAAGGATACTGGACTAAACTCTGCAGCTGTGTGTGTTTTAAAGACAGAAGGATACTGGACTAAACTCTGCAGCTGTGTGTTTTAAAGACAGAAGGATACTGGACTAAACCCCGCAGCTGTGTGTGTTTTAAAGACAGAAGGATACTGGACTAAAATCTGCAGCTGTGTGTATTTTAAATGACAGAAGGATACTGGACTAAACCCCGCAGCTGTGTGTGTTTTAAAGACAGAAGGATACTGGACTAAACCCCGCAGCTGTGTGTGTTTTAAAGACAGAAGGATACTGGACTAAACCCGCAGCTGTGTGTGTTTTAAAGACAGAAGGATACTGGACTAAACCCCGCAGCCGTGTGTGTTTTAAAGACAGAAGGATACTGGACTAAACCCTGCAGCTGTGTGTGTTTTAAAGACAGAAGGATACTGGACTAAACCCCGCAGCTGTGTGTGTTTTAAAGACAGAAGGATACTGGACTAAACCCTGCAGCCCTGTGTGTTTTAAAGACAGAAGGATACTGGACTAAACCCCGCAGCTGTGTGTGTTTTAAAGACAGAAGAATACTGGACTAAACCCCGCAGCCCTGTGTGTTTTAAAGACAGAAGGATACTGGACTAAACCCTGCAGCTGTGTGTGTTTTAAAGACAGAAGGATCCTGGACTAAACCCTGCAGCAGTGTGTGTTTTAAAGACAGAAGGATACTGGACTAAACTCTGCAGCTGTGTGTGTTTTAATGACAGAAGGATACTGGACTAAACCCCGCAGCTGTGTGTGTTTTAAAGACAGAAGAATACTGGACTAAACCCTGCAGCTGTGTGTGTTTTAAAGACAGAAGGATACTGGACTAAACCCCCGCAGCTGTGTGTGTTTTAAAGACAGAAGGATACTGGACTAAACCCCCGCAGCAGTGTGTGTTTTAAAGACAGAAGGATACTGGACTAAACCCCGCAGCTGTGTGTGTTTTAAAGACAGAAGGATACTGGACTAAACCCTGCAGCAGTGTGTGTTTTAAAGACAGAAGGATACTGGACTAAACTCTGCAGCTGTGTGTGTTTTAAAGACAGAAGAATACTGGACTAAACCCCGCAGCAGTGTGTGTTTTAAAGACAGAAGGATACTGGACTAAACCCTGCAGCTGTGTGTGTTTTAAAGACAGAAGGATACTGGACTAAACCCCCGCAGCAGTGTGTGTTTTAAAGACAGAAGGATACTGGACTAAACCCCGCAGCTGTGTGTGTTTTAAAGACAGAAGGATACTGGACTAAACCCTGCAGCAGTGTGTGTTTTAAAGACAGAAGGATACTGGACTAAACTCTGCAGCTGTGTGTGTTTTAAAGACAGAAGAATACTGGACTAAACCCCGCAGCCCTGTGTGTTTTAAAGACAGAAGGATACTGGACTAAACCCCGCAGCTGTGTGTGTTTTAAAGACAGAAGCATACTGGACTAAACTCTGCAGCAGTGTGTGTTTTAAAGACAGAAGGATACTGGACTAAACTCTGCAGCTGTGTGTATTTTAAATGACAGAAGGATACTGGACTAAACCCCGCAGCTGTGTGTGTTTTAAAGACAGAAGGATACTGGACTAAACCCCGCAGCTGTGTGTGTTTTAAAGACAGAAGAATACTGGACTAAACCCCGCAGCCCTGTGTGTTTTAAAGACAGAAGGTTACTGGACTAAACCCTGCAGCCCTGTGTGTTTTAAAGACAGAAGGATACTGGACTAAACCCCGCAGCTGTGTGTGTTTTAAAGACAGAAGGATACTGGACTAAACCCCACAGCTGTGTGTGTTTTAAAGACATAAGGATACTGGACTAAACCCTGCAGCAGTGTGTGTTTTAAAGACAGAAGGATACTGGACTAAACCCTGCAGCAGTGTGTGTTTTAAAGACAGAACGATACTGGACTAAACTCTGCAGCTGTGTGTGTTTTAAAGACAGAAGAATACTGGACTAAACCCCGCAGCTGTGTGTGTTTTAAAGACAGAAGGATACTGGACTAAACCCCGCAGCTGTGTGTGTTTTAAAGACAGAAGGATACTGGACTAAACCCTGCAGCAGTGTGTGTTTTAAAGACAGAAGGATACTGGACTAAACTCTGCAGCTGTGTGTGTTTTAAAGACAGAAGGATACTGGACTAAACCCTGCAGCTGTGTGTGTTTTAAAGACAGAAGGATACTGGACTAAACCCCGCAGCCCTGTGTGTTTTAAAGACAGAAGGATACTGGACTAAACCCCGCAGCTGTGTGTGTTTTAATGACAGAAGGATACTGGACTAAACCCCGCAGCCCTGTGTGTTTAAAAGACAGAAGGATGCAGGACTAAACCCTGCAGCTGTGTGTGTTTTAAAGACAGAAGGATACTGGACTAAACCCTGCAGCTGTGTGTGTTTTAAAGACAGAAGGATACTGGACTAAACCCTGCAGCTGTGTGTTTTAAAGACAGAAGGATGCTGGACTAAACCCTGCAGCTGTGTGTGTTTTAAAGACAGAAGGATACTGGACTAAACCCTGCAGCTGTGTGTGTTTAAATGACAGAAGGATACTGGACTAAACCCCGCAGCTGTGTGTGTTTTAATGACAGAAGGATACTGGACTAAACCACGCAGCTGTGTGTGTTTTAAAGACAGAAGGATACTGGACTAAACCCCGCAGCTGTGTGTGTTTTAAGGACAGAAGGATACTGGACTAAACCCCGAAGCCGTGTGTGTTTTAAAGACAGAAGGATACTGGACTAAACCCCGCAGCCGTGTGTGTTTTAAAGACAGAAGGATAATGGACTAAACCCCGCAGCTGTGTGTGTTTTAAAGACAGAAGGATACTGGACTAAACCCCGCAGCTGTGTGTGTTTTAAAGACAGAAGGATACTGGACTTAACCCCGCAGCTGTGTGTGTTTTAAAGACAGAAGGGTACTGGACTAAACCCCGAAGCCGTGTGTGTTTTAAAGACAGAAGGATACTGGACTAAACCCCGCAGCCCTGTGTGTTTTAAAGACAGAAGGATACTGGACTAAACCCTGCAGCTGTGTGTGTTTTAAAGACAGAAGGATACTGGACTAAACCCCGCAGCTGTGTGTGTTTTAAAGACAGAAGGATACTGGACTAAACCCTGCAGCAGTGTGTGTTTTAAAGACAGAAGGATACTGGATTAAACCCGCAGCCCTGTGTGTTTAAATGACAGAAGGATACTGGACTAAACCCTGCAGCTGTGTGTGTTTTAAAGACAGAAGGATGCTGGACTAAACCCTGCAGCTGTGTGTGTTTTAAAGACAGAAGGATACTGGACTAAATCCTGCAGCTGTGTGTGTTTTAATGACAGAAGGATACTGGACTAAACTCTGCAGCTGTGTGTGTTTTAAAGACAGAAGGATACTAGACTAAACCCCGCAGCCCTGTGTGTTTTAAAGACAGAAGGATACTGGACTAAACCCCGCAGCTGTGTGTGTTTTAATGACAGAAGGATACTGGACTAAACCCTGCAGCTGTGTGTGTTTTAAAGACAGAAGGATACTGGACTAAACCCTGCAGCTGTGTGTGTTTTAAAGACAGAAGGATACTGGACTAAACCCTGCAGCTGTGTGTGTTTTAATGACAGAAGGATACTGGACTAAACCCCGCAGCCCTGTGTGTTTTAAAGACAGAAGGATACTGGACTAAACCCCGCAGCTGTGTGTGTTTTAATGACAGAAGGTTACTGGACTAAACCCCGCAGCCCTGTGTGTTTAAAAGACAGAAGGATGCTGGACTAAACCCTGCAGCTGTGTGTGTTTTAAAGACAGAAGGATACTGGACTAAACCCTGCAGCTGTGTGTGTTTTAAAGACAGAAGGATACTGGACTAAACCCTGCAGCTGTGTGTTTTAAAGACAGAAGGATGCTGGACTAAACCCTGCAGCTGTGTGTGTTTTAAAGACAGAAGGATACTGGACTAAACCCTGCAGCTGTGTGTGTTTAAATGACAGATGGATACTGGACTAAACCCCGCAGCTGTGTATGTTTTAATGACAGAAGGATACTAGACTAAACCACGCAGCTGTGTGTGTTTTAAAGACAGAAGGATACTGGACTAAACCCCGCAGCTGTGTGTGTTTTAAGGACAGAAGGATACTGGACTAAACCCTGCAGCTGTGTGTGTTTTAAAGACAGAAGGATACTGGACTAAACCCCGCAGCCGTGTGTGTTTTAAAGACAGAAGGATACTGGACTAAACCCCGAAGCCGTGTGTGTTTTAAAGACAGAAGGATACTGGACTAAACCCCGCAGCCGTGTGTGTTTTAAAGACAGAAGGATAATGGACTAAACCCCGCAGCTGTGTGTGTTTTAAAGACAGAAGGATACTGGACTAAACCCCGCAGCTGTGTGTGTTTTAAAGACAGAAGGATACTGGACTAAACCCTGCAGCAGTGTGTGTTTTAAAGACAGAAGGATACTGGATTAAACCCGCAGCCCTGTGTGTTTAAATGACAGAAGGATACTGGACTAAACCCTGCAGCTGTGTGTGTTTTAAAGACAGAAGGATGCTGGACTAAACCCTGCAGCTGTGTGTGTTTTAAAGACAGAAGGATACTGGACTAAATCCTGCAGCTGTGTGTGTTTTAATGACAGAAGGATACTGGACTAAACTCTGCAGCTGTGTGTGTTTTAAAGACAGAAGGATACTCGACTAAACCCCGCAGCCCTGTGTGTTTTAAAGACAGAAGGATACTGGACTAAACCCCGCAGCCGTGTGTGTTTTAAAGACAGAAGGATAATGGACTAAACCCCGCAGCTGTGTGTGTTTTAAAGACAGAAGGATACTGGACTAAACCCCGCAGCTGTGTGTGTTTTAAAGACAGAAGGATACTGGACTAAACCCCGAAGCCGTGTGTGTTTTAAAGACAGAAGGATACTGGACTAAACCCCGCAGCCGTGTGTGTTTTAAAGACAGAAGGATACTGGACTAAACCCCGCAGCCCTGTGTGTTTTAAAGACAGAAGGATACTGGACTAAACCCCGCAGCTGTGTGTGTTTTAAAGACAGAAGGATACTGGACTAAACCCCGCAGCTGTGTGTGTTTTAAAGACAGAAGGATACTGGACTAAACCCTGCAGCAGTGTGTGTTTTAAAGACAGAAGGATACTGGATTAAACCCGCAGCCCTGTGTGTTTAAATGACAGAAGGATACTGGACTAAACCCTGCAGCTGTGTGTGTTTTAAAGACAGAAGGATGCTAGACTAAACCCTGCAGCTGTGTGTGTTTTAAAGACAGAAGGATACTGGACTAAATCCTGCAGCTGTGTGTGTTTTAATGACAGAAGGATACTGGACTAAACTCTGCAGCTGTGTGTGTTTTAAAGACAGAAGGATACTGGACTAAACCCCGCAGCCCTGTGTGTTTTAAAGACAGAAGGATACTGGACTAAACCCCGCAGCTGTGTGTGTTTTAATGACAGAAGGATACTGGACTAAACCCCGCAGCTGTGTGTGTTTTAATGACAGAAGGATACTGGACTAAACCCCGCAGCTGTGTGTGTTTAAATGACAGAAGGATACTGGACTAAACCCTGCAGCTGTGTGTGTTTTAAAGACAGAAGGATGCTGGACTAAACCCTGCAGCTGTGTGTGTTTTAAAGACAGAAGGATACTGGACTAAACCCTGCAGCTGTGTGTGTTTTAAAGACAGAAGGATACTGGACTAAACCCTGCAGCTGTGTGTGTTTTAAAGACAGAAGGATACTGGACTAAACCCCGCAGCTGTGTGTGTTTTAATGACAGAAGGATACTGGACTAAACCCCGCAGCCCTGTGTGTTTAAAAGACAGAAGGATGCTGGACTAAACCCTGCAGCTGTGTGTGTTTTAAAGACAGAAGGATACTGGACTAAACCCTGCAGTTGTGTGTGTTTTAAAGACAGAAGGATACTGGACTAAACCCTGCAGCTGTGTGTTTTAAAGACAGAAGGATGCTGGACTAAACCCTGCAGCTGTGTGTGTTTTAAAGACAGAAGGATACTGGACTAAACCCTGCAGCTGTGTGTGTTTAAATGACAGAAGGATACTGGACTAAACCCCGCAGCTGTGTGTGTTTTAATGACAGAAGGATACTAGACTAAACCACGCAGCTGTGTGTGTTTTAAAGACAGAAGGATACTGGACTAAACCCTGAAGCCGTGTGTGTTTTAAAGACAGAAGGATACTGGACTAAACCCCGCAGCTGTGTGTGTTTTAAAGACAGAAGGATACTGGACTAAACCCTGAAGCCGTGTGTGTTTTAAAGACAGAAGGATACTGGACTAAACCCCGCAGCCCTGTGTGTTTTAAAGACAGAAGGATACTGGACTAAACTCCGCAGCCGTGTGTGTTTTAAAGACAGAAGGATACTGGACTAAACCCTGAAGCCGTGTGTTTTTTAAAGACAGAAGGATACTGGACTAAACCCCGCAGCCGTGTGTGTTTTAAAGACATAGCTGTTGAGAGAAAGTGGAAAAAAGTAAGAAATGTAGCATTTGAAGAGTGTGACGCTGCTGGTGCACCAAGGAGGTAAATCATCACTTAAAGGTCACCTATCATGCTATCTTTAGGCAATAGCAGAGGTCTCAGATAAATACAAATATATAAAAAACATGTCTATGAAGTGTTTTGCTCCAAACACCAAACAGATTCTAACCATGCCTCATATCCCTCTATTTCACTTCCTGTTTCTAAAGTGCTGATTTGGGGATAAAGCTTTAAAGAGGAGGGGTCTGAGCTCATGCGGGACCCGGCAGCTACTGTCTAAACTAAATGCTGCCGTGATGAAACGCCATATCATGGATTATCAAGGATTCTCTCTGAAACAGTCTGGAGCTCAAAGGCTTTCTCTCTTGCCGGTTATACCACAAGGTGAGTTCCTTTTTACTTCCTGCTTCTTCACACACATGCTCTCCAGTACAGGTTAGCTCTGAGTGTTAGCGATGCTAATGTAAACACCGACCATATTACGTCCAAAACAGTCGGGCATTGTTTCTGATTGGGCCGTGGGTCCACATTTCAGATATTACGTCATATCGGACGCAAATCTGGATCAGCTCCGTTGTAGCCCCGTTTTTAGAGATTTGGGTACGGAGGAAAAGAGAGAGGGTTTTATTTTCTGACGCTGCGTGAGTTCCCCGACACACCGGGGACACAGCGGGGACACACCGGGGACACATTGATGTAGAGAAGACATCGAAAAGTGCATTTTGCATGATAGGTCCCTTTTAAGTTGTGTATTAACGTGTCTCTTTGTTTATCTGAAGTAGTGGCAGATCCAGTACAGATACCCATCACTATGAGGTAGTAATCTGTCAGATATAAATACGTATATTTGCTTTGAACTCTCCGTGGTGCAGACAGTCAGTCATTTTTTAAAAGCCCTCTTAGCCAATCAGCAGTCATCCAGCAGGTAAACCAGGAAGGGAAACACACACACACTAACACACACACTGAGTGATGGAGAGAGAGAGCGAGAGGAAGCGGAGCAACGGAAAAAACACACTCCAAAAAACATTACATTTTTACACAACTGAGGGGAACTTAAATACGAGATACAAAAACTTACCAAAAAGCACAAGTCCGGAATAAGCCAAGTTTAGCATGCACGACAAACACAGAAACAAAGCAGAAAACAACGTAAGAGACAATCTGAGCACAGGGATATCAATAAAGCAGTTAGCTACACACACACACACACACACACGAAAACACACACTCCAAAATATCCACACACACACACAGCTGTTTGCTAAACGACACTTTGACATCAACACAAAGGCCAGAAGCTACGAGCTAAGCTAACAATGAAGCTGAAAGAAAAATGTGATGATCAATGATTTATTTTAAGTTCACACACACACACACACACACACACACACACACACACACACACACACACACACACACACACACACACACACACACACACACACACACACACACACACACACACACACACACACACACACACACACACACACACACACACACACACACACACACACACACACACACACACACACACACACACACACACACACACACACACACACACACACACACACACACACACACACACGCTCTAACACACACACTTTTTATTTCTGTGGTCTGAACTGACTTAACTAATATACATAATACATGTTCATTTATCTAAAAAAGTATAATAACTTCAGCCCTTGTTGTTAAGAGCTTTAGAAAATGAGAGGAGCTGCTTTGTTTACTTACTTTAAATAAAATCTGAGTAATTCAGTTTCAGTAAAGCAGATTAAATAACTTGGGTTACCTCGTGTTGATATTTAAAACTGGATATTGTAATTGATAATAATACATAATGGTTATATAGCACTTTTCCCAGAGCTCAAAGACACTTTAAAAGCAAATATATATTTTTAAATATTCATCAGTAGCTTCTGTTCTTTACTGCAAAGTTATAAATCTATTAAATATATAATTATATTGGACAAATCTGACAATAATTTACCCTTTTCACTGAAAAACTGATGATTTAAAAAATATAAAGACGTTCAATTATTATAGCCTTATTATTATTATTATTATCAGGTTTTCTTTCCAAAGCTACTGTTGTGTATTTCACAATAAAGCCTTTAAATCCTAATCTTTAATTGCAAAACTTTCCAGGTATTAGCTGCAGAAAAATATCAAGAGGCGCTTTCACACCGGAGTACTTTTCCCGGGACTGGTTCCGATAGTTCCTGGGATTTTGCGTTCACACCAAAAAGATCTGGAACTACAACTTTTGTTCGGGAACCTTTTCCCCCCTTTCAGTCCCTGCTAGAGAGGTGGTTCTTTCCTGGGGAGGAAAAGGTTCCCAGTTCTGATTGGCTGGGCGGATTGCAAACTACGGCCCGTAAAACTCTGAAAAGTTTTTGTGAAGTCGCCATTTTATTTGCTGGCATTAGCATTATTAGCATTAGCATTAGCCCAGCGCAGAAACGCAGAGAGACTAATTTATGGCAACACAAAATAAAACATGGGAGCGGTGGAGATGAGGAGGTGTCGGCGTTCTGGCGATTTACTCGGAAGGCTTCAGTAGAAGCTGCTGGGAGTCCCAGCAGCTTCTACTGAAGCCAGTCCCCAACTCCGGGGACTTCCAGCCGGGGACTCCGGGTGGCAGTATGCGCCGTGAAGTGGTTTGCAGCCTGCCAGTGAACCCAAAGCAGAAGAAGAAGTGACGTCAGCGGCTCATTTGCCTAATCCTCCCCCAGGGACTTTTTCCGGTGTGAACGCGATCTACTAGATAGTTCAGGAACTAAAGAGTTCGGGGAACTCTTCCTGGGGAAAGTACTTGGTGTGAAAGCGCCTTATATTTAGACGTTAATTATACTAAATTGAACCGTTCTCTTCCTCTCTTTCCCACACGGACACAGCGCAGACGTGCATGCAGGCGTATAATACACATAAATATATATTTAAATAAATACGTACGTTATTGTTGCGCGTCTCCACGGCGGGGAACTTCCTGACGATGAATTTGACGGCAGACTCCAGGTTCTTATCCACCAGGTAGGAGGGCTTGGCTTTGGGGTCGCCACACGCCTGGAAGAGAGGAGGAGGAGGAGGAGAAGTGAGGACAGATAGACGGGAAACACAGGGACATTATATTCAGGTTGTTAATCTGAGGTGTTCTGCATGGTGGGGGGTGTTAGATGTGAAGGGGAGACAGGAAGTGCTTCAGTGGAAACTGTTTATCCTAAAACACGAGTAAAATATTCCAGAGTTTCTGGACTATAGAAAGCACGGCAACACACACACACTTCATTGCAAGTGGCCTCTTTGGATGCTGCTTTGCTGAAGGATAGTGTGTTTCCATGTTGGATAAAACAGTTTCCTGTCAGACACTGAGCCTGAGAGTGATCAGCGGCTCACCTGCTGAGCTGTGGACACATCTGACAGAGATACATGGTCATTAAACAATATAAGGGATGCAATTAACACATATTTTCCTTATCAATTGATGTTTTTTTTTAACATGTTGGTTGAAAATGTCCATCCTAGTTTCTCGGAAGTCCAAGTTGATGTTTTGTCGTCAAAAACACAATACATTTTCGCTTTATTAAGAAATCAATTAGATAAAAGCAAGACACCTCCATATTTGAGGCTGAAAAATGACTCTTAGCATTAATTGATTTGTCAATTAGTGGCTGAATCTCTTATTTGTCCTACATATTGGATTTGAGTAGACATCTGGAGCATCTTATGATCTTATTTCGTGTTATTTTGATCCTCCAGGGTATCAGAGGTGATCCACAGCACAGAGAGGAGAACCACTGAGAGTAAAAGAGGGTGTGTGTGGTTTCAAACTGAAGGTCCATCACTGGTTAGTGAAGCTGCATGATGGGCAGAGATGGAGTAACATGAAGAAGGGACTGAATGAAACAGAAGAAAGGAAAAGAAACGAGAAATAACTGAAGAGTTTTCACAGAGAAAGTCCTGTTTTATTATCTACTCTTTCTAAATACTAATATCTCTAAGCCTGGTAGGTAGGCAGGTAGCAACAGCACTGATGCATTATGGGTAGTGTAGTTTTGAATGGTGAGGGGGATGTAGTGCATGCATGTGCCAGAAACAGAGTGGATGTTTATTGGCTGGAACACGGAGGAAGAGACTTTCTGAGGATCAGAGGTGGAAGTATGGAGTACAAATACTTTGTTACTGGACTAAAGTACATCTTTCTGGTATCAGTACTTTAGTCTACTTGTTACATTTAATATAAAGGGAGGTCAGGTACTCTTTAAAACAGCTGCTAGTTATGGGTACTTTCTACTGAAGTACACTTCAAAGCCTCTTTACTTTCACTTGAGTAAAGAAGTTTAGTCAGTACTTCTACTTTCACCAGAGTATTTTTAAATACCAGTATCTGTACTTCTACTTGAGTAAAGGATGTGTATACTTCTACTTGAGTAAAGGATGTGTGTACTTCTACTTGAGTAAAGGATGTGTGTACTTCTACTTGAGTGAAGGACGTGTGTACTTCTACTTGAGTAAAGGATGTGTGTACTTCTACTTGAGTACAGGACGTGTGTACTTCTACTTGAGAACACGACGTTTGTACTTCTACTTGAGTGAAGGATGTGTGTACTTCTACTTGAGTGAAGGACGTGTGTACTTCTACTTGAGTACAGGACGTGTGTACTTCTACTTGAGTACAGGACGTGTGTACTTCTACTTGAGTAAAGGAAGTGTGTACTTCTACTTGAGTAAAGGATGTGTGTACTTCTACTTGAGTACAGGACGTGTGTACTTCTACTTGAGTAAAGGATGTGTGTACTTCTACTTGAGTGAAGGACGTGTGTACTTCTACTTGAGTACAGGACGTGTGTACTTCTACTTGAGTAAAGGATGTGTGTACTTCTACTTGAGTACAGGACGTGTGTACTTCTACTTGAGAACACGACGTTTGTACTTCTACTTGAGTAAAGGATGTGTGTACTTCTACTTGAGTGACAGACGTGTGTACTTCTACTTGAGTACAGGACATGTGTACTTCTACTTGAGTACAGGACGTGTGTACTTCTACTTGAGTAAAGGAAGTGTGTACTTCTACTTGAGTAAAGGATGTGTGTACTTCTACTTGAGTAAAGGATGTGTGTACTTCTACTTGAGTACAGGACGTGTGTACTTCTACTTGAGTAAAGGATGTGTGTACTTCTACTTGAGTGAAGGACGTGTGTACTTCTACTTGAGTACAGGACGTGTGTACTTCTACTTTTACCGTCATTTATAAATTAGCTACAGCTAACTGATGAGCATCAACTGTGGATGATCCCGGAAGAGTTTAGGAGGAAAACACCAACTGGAGGATACTAGGAATCAGCGTGGGATACAAAAGGTACCCCACAAGGCAAAAAGGCTAAATACGCTAGCTTCTTAGCCAAAAACAGCATAGTAGGCTAAACAAACTAGCTACCAAGCCAAAGAAAACAGAATAAGCTAAACATGCTAGCTTCCAGAAAAGAAAATAACAACCAGAAAAGGCTAAACAAACTAGCAACAAAATAATTAAAAAAGGGGCTATGCTGAAAGCAAAAAAAGCTAAAATGCTAACTATTCACCCCAAAAAATCCAATGGGAGGGTGACAAGGCAAGCTAATCAAGCTAAACATGCTATCTACCGAGGCAAAACAAGCAGAATAGGCTAAACAAACTAGCAACTTAGCAAAACATACAATAAAATAACTGCTACACTGCAAGCAAAAAGGCTAAAAATGCTAACTATTCACCCCAAAAAAACGTGCTAGCTACCTAGCCAAAAATGTTTAAGAAAGGATACGATGCAAGCGCTATAGGCTAATCATACTAGCTTCCTAGTAAAAAACAAGAAGCAGAATACGCTAAACAAAGTAGCAACAAAGTAATTAAAATAAGTTTTATACTGAAAGCAAATAAGCTAAACATGCTAGCTACCTAGCCAACACCATTACTGCAGGGTCTCACACCCAGTTGGACACTGAGGGGGGGGATTGACACAGAGAACAACAACAACAACAACAACAACATGACTTCAGCACAGATCGATGGACCTGCAGAGATGCTTCCTCGCTCCAACGTCTCTCACACCGGACAAGATCTACACATGTATAATTGCTATGTGATTGTGACGTGCTATATGTGACATGTCTGTAGTAACGTGTGTTCTCTCATATCCGTTCGCCTCCATCTACTCGTCTTTCATCCTTTCTTTATAACTAATGCTGTTGATGTGTTGTGACTTTAAAAAGGTGTCTAATATCAGCTGGAAATTAGCAATGTTGGCTAAAGCTAATGCTCCATTTCCTGTTTGTTGTGATCAATAGGGACTGTCCACGACACTATCAACAAATAAGCTAAAGTAATTTGAGTGTGTGAAAAGGCTCAGACGCCCCCGTGTGAATCTGTTCAGGTGTGTGAGAGGAAGAAGGGTTTTTAACGAACCAGAAGCAAGGAGTCAAGATGCTGTTGATCTAAAACCACGATCCTCGCTCTACTTCACAGCGACATTTATTTACCCTTTGACTCACGCCGGGGAACTGCAGAGTGAAGAACACTGACTGGTTATTACAGAGCATCGGTTTGATTTCTGAAGGGACTCTACAGAGGTTCCATGTTTTAGCCCAAACTTAAGACGTTTACTTTGCTGCGACGGCTCCACTTTGGTGTCTAAATGCTGGTCATGATGTGTGCAGTAAATGTACCGATTGAATGCTTTCGTACTTAATTTATGATGCTAGCTCTGGAAAGGTACTTGCTATGGAGGCTTTGTGGTGCTTTCAAGTGATTGTAGGACGTTCCAATCTTTTACAATATGAGAAAATCCCATTTATGAATCATCTGTTTTAGCCCAAACTCAAAAGGTTTATTTGCTGCGAAGGGTTCACTTTGGTGTCTAACAGGCTGATTTGTGCAGGAATGTATTGATCGTATGCTTTCTTACTTAATTTCTGATGGGAAGGTACTTGCTATGGACACTTGGTGGTGCGTTCAAGTGATTGTAGGACGTTCAAACATCCACGATTTGGAAAAATCCAATTTTTTTTAATCGTCTGTTTTAGCTTTTGCCAGTGGATTTGATATCAGAGTTTCCAACGGCTCCACTTGGTGTCTAAATATTGGCCTGGACTACTGATGTGTGCAGGAATGTACTGATCGAAAGCTTTCTTACTTACTTTATGATGCTAGCTCTGGAAAGGTAATTACTCTTGACCAAGCGGCAAACTCTGGGGAACAGCCGGGACGCCAATACGGAAGTGCCACATACTGCAGTTCATACATGGGCCGCTAGGGACTGGCTGCAGAAAGGAGCAATTTCCATAGACCCCCATGTTAACATGCCCAACTTTACAGCAGAAAAAAACATGTTTCTACCCATGGATGCAATAAATATTATTATCGATATAGTTAGATTCCACCTTCATGATTATGAATCTGTGAGTGAATTGTTTTCTAACACGACCCTTTTATTTATATTAGGTCTTAAAGTTTTTGCATAAATTAGGGCGTGGTCACTTTGATGGACATGTACATGCCTCACTGTCAGCTAACAGCAACTTGTCCACTCTGCTAGGCTACAACCATAGAGGCTACAACGTTAGTTAGTCATAGTACTGTACTTGACCCTTTAGCTTTAGCCGTGTTCGTGGTGATTGTGCCTTTTAGGGAATATTGTTACAAATACCAGACAATTAAAATGTCGTGCTGTGCGCTTGAATGTACTAACAGAACTTCCAAGAAGTCTAAAATGATAATATTATACATGTTAACCCCGTTTGCAGGTGTTTGTGTGCTTGGTAGCTTAGCTTGTTACTTATTAGCCAGCTCAGGACGTAACCCTTTATGCATACATATACATTTTAGTTTATGATTCAGCCTTGGGTAAGACTTTTATAGTCTATGGCTATGACGCCCATAATGCTAAACGGGAGCAAATGTTAATAGGGGACCCAATTATCCCAGTGGTGGCCGCCGGAGCTAACGGAGCCGCAGGGGGCTAGCTCCAGCCGGCGTCCCGGAGCTAGCCCCCTGCGGCTCCGTTAGGTCCGGGCGGTGGAGTCCGTCTTTTCTCAACGTGTGAATGACAAGCATTAAGAATAACAAAATATAGCTAATTCTCTTGCAGATTGTCTCATTTGATTATGAATGTAACGTTTATATAGGGGAACTACACTGTTAGCAGTAACTTGGTATGCATGTATTTCATGTTAGCTTAGCTTCTTAGCCTGAGCTAGCTCTGTTTACTTCCAGTTCGGAGGCAGCAGGTCCCGCCTCGGCTCCGCCTCTTTGCCCTTATTTGGAGCAGGCGGGATTAGACTCTGACGTCAGAGTCGAGCCGTTAGTGGCCGACTCCGCCTACTAAGGGCTTCACGGCAACTCTGCAGAATCCTATGGGTGACGTCACGGACACTACGTCCATTTATATATACAGTCTATGCTCTTGACACATGGTGGTGCGTTCAAGTGATTGTAGGACGTTCAAACATCCACGATTTGGGAAAATCTAATTGTTGTAATCCACCGTTTTAGCGTTCAGGCAGTAAATGTGATATCAGACTTTCCCACCACCACTTGATGTCATTAGCCTTCTCTTATAGTTCTTTATCTGTAATACCTCTGCTGTATGATTATAAATGTCCCTGCTGTTGCATAAAGACAGGATTCCTGACTCTAAAACCCCATTTTTCTAATCATCCGTGTTGTTTTTCTGACCGTACAGTTTGTTGATGTGATGCAGCGACTGTCGGAGATTCTGATGAAGCATTTCAGTAAACAAATAGACAAGAAATTCAAGGTGAGCACCTGTGTTTGGGACGATGGCCTGTGCTTGGGACGATGGCCTGTGTTTGGGACGATGGCCTGTGTTTGGGACGATGGCCTGTGTTTGGGACGATGGCCTGTGCTTGGGACGATGGCCTGTGCTTGGGACGATGGCCTGTGTTTGGGACGATGGCCTGTGCTTGGGACGATGGCCTGTGTTTGGGACGATGGCCTGTGCTTGGGACGATGGCCTGTACTTGGGACGATGGCCTGTGTTTGGGACGATGGCCTGTGCTTGGGACAATGGCCTGTGCTTGGGACGATGGCCTGTGCTTGGGACGATGGCCTGTGCTTGGGACGATGGCCTGTGCTTGGGACGATGGCCTGTGCTTGGGACGATGGCCTGTGCTTGGGACGATGGCCTGTGCTTGGGACGATGGCCTGTGTTTGGGACGATGGCCTGTGTTTGGGACGATGGCCTGTGCTTGGGACGATGGCCTGTGTTTGGGACGATGGCCTGTACTTGGGACGATGGCCTGTACTTGGGACGATGGCCTGTGTTTGGGACGATGGCCTGTGCTTGGGACGATGGCCTGTGCTTCGGACGATGGCCTGTGCTTGGGACGATGGCCTGTGCTTGGGACGATGGCCTGTGTTTGGGACGATGGCCTGTGTTTGGGACGATGGCCTGTGTTTGGGACGATGGCCTGTGTTTGGGACGATGGCCTGTGTTTGGGACGATGGCCTGTGTTTGGGACGATGGCCTGTGTTTGGGACGATGGCCTGTGCTTGGGACGATGGCCTGTGTTTGGGACGATGGCCTGTGTTTGGGACGATGGCCTGTGTTTGGGACGATGGCCTGTGTTTGGGACGATGGCCTGTGCTTGGGACGATGGCCTGTGTTTGGGACGATGGCCTGTGTTTGGGACGATGGCCTGTGTTTGGGACGATGGCCTGTGTTTGGGACGATGGCCTGTGCTTGGGACGATGGCCTGTGCTTGGGACGATGGCCTGTGCTTGGGACGATGGCCTGTGCTTGGGACGATGGCCTGTGTTTGGGACGATGGCCTGTGCTTGGGACGATGGTTGGCAGCAGGGATGTAAACATTGATGGGCTAAAACATGCAAACCTTCTGTAGCATTAACTTAAAAACCTGGCTTCTTCTTTGTTGGTTCAGCCAACGCAGCGGCAACTAGCTCACTAATTCATCTACTGTTAACTAGGGATGGGAATTGGAAAGCAAATGTATATTAGAATATTTGACATGATAAAGATATTCATAACTCATATTGGAATACCTGAATCATCTTGAATGTTTGATTAGTCATCCCATCCCTACTGTTAACTGAATTGGTTGTGCTTGTGTTAGCATGAAGATCTCTATACATAGTTTTCTGGCGGTGCAATAATCTGTCTCTCTGGGGTTTGATGGGGGGATGGATGGGAGAAGGGGGTGAGGTGGATGAAGGGTGAGGGACTGGAGGAGACCTCGCCTCCCCCCTCGTGTCTCCACTCAAAATACCAGATAACCTCTCAAACTGATGCAAAACAAACACATCTCAAAACGTTCTCTTGCACTATTTTATCCATGGTTTCATTTAAGGCTGTTATTGTCATGTGTACACAGCGCAGACATATCAATGAAAATCTATGCATTAAACTATCAGACTTCCACCAGGAGCTTCAGAAACGATGCTAACCGAACCGTAGCCGTGTTTTTCTACTTTACTAACAAACTGCAGGTAGATTCTTAGGTAGATTATTGTGTATTATTATACGTTAAGCTACCGAGCAGTACGTCACATCGCTCCATCTTTTCCATCTGCAACATTAAAGGGATCACAGATTGATGCATCGATAATATCATGTAAATAATTAGTGATAACGTGAGCTATTCTGCATAATAAAGTATTGCTTTACCCTGTAGTAATATTACTTTTAATGGGGATTGAGAACACTTTCTATGCTTTACCCACACAGATATACATTTAAGTAATTATACATTAAACTATAAATACTTTCTAGAGGTTTTAAATCCTCTTCTTACAACTAATGCACTCATTCTAGTCGGTTAAATAGACTTAAATTGATATACGTGTCAAAATAAAGTGTCTAATGGTCGTGTGCTAAAATAAAGAAAAACACTCTTATTTTGAAATAAATATACATAAACGTGAAGCTATTTGTCTAGAGGGTTTGAATCCCACTGCAGCCGTTCTTCTTACAACAAACACACTCATTGTTTTCAAACTGGATCTAATTTGTTCTCAAATCAAGTATCTAACGTAGTTTTTGTGTTAGCTTTGCAGACTGGTCAAAGGGCGAGCTAATGTTCGTGTGCTAAAGAAAACCGCTCTTATTTTGAAATAAAGCATGGGGGAAAAACATGTGATGCTGCATCGTAAACACTGACAGTGATGGAGCAACAGATCATAAAGGGAGGAGGACGAGGAGGACAAGGAAGAGGAAGGGAGGAGGAAGAGGAAGGGTGGAGGAAGTGGGGTTTCATCAGTGGAAGGTGATAAACTTTGCAAACCTTCCAAACTTGTCCTTGCTGCATAGGAGAGGGGGGAAGCATTGGAACGGAGAGAAGAAGAGAAGAAATCAAAACAAAGAGCCCACCTATAGACAAACTGCTGCTCCACACACACACACACACACACACACACACACACACACACACACACACACACACACACACACACACACACACACACACACACACACACACACACACACACACACACACACACACACACACACACACACACACACACACACACACACACACACACACACACACACACACACACACACACACACACACACACACACACACACACACACACACACACACACACACACACACACACACACGTTTTCTGAGCGGTCAGTTAAGGACAGCCGTTCTGTTTCAACACAACACAGAGAACAGCACATGCTGCGCAGACATGTGATCACATTGTTGTAGCGCTAGATTCTTCAGAGTAACACAAAGTGACCCTAACCCTACAGACAAGTCTACCTAGCAACAGTGTGAACGAGGAGATGTTGAAACCCCCACATTTTGATGTTAGAAATGTGTATTTAGGGTCCCCAGCACATAGAAACTGCTGGATGATAACCTGCATATGATGGGTCGTTTACACAATTAGCACAAGGTGTGTTAAATAGCATTAATGTGAACAATAGGAAAACAGAAATGGCGTGGTTGTTTTCCGAGTGGTTCTGGAGGTTAATGAGGATAATGAATCCATATCCAGGATCATAAATGGCAGTTTTAACCAGAAAGAGGCCGATATTAGTGTTCTGGGTGCCGATTTTGAAGTTTTAAGGGACTCTGGATCATTTGGATTGCACAGATTGCTTATTTATTTGAAAATAAATTGTCCACAGGAGAGGTAATAATGCTCTCTATATCCAACGGTCTCAACGCGGCTCATGGTCGTGAAATCAGCCCACAGAGAGAAGAAATATGGCCACTTTCTGGTTAAAACTGTCATTTCTGATCCTGAAAATGTCACAATTGGATTCATATACATTTCTAACATTACACTTTGGGGTACTCAACATTTCCGGGTTCACAATAGGACTCGATGGGCTGGCAAACAGACTGGATAACAACAAAGACTATAACACATCTGTTGTGGAATATATAAATGTATATATATACAGTTTATAATCAAGATTAATACTGTCTGCTATTCAAATACTGTGAGACATCTGTAAATAACTTTGCAATATATACTTTACTTTCACTACTGTATACATGCTACACTGTGTGTGTGTGTGTGTGTGTGTGTGTGTGTGTGTGTGTGTGTGTGTGTGTGTGTGTGTGTGTGTGTTTTCTCTGCAGTATTCACTGGCTGCAGTATCTGCTTCACATTCCTGTTGCTTAGTAACAGCTCAACGCAGCGTTCACTGAAGCACGAAACATGCACATCTGAAAATATCAGGTCATAGTTTTAGAGACACGAGTCGCTAATTTATACTGAGCTGTGATTTAAAGGGTTTTCAAGCGATTGTTAGAAACGAGGAGGAAGTACGTGGTCAAATGAAAAGGCCCTGGGGTGAAGTCGAATAAAGAGCTGCAGGGATGATGTATTTCTGAGTTGGACCCTGAAGGCAGCATCTCTCTGGTCCAATGGGATTCCTCCATTTGATTTTGGATTACTGCAGAAAATAATCTCAACGTTTATGATATTTACACGTTTAGTTCAGCAGAATAATCTCCACATGTTAACACCACTTTATGGTTTCTGAATTAAAAAGCTAATGTTGGGCTATAAAGGAACTACAGCACGGTCACATGACTTCACGTCACCACCGCTAAGCTAAAGGAGGCTAATGTTGGGCTATAAAGGAACTACAGCACGGTCACATGACTTCACGTCACCACCGCTAAGCTAAAGGAGGCTAATGTTGGGCTATAAAGGAACTACAGCACGGTCACATGACTTCACGTCACCACCGCTAAGCTAAAGGAGGCTAATGTTGGGCTATAAAGGAACTACAGCACGGTCACATGACTTCACGTCACCACCGCTAAGCTAAAGGAGGCTAATGTTGGGCTATAAAGGAACTACAGCACGGTCACATGACTTCACGTCACCACCGCTAAGCTAAAGGAGGCTAATGTTGGGCTATAAAGGAACTACAGCACGGTCACATGACTTCACGTCACCACCGCTAAGCTAAAGGAGGCTAATGTTGGGCTATAAAGGAACTACAGCACGGTCACATGACTTCACGTCACCACCGCTAAGCTAAAGGAGGCTAATGTTGGGCTATAAAGGAACTACAGCACGGTCACATGACTTCACGTCACCACCGCTAAGCTAAAGGCGGCTAATGTTGGGCTATAAAGGAACTACAGCACGGTCACATGACTTCACGTCACCACCGCTAAGCTAAAGGAGGCTAATGTTGGGCTATAAAGGAACTACAGCACGGTCACATGACTTCACGTCACCACCACTAAGCTAAAGGTGGCTAATGTTGGGCTATAAAGGAACTACAGCACGGTCACATGACTTCACGTCACCACTGCTAAGCTAAAGGAGGCTAATGTTGGGCTATAAAGGAACTACAGCACGGTCACATGACTTCACGTCACCACCGCTAAGCTAAAGGAGGCTAATGTTGGGCTATAAAGGAACTAGAGCACGGTCACATGACTTCACGTCACCACCGCTAAGCTAAAGGCGGCTAATGTTGGGCTATAAAGGAACTACAGCACGGTCACATGACTTCACGTCACCACCGCTAAGCTAAAGGAGGCTAATGTTGGGCTATAAAGGAACTACAGCACGGTCACATGACTTCACGTCACCACCGCTAAGCTAAAGGAGGCTAATGTTGGGCTATAAAGGAACTACAGCACGGTCACATGACTTCACGTCACCACCGCTAAGCTAAAGGAGGCTAATGTTGGGCTATAAAGGAACTACAGCACGGTCACATGACTTCACGTCACCACCGATAAGCTAAAGGTTAATGTTGCTCCTCGTGTGCCATTTCAAATCAATTTCTCCTTAATAGCTCATAAAGATTCCATTAAAATGACAAATGAGGGGTTAAATTGCCACCGGTAATCAGGGATAACCTTCGTTAAATGTCACCCTGTCATTATTTTCCCCTGTAGGTTAACTTTACATGTGTGACTGCCGCTACTGTCCCTGCAGGGCCACCATAGGCATTACCAGGCCAGAAAAGAGATGCTGTAAGCAAGAGAGGAGAAGAAGAAAATCCTGATGTCGTACGAACCACTGCATCATCAAAATCTAAATAAGGGTAAAAGAACTTGGGAGACAAATTGGACAGAGGAAAAATAAAAAGGCAACGTCCTCTCCAATCAAAACTCCACTTTAAAGAGTCCTCTCCTGCTGATGGTCAGGTGTATATCAGTATTTAGTGTCTCTACTTTAAAGAGTCCTCTCCTGCTGATGTTCAGGTGTATATCAGTATGTAGTGTCTCTACTTTAAAGAGTCCTCTCCTGCTGATGTTCAGGTGTATATCAGTATGTAGTGTCTCTACTTTAAAGAGTCCTCTCCTGCTGATGTTCAGGTGTATATCAGTATGTAGTGTCTCTACTTTAAAGAGTCCTCTCCTGCTGATGTTCAGGTGTATATCAGTATGTAGTGCCTCTACTTTAAAGAGTCCTCTCCTGCTGATGTTCAGGTGTATATCAGTATGTAGTGCCTCTACTTTAAAGAGTCCTCTCCTGCTGATGTTCAGGTGTATATCAGTATGTAGCGTCTCTACTTTAAAGAGTCCTCTCCTGCTGATGTTCAGGTGTATATCAGTATGTAGTGCCTCTACTTTAAAGAGTCCTCTCCTGCTGATGTTCAGGTGTATATCAGTATGTAGTGTCTCTACTTTAAAGAGTCCTCTCCTGCTGATGTTCAGGTGTATATCAGTATGTAGTGTCCTCTACTTTAAAGAGTCCTCTCCTGCTGATGTTCAGGTGTATATCAGTATGTAGTGTCTCTACTTTAAAGAGTCCTCTCCTGCTGATGTTCAGGTGTATATCAGTATGTAGTGCCTCTACTTTAAAGAGTCCTCTCCTGCTGATGTTCAGGTGTATATCAGTATGTAGTGTCTCTACTTTAAAGAGTCCTCTCCTGCTGATGTTCAGGTGTATATCAGTATGTAGCATCTCTACTTTAAAGAGTCCTCTCCTGCTGATGTTCAGGTGTATATCAGTATGTAGTGTCTCTACTTTAAAGAGTCCTCTCCTGCTGATGTTCAGGTGTATAGCAGTATGTAGTGTCTCTACTTTAAAGAGTCCTCTCCTGCTGATGTTCAGGTGTATATCAGTATGTAGTGTCTCTACTTTAAAGAGTCCTCTCCTGCTGATGTTCAGGTGTATATCAGTATGTAGTGTCTCTACTTTAAAGAGTCTCTCCTGCTGATGTTCAGGTGTATATCAGTATGTAGTGCCTCTACTTTAAAGAGTCCTCTCCTGCTGATGTTCAGGTGTATATCAGTATGTAGTGTCTCTACTTTAAAGAGTCCTCTCTACTTTAAAGAGTCTCTCCTGCTGGTGTTCAGGTGTATATCAGTATGTAGTGTCTCTACTTTAAAGAGTTCTCTCCTGCTGATGTTCAGGTGTATATCAGTATGTAGTGTCTCTACTTTAAAGAGTCCTCTCCTGCTGATGTTCAGGTGTATATCAGTATGTAGTGTCTCTACTTTAAAGAGTCCTCTCCTGCTGATGTTCAGGTGTATATCAGTATGTAGTGCCTCTACTTTAAAGAGTCCTCTCCTGCTGATGTTCGGTGTATATCAGTATGTAGTGCCTCTACTTTAAAGAGTCCTCTCATGCTGATGTTCAGGTGTATATCAGTATGTAGCGTCTCTACTTTAAAGAGTCCTCTCCTGCTGATGTTCAGGTGTATATCAGTATGTAGTGCCTCTACTTTAAAGACGTCCTCTCCTGCTGATGTTCAGGTGTATATCAGTATGTAGTGTCTCTACTTTAAAGAGTCCTCTCCTGCTGATGTTCAGGTGTATATCAGTATGTAGTGTCCTCTACTTTAAAGAGTCCTCTCCTGCTGATGTTCAGGTGTATATCAGTATGTAGTGTCCTCTACTTTAAAGAGTCCTCTCCTGCTGATGTTCAGGTGTATATCAGTATGTAGTGTCTCTACTTTAAAGAGTCCTCTCCTGCTGATGTTCAGGTGTATATCAGTATGTAGTGTCTCTACTTTAAAGAGTCCTCTCCTGCTGATGTTCAGGTGTATATCAGTATGTAGTGTCTCTACTTTAAAGAGTCCTCTCCTGCTGATGTTCAGGTGTATATCAGTATGTAGGTGTCCTCTACTTTAAAGAGTCCTCTCCTGCTGATGTTCAGGTGTATATCAGTATGTAGTGTCTCTACTTTAAAGAGTCCTCTCCTGCTGATGTTCAGGTGTATATCAGTATGTAGTGTCTCTACTTTAAAGAGTCCTCTCCTGCTGATGTTCAGGTGTATATCAGTATGTAGTGTCTCTACTTTAAAGAGTCCTCTCCTGCTGATGTTCAGGTGTATATCAGTATGTAGTGCCTCTACTTTAAAGAGTCCTCTCCTGCTGATGTTCAGGTGTATATCAGTATGTAGTGTCTCTACTTTAAAGAGTCGTCTCTACTTTAAAGAGTCCTCTCCTGCTGATGTTCAGGTGTATATCAGTATGTAGTGTCTCTACTTTAAAGAGTCCTCTCCTGCTGATGTTCAGGTGTATATCAGTATGTAGTGTCTCTACTTTAAAGAGTCCTCTCCTGCTGATGTTCAGGTGTATATCAGTATGTAGTGTCTATACTTTAAAGAGTCCTCTCCTGCTGATGTTCAGGTGTATATCAGTATGTAGCGTCTCTACTTTAAAGAGTCCTCTCCTGCTGATGTTCAGGTGTATATCAGTATGTAGCGTCTCTACTTTAAAGAGTCCTCTCCTGCTGATGTTCAGGTGTATATCAGTATGTAGTGCCTCTACTTTAAAGAGTCATCTCCTGCTGATGTTTCAGGTGCTATATCAGTATGTAGTGTCTCTACTTTAAAGAGTCCTCTCCTGCTGATGTTCAGGTGTATATCAGTATGTAGTGTCTCTACTTTAAAGAGTCCTCTCCTGCTGATGTTCAGGTAGTATATCAGTATGTAGTGTCTCTACTTTAAAGAGTCCTCTCCTGCTGATGTTCAGGTGTATATCAGTATGTAGTGTCTCTACTTTAAAGAGTCCTCTCCTGCTGATGTTCAGGTGTATATCAGTATGTAGTGTCTCTACTTTAAAGAGTCCTCTCCTGCTGATGTTCAGGTGTATATCAGTATGTAGTGTCTCTACTTTAAAGAGTCCTCTCCTGCTGATGTTCAGGTGTATATCAGTATGTAGTGTCTCTACTTTAAAGAGTCCTCTCCTGCTGATGTTCAGGTGTATATCAGTATGTAGTGTCTCTACTTTAAAGAGTCCTCTCCTGCTGATGTTCAGGTGTATATCAGTATGTAGTGTCTCTACTTTAAAGAGTCCTCTCCTGCTGATGTTCAGGTGTATATCAGTATGTAGTGTCTCTACTTTAAAGAGTCCTCTCCTGCTGATGTTCAGGTGTATATCAGTATGTAGTGTCTCTACTTTAAAGAGTCCTCTCCTGCTGATGTTCAGGTGTATATCAGTATGTAGTGTCTCTACTTTAAAGAGTCCTCTCCTGCTGATGTTCAGGTGTATATCAGTATGTAGTGTCTCTACTTTAAAGAGTCCTCTCCTGCTGATGTTCAGGTGTATATCAGTTATGTAGTGTCTCTACTTTAAAGAGTCCTCTCCTGCTGATGTTCAGGTGTATATCAGTATGTAGTGTCTCTACTTTAAAGAGTCCTCTCCTGCTGATGTTCAGGTGTATATCAGTATGTAGTGTCTCTACTTTAAAGAGTCCTCTCCTGCTGATGTTCAGGTGTATATCAGTATGTAGTGTCTCTACTTTAAAGAGTCCTCTCCTGCTGATGTTCAGGTGTATATCAGTATGTAGTGTCTCTACTTTAAAGAGTCCTCTCCTGCTGATGTTCAGGTGTATATCAGTATGTAGTGTCTCTACTTTAAAGAGTCCTCTCCTGCTGATGTTCAGGTGTATATCAGTATGTAGTGTCTCTACTTTAAAGAGTCCTCTCCTGCTGATGTTTCAGGTGTATATCAGTATGTAGTGTCTCTACTTTAAAGAGTCCTCTCCTGCTGATGTTCAGGTGTATATCAGTATGTAGTGTCTCTACTTTAAAGAGTCCTCTCCTGCTGATGTTCAGGTGTATATCAGTATGTAGTGTCTCTACTTTAAAGAGTCCTCTCCTGCTGATGTTCAGGTGTATATCAGTATGTAGTGTCTCTACTTTAAAGAGTCCTCTCCTGCTGATGTTCAGGTGTATATCAGTATGTAGTGTCTCTACTTTAAAGAGTCCTCTCCTGCTGATGTTCAGGTGTATATCAGTATGTAGTGTCTCTACTTTAAAGAGTCCTCTCCTGCTGATGTTCAGGTGTATATCAGTATGTAGTGTCTCTACTTTAAAGAGTCCTCTCCTGCTGATGTTCAGGTGTATATCAGTATGTAGTGTCTCTACTTTAAAGAGTCCTCTCCTGCTGATGTTCAGGTGTATATCAGTATGTAGTGTCTCTACTTTAAAGAGTCCCTCTCCTGCTGATGTTCAGGTGTATATCAGTATGTAGTGTCTCTACTTTAAAGAGTCCTCTCCTGCTGATGTTCAGGTGTATATCAGTATGTAGTGTCTCTACTTTAAAGAGTCCTCTCCTGCTGATGTTCAGGTGTATATCAGTATGTAGTGTCTCTACTTTAAAGAGTCCTCTCCTGCTGATGTTCAGGTGTATATCAGTATGTAGTGTCTCTACTTTAAAGAGTCCTCTCCTGCTGATGTTCAGGTGTATATCAGTATGTAGTGTCTCTACTTTAAAGAGTCCTCTCCTGCTGATGTTCAGGTGTATATCAGTATGTAGTGTCTCTACTTTAAAGAGTCCTCTCCTGCTGATGTTCAGGTGTATATCAGTATGTAGTGTCTCTACTTTAAAGAGTCCTCTCCTGCTGATGTTCAGGTGTATATCAGTATGTAGTGTCTCTACTTTAAAGAGTCCTCTCCTGCTGATGTTCAGGTGTATATCAGTATGTAGTGTCTCTACTTTAAAGAGTCCTCTCCTGCTGATGTTCAGGTGTATATCAGTATGTAGTGTCTCTACTTTAAAGAGTCCTCTCCTGCTGATGTTCAGGTGTATATCAGTATGTAGTGTCTCTACTTTAAAGAGTCCTCTCCTGCTGATGTTCAGGTGTATATCAGTATGTAGTGTCTCTACTTTAAAGAGTCCTCTCCTGCTGATGTTCAGGTGTATATCAGTATGTAGTGTCTCTACTTTAAAGAGTCCTCTCCTGCTGATGTTCAGGTGTATATCAGTATGTAGTGTCTCTACTTTAAAGAGTCCTCTCCTGCTGATGTTCAGGTATATATCAGTATGTAGTGTCTCTACTTTAAAGAGTCCTCTCCTGCTGATGTTCAGGTGTATATCAGTATGTAGTGTCTCTACTTTAAAGAGTCCTCTCCTGCTGATGTTCAGGTGTATATCAGTATGTAGTGTCTCTACTTTAAAGAGTCCTCTCCTGCTGATGTTCAGGTATATATCAGTATGTAGTGTCTCTACTTTAAAGAGTCCTCTCCTGCTGATGTTCAGGTGTATATCAGTATGTAGTGTCTCTACTTTAAAGAGTCCTCTCCTGCTGATGTTCAGGTGTATATCAGTATGTAGTGTCTCTACTTTAAAGAGTCCTCTCCTGCTGATGTTCAGGTGTATATCAGTATGTAGTGTCTCTACTTTAAAGAGTCCTCTCCTGCTGATGTTCAGGTGTATATCAGTATGTAGTGTCTCTACTTTAAAGAGTCCTCTCCTGCTGATGTTCAGGTGTATATCAGTATGTAGTGTCTCTACTTTAAAGAGTCCTCTCCTGCTGATGTTCAGGTGTATATCAGTATGTAGTGTCTCTACTTTAAAGAGTCCTCTCCTGCTGATGTTCAGGTGTATATCAGTATGTAGTGTCTCTACTTTAAAGAGTCCTCTCCTGCTGATGTTTCAGGTGTATATCAGTATGTAGTGTCTCTACTTTAAAGAGTCCTCTCCTGCTGATGTTCAGGTGTATATCAGTATGTAGTGTCTCTACTTTAAAGAGTCCTCTCCTGCTGATGTTCAGGTGTATATCAGTATGTAGTGTCTCTACTTTAAAGAGTCCTCTCCTGCTGATGTTCAGGTGTATATCATTATGTAGTGTCTCTACTTTAAAGAGTCCTCTCCTGCTGATGTTCAGGTGTATATCAGTATGTAGTGTCTCTACTTTAAAGAGTCCTCTCCTGCTGATGTTCAGGTGTATATCAGTATGTAGTGTCTCTACTTTAAAGAGTCCTCTCCTGCTGATGTTCAGGTGTATATCATTATGTAGTGTCTCTACTTTAAAGAGTCCTCTCCTGCTGATGTGCAGGTGTATATCAGTATGTAGTGTCTCTACTTTAAAGAGTCCTCTCCTGCTGATGTTCAGGTGTATATCAGTATGTAGTGTCTCTACTTTAAAGAGTCCTCTCCTGCTGATGTTTAGGTGTATATCAGTATGTAGAGTCTCTACTTTAAAGAGTCCTCTCCTGCTGATGTTAAGGTGTATATCAGTATGTAGTGTCTCTACTTTAAAGAGTCCTCTCCTGCTGATGTTCAGGTGTATATCAGTATGTAGTGTCTCTACTTTAAAGAGTCCTCTCCTGCTGATGTTCAGGTGTATATCAGTATGTAGTGTCTCTACTTTAAAGAGTCCTCTCCTGCTGATGTTCAGGTGTATATCAGTATGTAGTGTCTCTACTTTAAAGAGTCCTCTCCTGCTGATGTTCAGGTGTATATCAGTATGTAGTGTCTCTACTTTAAAGAGTCCTCTCCTGCTGATGTTCAGGTGTATATCAGTATGTAGTGTCTCTACTTTAAAGAGTCCTCTCCTGCTGATGTTCAGGTGTATATCAGTATGTAGTGTCTCTCCTTTAAAGAGTCCTCTCCTGCTGATGTTCAGGTGTATATCAGTATGTAGTGTCTCTACTTTAAAGAGTCCTCTCCTGCTGATGTTCAGGTGTATATCAGTATGTAGTGTCTCTACTTTAAAGAGTCCTCTCCTGCTGATGTTCAGGTGTATATCAGTATGTAGTGTCTCCACTTTAAAGAGTCCTCTCCTGCTGATGTTCAGGTGTATATCAGTATGTAGTGTCTCTACTTTAAAGAGTCCTCTCCTGTGATGTTCAGGTGTATATCAGTATGTAGTGTCTCTACTTTAAAGAGTCCTCTCCTGTGATGTTCAGGTGTATATCAGTATGTAGTGTCTCTACTTTAAAGAGTCCTCTCCTGCTGATGTTCAGGTGTATATCAGTATGTAGTGTCTCTACTTTAAAGAGTCCTCTCCTGCTGATGTTCAGGTGTATATCAGTCTGTAGTGTCTCTACTTTAAAGAGTCCTCTCCTGTGATGTTCAGGTGTATATCAGTATGTAGTGTCTCTACTTTAAAGAGTCCTCTCCTGCTGATGTTCAGGTGTATATCAGTATGTAGTGTCTCTACTTTAAAGAGTCCTCTCCTGCTGATGTTCAGGTGTATATCAGTATGTAGTGTCTCTCCTTTAAAGAGTTCTCTCCTGCTGATGTTCAGGTGTATATCAGTATGTAGTGTCTCTCCTTTAAAGAGTCCTCTCCTGAGTGGCTGTGATTTTAGGCGATGATATGAAGGCAGAAACAAAACACCCAAATCTGTTGCCTGTGTTTTTTTCGTTGGTCTCCAAAATGCTATTTAAATGACCAGAAGGAACTCACTAATCGTCTCACAGATTATAATCCCGGTTCTTTGATTTCTATTTTTGGGTTTTTCTAGTTTTTGGATGCTGAAGACATTTTGAAGGTAAAAATAAAGCGTTATAGAAGAGCGCATGGATTTGTTTATTTATATAACTCTAATGGTGAGGAAGATTAGGAGAGATATGAAGATGAAGGGACAGAAGAAAGAGGAAGGAAGGAAGGAAGGAAGTAAGGAGGGAGGAGAGGAAGGGCGTAATAAGAGAGAAATGACTGTCTGACAGCTCATACTGTCTGCAGAGAATATAAACACACAGGATGAGCATATTTAACTATCTGCTGATTGGTCAATATCCGTCACTTAAGGCAAAAGTTATGACTTTTTCCTAAAATATACAGATTTTTTTCAGAATTCAGATTTTTTTTTAAAGAAATCTGACTTTTGTCAAAATTCTGAGATTTTCACAATAAACATTTTTTCCCTAATTCTGACTTTTCTTCACAAGATTCTGTTTTTTTCAGTATTATGATTTTTCTCTCTGAATCCTGAGATTTTTGCAAACACTTTTTCGGAAAGTTCAGGTTTTTTTTTTTTTTTTTAAATCAATCAGTCTTTTTTCCGAATTCTGACTTTGTCTCAAAATCCTGAGTTTTTCAACAACATTTTTTTCTTCGAACTGTCATTTTTTCCTAATTCATATATATATATATTTTTAAATCAGTCTTTTTTCCGAATTATGACTTTTCTCAAAACTCTGAGATTTTCACAGAAATAAATTCTCACTTTTTTCTTCTTCTGAACTCTCATTGTTTTCCTTATTCAGAATTATTTTTCAATCAATATTCTGGTCTTTTTTCAGAATTCTTACTTTTTAATGAGTCTTATATTAAGAATTCTGACTTGTTTTTACATTTGTGAAATCAAACTAGCTGATGATCATAGAACCACCGACATCCATCCTGTTCCTTGAACACTGAATGCTGAGCAGTAGAGGACAGCTCCAATGGAAATGAACAGTTTGGGCTTTCAGACGGTTTATCTACTCTGCCTCTTTCTCTCGTCTCTATGTATTCATCATATTCATCCCCCATTCCCAGTCCCACACAAACAGACCCACTACTCTTTCCCAGTCCCACACAAACAGACCCACTACTCTTTCCCAGTCCCACACAAACAGACCCACTACTCTTTCCCAGTCCTACACAAACAGACCCACTACTCTTTCCCTCCCACACAAACAGACCCACTACTCTTTCCCAGTCCCACACAAACAGACCCACTACTCTTTCCCAGTCCCACACAAACAGACCCACTACTCTTTCCCAGTCCCACACAAACAGACCCACTACTCTTTCCCAGTCCCACACAAACAGACCCACTACTCTTTCCCAGTCCCACACAAACAGACCCACTACTCTTTCCCAGTCCCACACAAACAGACCCACTACTCTTTCCCAGTCCCACACAAACAGACCCACTACTCTTTCCCAGTCCCACACAAACAGACCCACTACTCTTTCCCTCCCACACAAACAGACCCACTACTCTTTCCCTCCCACACAAACAGACCCACTACTCTTTCCCTCCCACACAAACAGACCCACTACTCTTTCCCTCCCACACAAACAGACCCACTACTCTTTCCCTCCCACACAAACAGACCCACTACTCTTTCCCTCCCACACAAACAGACCCACTACTCTTTCCCTCCCACACAAACAGACCCACTACTCTTTCCCTCCCACACAAACAGACCCACTACTCTTTCCCTCCCACACAAACAGACCCACTACTCTTTCCCAGTCCCACACAAACAGACCCACTACTCTTTCCCTCCCACACAACCAGACCCACTACTCTTTCCCAGTCCCACACAAACAGACCCACTACTCTTTCCCAGTCCCACACAAACAGACCCACTACTCTTTCCCTCCCACACAAACAGACCCACTACTCTTTCCCTCCCACACAAACAGACCCACTACTCTTTCCCTCCCACACAAACAGACCCACTACTCTTTCCCTCCCACACAAACAGACCCACTACTCTTTCCCTCCCACACAAACAGACCCACTACTCTTTCCCTCCCACACAAACAGACCCACTACTCTTTCCCAGTCCCACACAAACAGACCCACTACTCTTTCCCAGTCCCACACAAACAGACCCACTACTCTTTCCCAGTCCCACACAAACAGACCCACTACTCTTTCCCAGTCCCACACAAACAGACCCACTACTCTTTCCCAGTCCCACACAAACAGACCCACTACTCTTTCCCAGTCCCACACAAACAGACCCACTACTCTTTCCCTCCCACACAACCAGACCCACTACTCTTTCCCTCCCACACAAACAGACCCACTACTCTTTCCCTCCCACACAAACAGACCCACTACTCTTTCCCTCCCACACAAACAGACCCACTACTCTTTCCCTCCCACACAAACAGACCCACTACTCTTTCCCTCCCACACAAACAGACCCACTACTCTTTCCCTCCCACACAAACAGACCCACTACTCTTTCCCAGTCCCACACAAACAGACCCACTACTCTTTCCCTCCCACACAAACAGACCCACTACTCTTTCCCTCCCACACAAACAGACCCACTACTCTTTCCCAGTCCCACACAAACAGACCCACTACTCTTTCCCTCCCACACAACCAGACCCACTACTCTTTCCCAGTCCCACACAAACAGACCCACTACTCTTTCCCTCCCACACAAACAGACCCACTACTCTTTCCCTCCCACACAAACAGACCCACTACTCTTTCCCTCCCACACAAACAGACCCACTACTCTTTCCCTCCCACACAACCACTGTTTCAACACAAGCAGGAGTCAGTAACATTAATACATGGTATATGCATGTGTCTAATGCAATGCTATAAAGTACTTTTAAGCAGCAGATGTCATGTGAATGTCACTCAGAGTGGCTTAAAATGCAAAAACACATACATTTGTGGTAAATAAATAACATAAATGATTATTTATATGTATTTTTCACATTATGAGAGCTAAAAACCTGCTAGATACAGGTCTTTGTGTTATTTCTTTAACCATATATATCTACATATTACATTTTAATAGTATTGTTTATGTGTTTGTGGGTAGTTGTTCAAGCTGTCCTCTGGTGCTGTTATGAGTGTTTGTTGACATGTGTCACTTTAATCGAATAAACAAACTAATGACACTAAATAATACTCTTAGCTTCATCTACTTAACATTAAATAAGCCAGCTAAACGTAGCTATATATAAGCTCAGGAGTAGAGAAACATCAATTATCCACATCACATTAGCTTGTATAATAGCACTATTTGTTTTGCCTCCTATATCTTCTTTCTGTGTCTCTTTATGCACCATTTATACCAAAGAAAATGTATATAAACGTACTTGGTAATAAAACCATTCTGTTTGTAACCATTAGCTGTTAGCATTAGCATCTGTGTTTTGATGGAGCAGAGACGACGCCCGTTGCTAATGCAGGCCTAATTTGCACGATAACACCTAAAGGAGCTTAATGTATCAGATTAGGTTGTAAATTAACTGATACACGTTAACTATACTGTTTACAACACGTCTATATTTGTGTTTAATTAAACGTAAAACCAGTTTAAATCGCAAAACCGACGGTGTATGTATAGAGAGAGAGGCGGGGCTTCGTGCATATGAGACTCGCTCAGTGTCGCATGAAGCCTGAAATAGAGCGACTGTAGAGTGAGAAAGTGTCCGAAAATCGGCTTCGAAGGCCGGCTAATTTCCTAGAGGTTGGAGGCTACTTTACCGCAAGCTAACGCGACTAGCTTAAGGATAGAAGGGACGCTTTATTTAGATCAACGTAAGTACATATTCAAGTTTGGAATGGTAGTATTAACGATGGTGAATATGTTTGTTATTATTACTATACATAGTATGTATATGGAATGTATCTAACTGCCGTTAGCGATGGGATACTGCTAATGCTACTGTCAGTGCTAATGCTACCAAAACCAGTGCTACTACTGACGCTTATGCTACTACTACCGCTGCTAATGCTACTACCATAGTTACTACCGTGCTAATGCTAACAGTAACATACCAGTGATACTACTGCTGCTAATGCTACTACAACCACTGCTACTGACACCACTACTATAATGCTACTGCCGCTGGTAATGCTACCACTACTGCCGCTGCTAATGCTACTACCGGGCTAATGCTACCACCACTACTACTTCTATAATGCTACTGCCGCTGCTAAGGCTACACCCACTGCTAGCTCATCAGGCATTCCGCGTTCATATTGCCACTCTCTCACATATACTGTTATTGTATGTGTTTATGGGGATATTTGTGTGTGTGTGCGAACCTTTTTGATATTGTAAACCCGGGTGAGCATCCCGACGCCTCGGTCGTTCAGGATGGTCAGCTTTTCGGCCAGTTTCTGCTGGCTGGGCTGGATCACTCCCCGAGACATCTTCGGTTATATGTGTAGATTCAATCCAGATAGAAAATATGTAATATCAGGAATAATATCCGCAGCTCGTAGTGATGTAAATAAAGGAGTTAGAAGCCTGTGTTTCTGCAGGGATGTTAGATCTGGGCCATGTTTCCGGACTCCACCCCACCGTCTCTCTCTCCCTGGGTTTTCGGAGGATGGGGAGGGTTGTCCTGGTTTTTCCAACGAGGCTGTGCTGCGTTCAGGGAA